>CM072520.1:21791066-22214890 GCA_036898135.1 Oncomelania hupensis
TGTCTCTTTTAAAGTTTTAGAGTCACATCACTCAGTCAAAAAAAAAAAAAAAAAAAAAAAAAAAAAGAAGAAAAAAAAAGAAAAGGAGGGAGGACGTGTGACATGGAGGGAAACTCTTGACACGTAGATCTATCAAGATTTGTGGCCTCAGCTGCTCACCTTGAGAGACCGTTCCAATCCTTGATGGTCTTGGGAAGAAGGAGGAACTGCTGTATTGGGTTCTGGTGGAGATGAGGGAGAACTGAATGGTCGTGGATCGTCGTTGCCGAGGGGGAAGCGGAATGAGCTTTGCCTTGATGTTGGGACAGCGGGTCTGATGATGCTACACATTAAAAGGCATGGAGAGCCTCGAAAATCGGCGTTGTGTCGCTCTTCCAATGAGGGCCACCCAGTCCAGCTGTTCCAACGTGCTTTTGTAGGCTCTTTCCTTGATACTGGTGTTGTTGATACCCCACGGTCCGGTTGGCTTTTTTGCGAATGCTATTTATGTGGTCGCCCCAGTTCATCTGTCGGTGGATAGTAATACCACGGTATTTGACAGATGGAACAGCTTCTAAGGTATGGCCATGCAGTTCATGTAATGGAGGGAGCTCCTGCTCCTGGACACTGAGAGGATGTGACACTTGACAGGATGAAACTCCATGTCCCAGCTCTTCTCCCACTCGGCCAGGCGATGGAAGTCTTTTGGTAGCTGGTCTTGATCTAGGTCATTTGAGATCATCCTGTAGACTGCCGTATAATCAGCAAACAGTCTCGCCAAGGAAGGAAGGACCTCGCACGGATCGTTGGTGGACGCCGGACTTGACGTCCACGAATGAAGAGCGAGCCCCTCCCACCACGACTGCCTGGGTTCTGTGGCTGAGGAAGTTGGAGATCCATGCGTTTGTTCTGCCTTAGCTGCCATATCGCTGAAGTTTGTGTAGCAGCAAGCTGTGGCTGACCCGGTAAAACGCCTTGAAAATGTCCACAACAAGGACGTCGGTCTGCTTCCTGTTCTCCAGGTTGACCGTCAGCTCTTCTACAAACTCAAGGAACTTTGGTTTCCCAGGATCCTCACCTTCTGAAGCCGTAGTGTGTCAGGATGTTGTGGTCCTCGAAGCGCTGCATGACTTCATTAACGACAACGTGCTCCAAGAGCTTGCACACCACGCTAGTGAGGGAGACTGGTATGTTGTTAGCAGGGTCGTACTGTTTTAATTCTCCCTTCTTGTAAATGGGTGTGACATGGGCTGCTCTCCAGTCTGCTGGAACAACGCCGGTGGACAGGGAGGATTTTAACAGTAGCGTCAGCGCAGGGGCAAACTCTGGCGCCAACTCCCTCAAAACTCTTGTTCTGATGCCATCCGTGCCTCATGCCTTATAGGGGTTCAGTGTCTTCAGTAGTGCCTTTACAACGCTCTGTCACAATAATATCCTCACTCTCAGGGTAGTCCTTTGTGGTCATTCTTTTCTTCTCGAAGAATTCAGATTCAGTGTACCGCTGCCCATCCCCGAAGTCCGATTGGAACTGGTGGTGTTCAAGAGGCCATCCTTCCTGAAAGGGTGCGAATCCATCGCTGGATGACGTCTGCCGCTTTATGTAGGCCCAGAAGAGCTTGTTCTTGCCAGCATGGAGGGAGTGCCCTCGTCAGAAAAGATGCTGTTCAGGTGAATCCAATACGCCTCCGAAGCTGGCGCTGGACCGTGCGTCTGAGGTTATTCACCTCCTTTTTCAGCTCCTCTGAGTCTGTCTTCTTCATTCGCTTGTACAGTCAGTCTCGTCTATGGATGTGCTTTCTGATGTCCACTGTGACTCATGGTTGATCTGGCTTCATTCTAGCAGTTCTTTGAGGAATAAAGGCCTTGACTGCTGAGTTCAGTTCTTCCTTGAACGTCTTCCATAGTTCCTCTGTTGTTGCTGACTCTCCTCTCTCTCTCTCTCTCTCTCTCTCTCTCTCTCTCTCTCTCTCTCTCTCTCTCTCTCTCTCTCTCTCTCTCTCTCTCTCTCTCATATTGCTGCTCAGTTCTGCTGCTGCCTTACGCAAACCATTCCAGTCTGCATTGGCATAGAGGGGGATCTGTCGTGCAATCTGCTGATTACTCTGAGGGGCGACGCTGAACTCGCAGTATGGTATGCAGTGGTCGGAGAGGCCGGGGACCACTTCATCTCAAGGGATAAGCTGGGGACAATTGGTAAGGAACAGATCTAGGTGTTGTCTGTTCTTGTGGGTTCCCTGACCATCTGTTCAAGTCCTTTGTCGAGAATAATATTTAAGAAATCTGTATGGAGTCGTGGATTTGGGGATCTGGGTGTGTTAGTAGGAGTCTGCCAATCCCAGCCAGGAAAGGTAAAATTTCCACCTATTAGTAATGTAACGAATGGATATTTAGTGCGTGTGCCTGTTTATACTATCTGAGTGCATGCAAAATATATCTGACTCCTAAACGAAAAAAAAAACGTGCGTGCAAGACTTCTTTGTTAACTGTCACACCCACAAACGTACGGACTCTTCTCAACACAGACAAACACCAACACAAGATATCCGTTCCACGTTCTCAAAATTTATATAAATAATCAACAATTTTATATTACACTTTCACTCTAATCCTTTCATACAGTTAATCTAACACGGTTGGGCTTATCCCAATGTTTCATAGAAACGTGACGTCGACGAGCCTGAACACTCGGGACGGATAATCGAGACCGGCAATTTCTTGTCCTGGCCAATGCAACAAATACGCAAAGTTTACAGTACCTTATTATCACCGAGGATCACGGTTTCACACTATCTGGCACACTATGCCAGAGATACGTCGACAAGAGACGAGTGTCGACGAGAGACGAGTGTCGACGAGAGACGAGTGTCAACGAGCGATGAGTGTCGACGAGAGTCGAGTGTCGACGAGAGTCGAGTGTCGACGAGCGATGAGTGTCGACGAGAGACGAGTGTCGACGAGCGGAGAGACTAGCCTCCTGCCCCAGTCCGCTCGGAGAAACGTTGTCTTGGTCAAGTGTGGAAATAGCGTCGATCCCCCTCCGATGCCTCGGAAATCACATTTTCCTCGTCTCGGACAGAACGGAGCCAATTCTGCTCCCAGTAGGCCAGTAGCCCCCAACGGGCTCGCTATTATGACATACATATACAGACGTCAATTCTCTGACTCGGACAATTTATTTATTCTTCTTTAGTTTCACCCTTTCTCACCTTCCTTTGTTCCTCGTTTGTCCCATTCTGTTTCGTATGCAATCACCACTTTGCTTCCTCCACCACTGTCATTCATATCCAGGTAATCACTTCATGAATGAAAATTACAATTAACCAAGCTCACGCATTTCATTCATATTTCATTATTTACTACTCTACAACTATCGCCCCACGTAATTAATAATATTATTACATCAATGAAAATTCAATATTCCATCTCAGTGGACAACAGCTCACTGTTACAACAAATGCAATACAAAAATATACTTATCCGCCATTTTAAAATCATGAAAAACATTATAAATACCTGTAATCTTTACAGCACAAAATAATCATCCACTTCCAGAGAGATGACCACAAACCAATACACCTTGATTAGTTTCAATGCTTTCTTCCCCTGACTGTTTCAACGTTAACTTTCGTTTCTTTTTTTTTTTTTCAAACTTTTCACTATTCTGTGCCTACACACACACGACCACACAGTTTGGCACCAACAATTCGACTGACTAATTTTGCCTCTAATTCAAACTATCTCTTCATTCATTGGCTCAAGGCTTTTAGCCAATCAAAAATCATTAATTAATTTTAATTAAAAAAAGTACCGGAAAAATCCCGTTCTCTACACTACCACCCCCCCCCCCCGCCCCCTCTACGAAAAAAAGAGACCGACCGAGGTTTCTTTTTTCAAAAAGAGCAGTCTTTTCCAAGAACAGAAGTTCTTCCGCAAAATTTACGGCACAAACTGATCAACAGCAGATCGTGACAGAAGATCAGCAAGAATGTTGCGAGATCCCGGAAGAGGCTCAATATGAAAATTGTACTCTTGCAAAGACAGAGCCCATCGCATGATTCGTGTATTCTTGAATCTACATGTCTGCATGTATGTGAGCGGTCTGTGATCTGTCTGCAAGATGAATGCAACACCCCACAGGAAACAAGAAAACCTAAAAACAGACCAAGCAAAAGAGCAACCATAAACATACCCAAGTCAAATAAACCCGGTATTGCTGACAAAATAACAGCATATGCAGAAAAAACAGAAAAAAGATCCTGACGATCTAAAACAGGCAACACCGAATCAAAAACAACTGACGAAATGTCCCTATCATCCTTGACAACACCCACAGACGCCAAAACTTGTCTTGTTGTCTCTTCACGCAGCACAGCAGAATTTACCAACTCTGAACCCACAGAACAACACCAAAACGTGAGGAATAACCCTTTCCTTGGCAACCTCAACAAACTTGCCTGATATCAAATCATCACACTCTACCATCTCACCTTCACAAACAACTGTGTCAACACAAACCTCCACTTCAGCAACACGTTGGACAACCACCAACGGTACCTTCGAAACCTCTCCTTTCGACCTCGACTTCTGGCACACATCACAAGAACGAACATACCTTGAAGTATCCGCTGACACTCCAGGCCAAAAAAACTTTGAAAGAACTCGCGTCAAAGTACGACGAGTACCACAATGAGCAGCAAGCAATTGATCATGTGAAGTAGCCAAAACAGCAGCACGCAACTTCTCTGGAACAACAATCTGCTGTAGAATTTGACCTGGCTTTTCGTACGAACGATACAAAACACCTGCATCTTCAAAGAAAAAATAAGTAGCAGAACCAACAGCTTTCCTTTCTCCAGACTGAGCACACGTAAAACATGAAGCAAGACTGGAATCTGATTTCTGAAAATCAATCAACTCCTGACGAGAAACGCCAAAATCTTGAGAAACATCAACTAAAGGAGTATGAGGAAAATCTTTCTTCGCAGTGCGAGCTCGAGTAGTGACAGCCGCCCCACTCAACTCAACTGAAACCTGAGCACCAACAACAGAATCTGTCAACCCAGCAATGTTCCCAATGATCAAATCAGCAACTGGGTCAGGAAGCACAGCACAAACCAACTGACCTGAAAAATACGGAGTGGACACTGCAAGTTTGGCAAGCGGATAGACAGTAATCTCACCTCCAAAAGTCTTAAAACGAACTTGTCCTTCGATGTACTCGAGAGGTGACACCAATCGCTGACGCACACCACAAATCGTAGCACCTGTGTCACGAAGTACAGAACATGGTGTACCCTTCACTGTACCCAACTCCAAATGCAGATGACCAACAGCTGGACTAGCAACTGAACAGACAACCTCAGGATCAACAGGCAATGCAGCAGAAACAACCTGAGTCTTTTGTGTATCTGTGTTGAGTGAAGATGTAGCAAACGGACAATTTTTCTTAACATGTCCCCCCAACCCACAAATATAGCATGGATTTGTCGGATTGTTTCTGAGTGGACATTTGAATGATGAATGGCCACTGCCCTTGCAAAGCTGACATTTAGCAAAAGTCATGGACGAGCCACGTTCGAATCCACTACGACTTTGACCTTGATGAGAATCTGTAACAGTGGATGGCGCACTTCGATTAAAGTTCCAGCGGCCACGGTAACCAACCTGACGTCGATAACCACCGTATCCACCGCGAAAATCCGAACGACCCGAAGCGGCATTAGTTTCAGCAACGGTATTGAACTGACCAACCGACGCGAACGCAGAAGTACTGGCCTTGCGAGCCAAATTCTTACCCGGACGAGCAAGACGGTAACTTTCGGCACAATTCACCATGTCCTCGAGGCTGACCAATCCTCTTTCGCGAATGAAAGTAGCAAGATCTGATGACACACTCTGTAGAAATTGTTCGCCTAGTACCAAATCAACTATGCCATCTAGAGTACGTTTGACACCCGAAAGTGCAACCCATCGATCAAACAATCGATTAAGCTCAATGCCAAAAGTTTGAAAAGGTTCTTTTGCGTCTGGTTTGGTGGAACGAAATTTCTCTCTGAAACCTTCAGCAGTACATTGGAATTTCTTCAACAAATTATCTTTCAAAATGTCATAATCACAATGTCTATTGGCAGCTAAACTATGATACAAACTCAAAACATTCCCTTCAAGCAAAGCTGACAAATAAACAACCCATTGACCCTTTTCCCAGCCAAGTGCAGTAGCATTTGTTTCAAAACGAAACACGTATGAGTCAATATCATCAGTCTTCTCTCTAAACATGGAAAGTTTAGGAAAAATTGGTCGAGCTTTAAACTGATGCTTCGTATAAGTTTGATCATGATCATGATCTTGACCAGCAACATGACCCCCCTGACTAGCTTGTATTTCTAACTGTTTTGTTTTTTCCCTCTCAAGTTCAATGTCCATCCTTTTGGATTCCATTTCCTTTTGTGTTTCTAGTTTCTTGGCTTCCAGTTCCATACCCATTTCCCTGTCTTTTCTTTTGGACTCATTTTCAATTTCTATTTCTTTTTGTTTAGCCTCCCGTCCTCTTTGTCTATCAAGTCGCTGAAATCATTCTTGAACATATTTATGTTTGTCAGCCACTTCCAAAGTAGCAGCTTGTTTAAGAAACTTTTCAAAAAGATCATCATAGTCATCCATGTTTTAAAGTTGTTTTTTTTTTCAAAATATAAATCAAAATCAGCACCTACCTAAACTACAATATATACACTAAATCCCAAACACTCAAGAAAGAATGATAAAAATAAAAACTAACAATAGCCCAAGCCAAGCTAAGTCAACAAAAAAAAGCTCAAAGTGAAACAAATCTAAGTACCAAATAGCAGTAAACCAAATCAATAAACTTATGAAGTACTAACAATCAAATATCAACAAACCTAACTAATAAATTAATAGCAGTAAAGCAAATCAATAAACTGATAAAGTATGAACAATCAAATATCAACAACTATAATTTCCTTTTTAAAAATAAATTCTTTTTATACTAAACAATAGTCTAAGACAACTCAATTCTAAATCAATAACAGCACAGCTCAATCAATCTAAGTCCTCAAATGTCTAAACCCTATGAATTATTTCCAAAAAAAAAAAATTTGTCAATACCTCAAAGTCAACACTACCCTAATAAATATAATGAAATAGAAACAAGTATGGCGAATGCTAACACCTACTAAGACTAAACAAGGATAATATAAACAAATCAAATATTACTAACTCAAATAATAACGTAAGTTCAAACAATAAGTTCAATCAATAATGAAATATATATACACAACAAAGGAACAATTCAACAGAAAATTTCAAAATTATTAATATTCAAGTTAAAGAAACAGATAATGAATTATACCCACACTAAGCAACAATATAATCAACAAATAATTCCAAAGTTACTAATAATAAAGTCAAAGAACAAATCAAGAAGTATATTAACACTAAGCAAAGAAAATTTCAACAATCAATTGCAAACTCACTAATAATAAAGTTGAAAGAAAAAAAAATCAACATTAGATTAACACTAAGGGGCTTTGTAACTAACCTATAATAAAATCAGAACGTGGAACTACTAATTCATTCACTGATTCACACACACACAAAGTTAGGCCTGCAGAACAAAGATAACTACAAGCAATGTAAACAAAACAATACTAGTAAAGCAGAAAGAGCAATGAAAAAGAATATAGACCCCACAGGTAGAAAAAGATACTAAGCCCCTGAGCAACTCTGAAACTATACAGGAGCGCCCTACCGTGAAACTGGAGACGGTCTAAAACCACTACTTAATAACAACAAACATCACACAATCGCAAGTCACAAACCACTTCACAGGCAAACAAGGGAGACAATCTAAACTCTACCCAATAATATGAAAGAATTGACCTAATAAACTTGGAACAACACTACTAACACAGAGAAAAAAACAGGGTCACCAGATGTAACGAATGGATATTTAGTGCGTGTGCCTGTTTATACTATCTGAGTGCATGCAAAATATATCTGACTCCTAAACGAAAAAAACGTGCGTGCAAGACTTCTCTGTTAACTGTCACACCCACAAACATACGGACTCTTCTCAACACAGACAAACACCAACACAAGATATCCGTTCCACGTTCTCAAAATTTGTATAAATAATCAACAATTTTATATCACACTTTCACTCTAATCCTTTCATACAGTTAATCTAACACGGTTGGGCTTATCCCAATGTTTCATAGAAACGTGACGTCGACGAGCCTGAACAATCGGGACGGATAATCGAGACCGGCAATTTCTTGTCCTGGCCAATGCAACAAATACGCAAAGTTTACAGTACCTTATTATCTCCGAGGATCACGGTTTCACACTATCTGGCACACGATGCCAGAGATACGTCGACAAGAGACGAGTGTCGACGAGAGACGAGTGTCGACGAGCGATGAGTGTCGACGAGAGTCGAGTGTCGACGAGCAATGAGTGTCGACGAGAGACGAGTGTCGACGAGCGGAGAGACTAGCCTCCTGCCCCAGTCCGCTCGGAGAAACGTTGTCTTGGTCAAGTGTGGAAATAGCGTCGATCCCCCTCCGATGCCTCGGAAATCACCTTTTCCTCGTCTCGGACAGAACGGAGCCAATTCTGCTCCCAGTAGGCCAGTAGCCCCCAACGGGCTCGCTATTATGACATACATATACAGACGTCAATTCTCTGGCTCGGACAATTTATTTATTCTTCTTTAGTTTCACCCTTTCTCACCTCCCTTTGTTCCTCGTTTGTCCCATTCTGTTTCGTATGCGATCACCACTTTGCTTCCTCCACCACTATCATTCATATCCAGGTAATCACTTCATGAATGAAAATTACTATTAACCAAGCTCACGCATTTCACTCATATTTCATTATTTACTACTCTGCAACTATCGCCCCACGTAATTAATAATATTATTACATCAATGAAAATTCAATATTCCATCTCAGTGGACAACAGCTCACTGTTACAACAAATGCAATACAAAAATATACTTATCTGCCATTTTAAAATCATGAAAAACATTATAAATACCTGTAATCTTTACAGCACAAAATAATCATCCACTTCCAGAGAGAAATGACCACAAACCAATACACCTTGATTAGTTTCAATGCTTTCTTCCCCTGACTGTTTCAACGTTAACTTTCGTTTCTTTTTTTTTTCAACCTTTTCACTATTCTGGGCCTACACACACACGACCACACAGTTTGACACCAACAATTCGACTGACTAATTTTGCCTCTAATTCAAACTATCTCTTCATTCATTGGCTCAAGGCTTTTAGCCAATCAAAAATCATTAATTAATTTTAATTAAAACAAATACCGGAAAAATCCCGTTCTCTACAAGTAAGTAGGCATTTTCAGCTGCGATGTCCTTTGCAGTGACACCTCAAACGTCGTCAGGCTCACACACATCACTGACGCTGGGTCTGAAGTACAGACTGACGTAGAGGGCGCCACTACCTTTCAGCTTCACTTTCACCCAGAGTAGTTGGCAGTCATCAACGCCAAGCTCGGGCACTGAAAATCTGTCCAGGTTGGTCTTAATGGCGACACGTACTCCTTCACCCCTTTCTCCTCTGTCCCTCCTGAAGACCTTGCAGTATTTTTTATCAGGATTTCGATACTTTTGACCGATGGGTCCAGCCACGTCTCTGTGCCTATAATGATATCTGGCTTAAGGCTGTCAAGAAAGTTTGGAATCTCTGCCCTCTTTCCGCTGGCTGATTGGAAGTTGACGTTCAACACACGGAGAGGTTGGTACCTCCGCTTGTCTTGTTGGCTAGTGCGGGTAGGGGTGGACCTGTGAGGTGGTTGGAAACCTTGAAGATCTGTGGGAGTGGTGCAAGAATGGCTCAGGGAAAAGTGAGGGAACGTGGAATCCTTGCCCTCAAAATCGTACAGATCGAATACTGTTCGACTGTTTGGGCTGCCATACACTGCGTTGTACTATGGCAACTTTGAATTTTCTCCTAGTGTGTTGTAGTAGACGAAGACTCCACTGAAAGAACGTGCAATGTGCAAAATTGAGAAAATCGAGTTTTTTTCCCTTAGACTGTTAGTCACGCATTATTTTACTAGTCAGCGAAGTGTCATTCCATAAAACGTAATATGTTCGGAGAAAAACGCAAGAGAAAAAAGTGTATCCTTTGATTAAACGTGCAAGGTGTCATTGTTTCGTATTAAAGAACGTTCTATGTTAGTACCGTGACCAAATTGACCCAATCCCTGCGCATTCTGCTCGATTTGTTTACGGCAACAAAAATGGCAGATGAAAGCGTGCCACATTTTGGCTATGACCGCTTTCCTTCGCCCAAACTTCAAGGGCACCTGCCCCTTTCCTACCCGCCCAATCAGAGAGCTGGTCATACAAAAAGGAAAGCCACTGATTGCTGAGTCCAGGGACAACTGGAATGGACCCTTAGAGAGCATGATCATCGCAAACAGGAAGAAAAGGAACACAGCCGCCTCAGACATCATTCAGGGGCAGCCAGCACGGCTCTACACGAGTGACATCCCTGTCAGTGACGCAAAGTACAAGGACCTTCAAGTCCGGAAGAGGTTTTGCGTGAGGACAGAAAGCCAGGAATATTACACCAATCTCCATCGCTGCTCCGTGGAAGAGCCCTTCCACAACCAGACGAGCGAGTCAGAGCACAAGCCATGAACCAAGAAGTAGCAGCACCAGCATCACCAGCACCAGCTGAAAAGACTTAATTTCGTATTCTGATATTGCTAAAATCTTTAATAAAGTAACTGAATCTGGTTTTCCATGTTTGTTGTCAAGTTATTTTTGCTGAAAGAGAAAAATGAGAAAAAACTTTGAAAGAACGTGCAATGTGCAAAAATTGGGTCACCTGTTTGCAGAAGCATGCATGCAAACTATTTGCTAAGTTTAGCTCTCTATTTTTAGATAGAAATGTAAGTAAATGCATGTCATTGAAATAGAATCAAAGAAAAAAAAATTCTTTAAAGTACATATTCATCTGAGTCTTCAAACTTTAAAATTCGTTTTTCAAAAAATGAAAAAATTGCAGCTTGCACATTCTTTCAGTGGAGTCTTCTGTGTCGATGCTCTGTCAGTGGCTATGAAACCACTTCCAACACTGCTCACAGGCAACTTCTCTGTCGTCCCACGGAAATGCCAAGTCACATGTACCGCAAATCCACGAAGAGTGGGTATAAGATAAGGAATGGGACTGGATTGCAGGGAGCACAAACTGTGATAAGAGAATGCCTATAAGGTACAATAGCAATAATCTTTGTCGTGTGACGAAACCTCTTTTTTATTTGTTTCAAACATCGGATCGCAATGAACGGATCAGAACCTCAATAAAAAAGCACTGGCATGGACCAAACGAGCGAAAAACAGACTCCGAGCCAAAGTCGGCGTTTTCTGGAGATGCTGTCACAGCAAGTTTTTGAATATCAAAGGAAAGATATTTACTCCGCTCTTCTTCTGATACAAGACTGCTTTCTATCCCCCGTGTTCACTCAAAGACCTATGGTGAACGATCTTTCTCTTTCTCTGCTGCAACTGCCTGGAACTCACTACCGATGCAACTCCGACATGCTCCATCACTTTCTTCCTTCAAACGCCAATTAAAGACCCACCTTATTAGCATGCAAACTCAATAATTTTCACTCCCCCTCCCTTCTATCCCCATATGTAATCTTTTACCAAGTCACATCATCTGTTCATGGATGGTGGCGGCACCGACTCGGTTCTTGGTATTCATATTATCTGTTGTTTTACATGGCCATGTTTTACTGTAATTATTTAAACATTTGATAAGTGTATACGTGTTCTGTGTGCGTGTGTGTGTGTGTGTGTGTGTGTGATTGCACATGTGTTGTCAAGCGCGGCGAGCTCGCTTTCCTTACCGTTTGCGAGGTACCGCGCGATACAAATGTAGCCTACTGTATTATTATTATTATTATTATTATTATTATTATTATTATTATTATTATTATTATTATTATTATTATTACGGGTGAAGGCAGCGACGACACATAGGCACAGAATTATATTGTTCGCGAACATACCTTCATGACCCGTAATGCTGACAAGTCACAAGTTCATTGTAATGGTCACACAAGTGCTGGATATTATTCCAATCTGGGCTTCTGTTTATACCTCACCAAGAACTGACACCGACTCAATTCACATCACTAAAGAATGTCAACTAGTTATTTCAGGACGATGGTTAGACTTATGATATACCGGCACCGGAAGTAAACAAACAATGATGGCCGCTAAGGCACTCAGTTCATCAAACGTTTAGTAACAGCCTGCACAGCCAACAAGTGGCCTAAAACGTAATATTCACAGCCCTTGACCAGTGGTAAGTTATCTTTCTATTACACACCACAGTTTTCTTTCGCAGGCTCTTTCTTATTCAGGAAATATTTACAAAAATATTGACACGCTCTACCACAGAACTCGAAATCACGTGCTATCTCATGCGCATGCGCGAACGCCTGACGTACCACTGACAGCATAAGCTACAAACGCTCCCGCACACTTAGTAGATCAGCGCCTGAACCGCAGCAAACTCTTTTTTTTTATGGCGTCACAACATTTTGGGCGTAGCCAATGTGACCTTTCCAAAATTTCGGCGACGACCCGACAGAAAACTTGTTAGTTTATATGGTGATCTGAAAGCTTTCAACTCAATATTGCGGATCAATAAACACTTCAATGATCATAGGCTACTATCTAGCGCAAAAGTGTGAAAAATAGAGACCTCATATCACTTTAAATGTTATGTGGATATAACTTTCACTAACTTTCGAACAGGAAATGCAGCAAGTCGACATTCTGGTGAATCGTCTGTGTTATATTTTGCTCCAGACTGTGGATGTAGCTGGTAAGGCTGGCGTCAGTCTGTTCCAGCCGGTGGATGTATGACGTCAGATTGACATTCGCCTGTAGCAGCTGGTGGATGTATGACGTCAGATTGGCATCAGTCTGTTCCAAACGGGAGTTTTCAACATTTAGGGCGGTCTGAAAGTCAAATGGAAATGAAGAAACAATGCTTAGGAGTAGACCATAACCCTTACATCTCTCTCTCTCTCTCTCTCTCTCTCTCTCTCTCTCTCTCTCTCTCTCTCTCTCTCTCTCTCTCTCTCTCTCTCTCTCTCTCTCTCTCTCTCTCTCTTATGGTGTACAGCTTTTACCTAATCTGATTGACTTGTTTTTGCTGCTATTTGCTGATGACATTGTTCTCTTGTCCATCACTCCTCAGGGTTTGCAAAATCAGATCAATATTTTGAATGATGCTTGTAAAAGATTGTTTTTAAATATTAACATTGAAAAGACTAAAGTTATTGTGTTTCGCAAGGGAGGTTATCTAGGAAAATATGAACAGTGGCATTTAAATGGGAACAAACTGGAAGTAGTCAACGAGTATAATTACTTGGGTTTTACGTTCACGACAAAGATGAGCATCAATAAGGGGGTAAACGCACTAGCGTTAAAGGGGAGAATAGCAGGTCTCGAATGTATGAAAACGATTTCAAAAATTAAAGACATTTCCAGAAGTTGTTACTTTAAAATGTTTGATACACAGGTTCAGCCAGTGCTGTTGTATGCTTCTGAATTATGGGGGCTGCAAAGACTAACTAACATTGAAAGAGTGCACACTCTGGTTTGTAAGAGATTTTTGAATGTGCCATTGGGAGTTCCAACCAAGTTTATTTATGGAGAAACAGGAAGATACCCCTTGTATATTAATAGTACTGTAAGATGTATTCGTTACTGGCTGAAATTGCTTAAGTTAGACTACTCTAGGCTGCCCAGACAGGCTTACCAAATGTTGATGATCTTAAACGACAGTGGAAAGAAATGTTGGGTGACAAGGCTAGAAAACACTTTGAACACGTTAGGTTTTGGATATGTTTGGCTACAACAAGGTGAAGGTAATGAAAATGCCTTTATTTCTGTGCTTAAACAAAGAATGAAAGATATTTATATTCAAGAATGGGACAGTTCTGTCTTAGTAAAAGACAAATATCAAAGATACAGAATGTTCAAAAACGTGTTTGAGACGGAAGCGTATTTTGAGAGTATGCATGTAAAATGTTTTAGAGACTGTCTTACAAAGCTACGGCTTGGTGTTTTGCCGGTAAGAGCATCCCACTTTAGATTGATGTTTGATGCCACTGGAGATATTCTGTGCAAATGTTGTAATGTACCAGAAGATGAGGACCATTTTCTAACTAAATGTACATTATACAATGAATTGAGAGTTAAATATATAACTTTTCCTTTTCAATCCTGTGTAAATTTGCTACAATATGGATCCCAAATTCACATATGGAGAATATGTTTGTTTACTTTTCACGCTTTAAAAATAAGAACATAATATTATGAGCATGCTGCTTTTACGTAATCCCAGGAATAATTTTGCTGTTATCTGTAAATTGTCAGACTGTAATAAGTAAATCACGTGACCAACTATACCTATATCTATGGGCTGGTGGCCCGAAGATTGTGCTAATCTATTGTATGTTATGCTTTTGAGAATTAAACGGACGATGTCCAAATGTCAAATGTCTCTCTCTCTCTCTCTCTCTCTCTCTCTCTCTCTCTCTCTCTCTCTCTCTCTCTCTCTCTCTCTCTCTCTCTCTCTCTCTCTCTCTCTCTGTCTTCATTTGGATAAAGCAAAAATTACGCAGAATGTGCCATATTGGCGTCCTACGTCATGATATTCTGACATAATTTACAACGTATATCTAGACTCCAGAGACTCAACGATCACAATATATTGGATCTGGTAGAATTAACATTTCATGCACGATGTGAAATGGCGGAAACATATTGATTGATTGATTGATTGTTGCTTTAGGTCCAGCGGACTCTTCCGAGCCAAATCAGGACCGGACAACCCCCGATCCGCATAAAAGATCTGCTGAAACAACCCTAGTGGGAAATTTGAATGCCCTCCACCGGCCAGTCACTTTACAATAAAGACATCCCACGCAGGGGACGGCTGAGGCTTTACCCCAACTACTCGAACCCCCGGTTACAAAAACAAAATAGAATACAAACATCATTATAAATCATCAACAAAACACATACATATAAAATGCCTATATTGCTAACTAATAACATCATAGGAAGCCCTAGTGACCACCCGGCAGAAAGCGTCCAACACTCCCAAGCTGATCCAACAGACCTCATACACAAACAAGGAGTCTTGTCCAGGAAGAGTTTTCAAGAAAAAGGGTAGGTCACTGATCTAGCGAAGAAGAAGATAGTATAGCAGAGTGATAGGACAGATCAGGAATGGGAAAGAGCAAATGAGGAAGACAGCGACAGTGGGAATTTAAAGCACTAAATTTCCAGAAAGTGGGGATACTATTTATACTGAAACCCCCGGCACTCCAACGGGGGTACTGTTGCCCCAGTGAAACGGTCATGCCTACAAAGTCAAGACAGGTTTTCAACTGGGGCTTTCACTTTTCCCTTTATAGGTTAGAACAATCTACAGTGGCAAGATTGCTCATGACCCCAAGGGGTGGCGGAAACATAAAGCGTGCAGCTGGCTCAACTCAGAACATTTGAAGAATTGAATGTCAAGCAATAATAGTATCACAGCCCGTACAAGCTGGTTGACGGCCTGGATTGCCGGAACAAAAATAACATGAACCTGAAACACAAGCAATGCGTATAGATTTCTTCGGATGAGAATAGAAACTGAGGTCCAGTCTGTGCACACATGCATTCCATCGCATGGACTTTAAAGATCCTGACGCTCATGTCGCAGATGGGTGAGTGCCGGTTACACAAATACACCCAGCAAGCACTAGGTCCATTCTCCCCCCACACTCAATCGTCCAGGATTGTGAATGTTGTCAGCGCGTCAGACGAGGCGCCCATAAACTGCAGCGCAAGTGGGCGCCTCGGGCGGCTTGATTTAAATCCTGTACTGGAAAGCGCCCTGAGCAGGTATTGAGCTGGAAAAGCGCTATATAAAAACCATTAAATAATAAACATACATAGCTCTACGTACAATATCTAAATAGAAAATATTCAGTTGTCTTCCTTGACGCGGACCTTTGTCAATACATTATTAAATAAAAACTTGAAGGGCAAAGCCCATATGACTCACATGCTCCTTGTGGAACTTGAAATATTCCACATAAAAATGAGTGCCCAGGTAAACTTAAACGGTGGCATTAACTTGCAAAATAATAATGACTTACAATGATCTTGACTTTGAGATGACCTTGACTACTGGCTCCAAATTGTACGATCAAATAAACTACAGCAAAAGTTCTATTATGCCAAAAAAACAGTAACTTTGGGATGACCCTGACCTTCACATGACTTCTGATGCTCATGTATGATCAAATAACCCAAGGTTGATGCTTACTATGGGTCAAATATAGTGTTCTTCCACTGTAAGATGACCAATTTGTGTGTTTTTGTAATGCCTTAAATGATCTTGATCTTCAAGATCAACGCAAAAACCGAACAAATATGAAGGATCAAACGGAAAACATATAAAAGCTCAATCTATTAGGCCTATATCGACATTCAGCAAGTTTGGACTTTTACTCCCTGTTAGTTTAGTGTTACGGTCACTTCAAAGAACCCTTATGAACTATTTTGGACAGCCCTAATGATCTTAATCTTGGAGCCACGTTTGCTCCATTGATAGCTATCACGCTTCAAAGAATCATACATCCAATATCAATAACTGAGGGGGAAAGTTAAATTTTGTGAAAAATTGTTATTTTTGATTAACATTTGCTGACCCTATGCCTTGACCTTAAAGTAAAGTCATTTATTCATTTATCATTTTTGAGGTCTCAAGGATATACACCACCCTACCAAGTTTGTTTATGATAGATGAAATAGGTTCCGAGATGTTAAGCAATTTGCAAGTTTTGCACAGGTGGACAGAGGACCGACAGCCGGACAATTTTGTTTAAAAAATCATTTTTGGACTATTTAGGACTCTTCTCGCACAGATATGCAAAAATGTGGGGAAAAACAACTTTGGGGTGAATACAGAGACTCACAAAGTTCTAGTCAAAGCTAAGACTAGTGTATGTATAGCCATCCGGACTGCTGTAAGAATGCTAATTAACGTTACTGTTCCTGAACAGTGTCTGAATTCTTTCTGCAAGTGTGGTGTCTTCATTTAGTACCCTATGAATCGTTTCTTTAATTCTAGCAAAGTAAGTTATTAATTTATCTCTATTTATGGATAAGGTTTCTAATCTTGCTGAGTGATCTGAATAAAGGTCGGCGATCCTCTGTTGAATCGTTCGTTTTACATCCAAGCTTAAATTCAAGTCATCAGCTGCTGCTAAATTATTTGTTTTGGTTTCTCTATTTCTTTGTTAAGGTCGCCAAGCGTGGCTAAGTTCAACATTGTCTCCCCTCTCACAGTTTGTAATGGTTGCTCCAGACCTTGCAGCTCTCTCAGAGGTGTATTGAAGGTAGCGAATGGTCATTTATAAATGTGTTACGTTGAAACGCGAACGAAAGTATGTCGGAAACGCGCACGATAGATCTAATCGTTTCGTTTTGCGAAGTATTCAATAATGGAGTTTATTTACCTTTGATTTGAGTTTGCATTGTTGTTAGGAGAGGCTTTGTATAACGTTGATGATTTGCGTTAGTCGATATTACTGGAGAATTTTCTGGATCTGCGTGTTTACTCTCGATAGAAATTTCCCGATACATGTCGAAGCAAGAGGACGTTCCGGAAGGAGAAATAATAATGTATGACGTAAGTCAGTGATGACGATCTTTTATTCGATTGGTGGTAGTGCGTCATTTCTACTGTGTTCGAAATTATTCCGGAAGAGAGAGAGGTTATAAAATTGTGTGCCGCACTGTTGTTGAGAGATTGTTGTTGATAGTGAATTGGAAAGTTGTTGAGTTGAGTTGAGAATTGTATGCAGTTGTTGATGTGTGCTGAATAAAAAGTGGAAAACTTCATACGTCGACTTTGTGACTTGTATGCTGATTGAGCGGGCTGCGTGGATAAACGAATCTGAGTTACACACCTTATCAGGACTTCAGCATCGGGGCTGAATCAAATACTGATAAAGAAGACACCAACATCAAACCGAGTGTAACAAGATGCTTGATCTGCATTAGTTTCTAATAAGGTTTTTACTTCTGTATCCACTTGTAATACAGAGTCTGACAAGTCATGAAGACTTACCTGTTCTGAAATTGGCAAAGCTGAGTCTATATGTTGTAGTGAAGCTAATGCCTGTCTTCGTAACGTTGTTGTGGATTCTGAAAGTCCCAATGATCTTAACACAGTGACGGGGAGTTTAGTTTTAAGAGAAGACCATGCATAAAATTTATCTGGATTCTTGGTCATGATTAAGTGCACTCTGATTCTTTTACCTGTGGACGGCTCTGTAGTGCTCATAAACAAATGATTGTTTTTGTCTAGTTCAAAGTCGCTCATCGAAACATAATCAGGTAACTGACGCTCTATTCACAACTTTCCGGCACCTCTCATAAAAACTCGTGGGTATCGCCATTATAAATTAAAACGAGGTTATATGAAACCAAGTTCCGGTTTGGCTTGTTTTGCTTTTATCAAAGCTTGATGCGTGACTTTTAACTATGGCAAATTGCCGAAAACGACGATTGTTAGAGCCAGAAAACGAGTGGGATAAGTATAAAAACGGTGGAGGAAGTACATGCTCAGTGAAAGAATGCAAAAAACAATCGTAGAGGCCTGTATTTGTGGCGACTTCGGAGGTGCGTCGATCATCGACAGAAAGTGAAACAGGACCTGAAAACTCTTGTAGTTTTCCATAGCTTCGCCGTCGCAACCTTCACAAAACACGAAGTAACTGACTATGTTAGGCTAGCGTTGTGGCCAAGTGGGCTAAGGCGGGACTAACTTGCCTTGTCCACAAGCCAGAAACCAATGGCGCCTGACAGGTGTGGGTTCGAGCCAGCATCTGGGCGTTATGTTTTTCCGAATATTTTTCAAAAATTCACAAATAATGTTAGGTAGGTAGGGTTTAGGCGCGCCACTGGCGATAGAAAGGGATAATAAACTGCAGCAAAAAAAAATAAAAATATGTGAGGGTACGATACAGGTGGCCAGTGACACATGTTATTATTCTTGAATATTTGGAAATAACTCACTAAAACACGCGGAGAAAAAAAAACGGAAGTATTTTTCATAGAGGGGATTCCCGTTGGTGCATATGATAGGATAGCAGAAAAGTGTGAATACGATTGTAAAACTTTTAAAATTTATTAGCTGTTTGTGATTGTGTTAATTGACGTAATTCTTCTCCAATACTTAGCTGATTGTGATGAGTCATGTCATCTCCTAACATTGAAAGGTGTCTGCTAGTTGTGTCGAGGTCCTCATCTTCATAAGGTTTAAATACTTCATCAGGGAGTTTGCCTCCTTCAGTCATTGTTTTTTTTTTTTTTTTTTTCTAGTTATTTAAAAATGCAACACTACGGCAGCTTGTTAGACCCTACACCTATGCTGAGAACACCTTTAGGCATTAAAGGAGATTGGAGTACTGTAATTATTATGAACAATCCAAGTAGCATAGAGCCTAGTCTATTATTGACTAGTAGATTTTCTATTCTCGGCCCTGATGACATTATTGCTCCAGGAAGCCCTAAATTGTCTTTTAAAATTAGTCTGAATTCTACCACTGATCCTAACAGAACCTTAGTTAACATTCTTGGCAGAGTTATAGTTAAGTAAATGTTTTTTTTGACTTGATGGTCGGGAAATCCAGAGTATCGATGATGCTGGTGTTTTGTTTTGTTACACAGACCTGTGGTTAAGTAAAAATGAAAGGTAAGATTTAATTGGTCAGGAGATTCAAACCCCGAATGTGGCAAAACTTCGAATCAAACTGTTGATGCTTCTGATGATGGACGAAAGGAAAATGTAATAGCTGATGTGTACAAAAATAGGTTTTAGAGTTGGCAAAAACATCGTACTTGTTGACGTGGCTGTGTTGTTATAGTGGTTACTTCAAGCCACACATGACAAAGTGATTTCTGTTGTGAATTGCATTGCTAATCAAGGCTTTTTTCAGGCTACTTTAAAATGAAGCTGTTGAATTAGGGATAATGGATCTTGCAGACATTGGTAAGCTTGTTGGAATTTCAACATTATCTATGGCAACAAAAGACTATCTTGTTCAGCAAATAATATTTTCAGCAGACCTCCACATCTAATCTTGATCTAATATTCTGTTAAAGCCTTTGCGGCATGACAGTTAAAAAAAAGAAATATTATAAGTAAGTAATTTTGTTTTTTTGTTGTTTCAAATGCCACACAAAAAATTCTATTATAAACGCTCTCTCTCCATCTCTTTCTGTCCCTCCCCAAACTAACCCCACCAATCCTTCTTTGTAAGTTCAGTATCGAAGTATTGATCGATTTCAACATTCAGTTTCTCAGAAATTAAGTAGTACTGTCATTTGTTTGCACTGTAGAGTGCCTACTAAGAGTTCTCAAAAAATTACATCAGCCAACAAGTTTGAGGGCCAAAAAGTTGTTGAATAGATTTTTGTAGAAGTACATAGGGGACGTTTTGACAGCAAGTGAATTGGCAAGGTTTATACACACAGCCAGCTATGATCTGGTTGTGAGACTCAGTGCAACTAAAGGTAACAAAACCAAGCCACGTTGGGTCAGGAAAATAACAGTCGTATCGTTTTGCCTTGGTTTGGGGAGTGTGCGCCATTTTGGGGAGTGTGCCTTGTTTTTAGGGCATGACTTAATAAATCACTTTCTGGACGTGTGGGGGGAAGGTGATGGTGGATGGTGGAGGCTGGGGGTGATGGTGGTGGGGTGGGAATGTGTGTAAAGGTGGTGGTAAGGTGGGTTGTGGTGGTGGGGGTGGGGAGTGAGGGTGGGTGGTGGGTGAAGGTGGTGGGGATGAGGGGCAGCTTAATAATTGTAGATTATAGTCACACCACATTCGGAGCATACTGGTCATATTATTCTTACACCAGAAAAACCACTTGATGGGAAGGGGAAAACATTTGATCAATCCGGGATTCGAACCAGGAACCTTTACTAGTAAGCTGCTCTTCCAACTGTGCCCTCCACCCCCACTCACCTCTCCTCTTGTCCCCTTGAGAAGTGGTGCATATGCAGACTAAGCTGGCAATACAATACCAATGACTGGATTCTTGCCAAGCTATGTGTTTAAAAGCGGCACTGTGTTTACATAGACGTTAATAGAACACTTAAGTATTGAAATGCTTTTTATTAAAGGAAAGATTGCGGGGGTGAGAAAGTAACCAAAAAAAAGTTTCTTTAATGAAAAACGTGAAAACTAAAAAAAAAAAAAGGTAAAAGTAGTCCCATAGCCTTGTGGCCGTAGGGGAGCGTGATGTTGGAGATCACACTTATCTTGGGCCAGCGTAATGAGGGTGATGCCCATCTCTCTCCCTCGCTGCTTTACCTTCCCAACCCTTTAGAGAGTAGGTACTCAGTCACAGTTGAGTCACCTGGGGGCGTTGTTATTTGTCGCTTCACGTTTTGCAGTCACCCATCCAAGTGTAAACCGCACTGGACGGTGCTTAACTTGCAACACAGTAGCGAGTGCTCCAACCACTGCGCTATCCGACACCCCTCGAAAACTAAATGTTTTGTAATAATTCAAGACAAGATTTAAGATACTTTTAAAAAGCATATATTTAAAAGGAACTATGGGGAGTTAAGAGATAATGTGGGGGATTGTGGTAAAATGCTCAAAAAGCCCTAATTCAGGAGAAAAGATGGGGATAGATAGGGGCTGGGGCTTATCTGTCATTTCATCCATCTCTAGAATTTGATTTCCTGTAACCTTAGTCTTAACCTAGGCTGTAAAGGTCAAACACGTTTATAATTTTCATTTGACAAATTAATTTTTCCAAGCAATGTAGGAGTTTTGCAAATGGTCGGCACATAATATAATATATTTCGTGAAATAGTTTGAAAAAATGTTAAACACAATTAGTTTATTAAGCACTTGCCTTGATCTTTGGCCTTTTGAATAAATGATGCCTCCAGGCACAAAAATGCAATGAGGAAGATTTATTATTATTATTATTGAAACAGCGTACTTGTGTATTTCTATAATAATTAATGAAATCAGTGATATTGACCCTTTAAAAAATGAATCATAGTAAGCAGTAAACACATGACAAAATTACGTTCAACAGTTTTTTTCCCACAAATTGCCTTAAATCCTATTTTCGGGCTAATGAGATTCACGTTCAAAATCAAACAACAGACGCGTGTCAGCTGACATTCTTGGGACCAAATGCGAGTTGTTTTGTTTGTAATAGAAGAAAATTTACCATTTAGAAACATTGCTGAAGTTTACCTTTAATGGTTGATGATCATTGGATACTTTGCTACATATGGTCGTACCATCGTGCACAATGCTTTAGAAGTGAAAAGTAATATCTCAGAAAAATAGTCGGCCTGCGTTTGTTATTTACGATATATTGTAGTACGAAACATTGTGCCACTAACATGATGATAGCAAAAGAACTATTTATATAGTTTATCCAATCATTTTTATGTAGCCGAGCGGAGTATTTGACTCCCGCCTCTCGGCCACCACCTTGAGAACACGGCCCGACCAGAACTGTTAGTTTCATTTATCCCTCGCAAAAGGGACATAAAAATTGTTGCCCTGCAAGGCGGTCAAGCGTTGATAGTAAACCGGTTCGCGGCCTACTTGTGCCACGACACTCTCTACAAGCCACTGCCACTGACTTGCATAAAATGACTGCCGACAATGTAGTTCTGCTCACCACCAAAAGCAGAAGACGAATGGTCAGGCGGGGAGAACATAGGTCGTGTCGCCTTGTCCTGCATAACCCAATGGCCACACCAAAGGATTCTGCACAGCAGGAGACACCCAATGCTAGTCTAACCAACAAATGGAAGGTAGACAACCTCTCTCCCAAGCGTGAACCAGTCGCCTCCCATTCCGCCACATTTAAATAGCGCTTTTTCAGCTTTTTCCAGCTTAAGAGATGCGAGTCCCCTATACGCTTCTGTGTCCGCGGATGGTAATCTACCCACTGAACTAAACTGAACTAAGAAATGCTCGATACAGGATCTAAGTCAAGACGCTCACTTGTTGTCGAAGGCGCTCAGATAACTCAGCATTAAGAGAACAAAGAGAATACCAGTTACATTCCTACCTGTCTGGCCTCAATCAAGGTCAGTCTGGCTCCCACTTCATCCACGTTCACTTCAGCTGTCTGCAGCAGTCCTGACGACCCAGAAAGACACTGAGCTGCCGGGGACCCAGAGACTAAAGAACACGTGTAGTTACCTCCCCTTACAGGGTTGGGGAGCGTAAGGTAGAATTTGCCGCCCTTGTAGGCTGTGCTTCGCGCAATTTCACCGGAAGGAATCTGAGGACATTCAAAAAGAACATAAAATGAACCCTACTGAGGAGCTAATGGTGGTAAAATACTTTATTAGACTATCACACGCTTTTTCTTCAATTGAACTCAAAACGCGGCGATCTGAATAGATTAATATTACAGAAAAAGCAAGAGAGAAATCAATTTTATTTTGAAATTTAGTTTGGCTGCATATAATATCATTATTGAAGGGAGGGGGGAAACCGGAGTACCTGGAGAAAACCTTCGGCGTCCTGAAACGTTTCGTACTTAAGTCACTTAAGTTCGTGCCATGAGGGGTTCGAACCCGCGACCTTGGGTATAGGGAAACTAGCACTCTATCTGCTGTGCTACCATATAGAACGCGGAAAGCGTCAAATGCGCCTGCAATTGCACGCGAAAATGCGCACACAATTGCACGCCCATCTAGTAGCTGATTGATCGAAACCTTACACGCCAAACTGCGCAAGCGCAATTGCACGCCAAACTGCACGCTGGATGTTAATGAAGAAGAATTATAAAACACGGAACGGAAAAAGCATCGGAAAACGCGTGTAGCTATCACAAGCTTTTCACTGTGGCCATATTCAAGACCGTTGTACACGCGATGTAAGATAATTATCATATTATGTACAGAGAAACGAAAGTAAATTATTATAACATTTAATTGGGAGGTGGGGAGGAGCGGGGGATGGAGACAAGGTAGGTCGTGGGTGGCGAGAGTTACATTGTAAATTAGTTGTCAATGTACATTATTTTGGTAAGCCTACATAGAACGTATTTCCGGACATTTCTCATTCCTAGTTTTAATGTGATTGGAAGGTAAATGCGCGTGTGCAATTGCCCTTGCGCAGTTTGACCTGACAGTTTTCGACCAATCAACTACTAGATAGGCGTGCAATTGCGTGTGCATTTTCGCGTGCAATTGTTCGTGCATTTGACGTTTTCCACGTTCCATACTACCAGGCCACCCCACGGCCCGGACGTTTGAAAGTGGATATGTAAGACTTTTACCCTCCACACAACATCAACAGCGGGATGGCCAAGGGAGGAGAAGTGACCACAAGTCATCTGAACTGACCACTCGTCCGTTTCATTGTTGTAGACGGCACTGCGTTCCTGTATAACCTCCAGTCTGTCGTGGTCAGCTGTGGGAGGTTCTTTAGGATTACAAACAAAGTTATATAAACAATAGTTTGAACACATAAACGTGCACCACTCTGGTAGAGCTGATCCAGACTGTGTCTGACGAAGGCTACTGTAACCGAAACAACTAACAAACACTATTTTCTGTTTTATTTTAAAATTAATTTAATATAATAGTAATAGTATTGGAGATAAGGGTGGTTTCGAATCAGGCCGGTTAGCCCTTTTAAATACTCCTTCCTCAGCTTTCGGCACCTCAGTGGGTCTGCAGAACAAGTAATTTCCTACGTATTTTCTTCATGAAAGCAACAAACGATACTCTTAATTTTTGAGGTATGTCAAAGTGCTAAAGTTTCAAAGATACAATAATGTACCTAGAAAAGAACGGTTCTGTACTATGTGTGACTTAGATGAATTTGGTGACGAGTTTCATTATTTATTTACATATCAATTCCTTGCTGATAAAAAACATTTTTGGAAAATAATCTTTTTAAAAAATACTTTTGGACTCATTCAAATGTCTTTAAATTTAACCAGCTTACGAATACTGAATCAAAGAGCAGGTTGCTAAATTTAAGCTGCTTTGTTGGAGTTGGAGTTATGTCACTATTTATATATTGTGCATTCCCTTTAGTCTTCTGTGAACCATGCGATGCTGTACACTTTTCTTTCCATATTGAACCAATGTAAACCTTAAAACGGATGTTTGACATTTCAGAGGTTTGTCTTGTGAGGCCTATGGAGCAGTCTTTTTTGTGCCGTTCATTGTTTTTTAACGTCTGTAATTCCCCATCTCCCCTTTTCCCCTACCTTTGGCTAAAATGCCCCCTGGGCTATGAGCATTGTTTCATGCTTGGGGTTATATGTGGTTTTGCTAATAAAAGGACAAAGTTCCAAAGTTCCCTTAAAGGCAAATGTGTTTGGTGTCTTATTTAGTGAGATGGAGAGATTATTCTAATCAGTATCAACTCTGTTAGAAAATGAGAAGTTTCTTATGTTAGACTAATTATTACATAGATTAAGTTATTTTAACATTTATTTAATGTTTGTAATAATGTTATTCTCATGAAAGACTGTATCGAAGTTTAATTCACATACCTATCACCAGCACGGTAACGGTCACACACCGATTTCCAAAGCTGTGAGACACAATCGCCACAGTGTAATTTCCGGCGTCGGACGGAACTACATTCTTTAGGATGATCCCAGCGGAAGGCACAAACTGCACGCGGTTGGCAAAGGCTGGCGTGGGAATAAAAACGCCGTGAAGATTGAACATGGCTATCATCTCTTCCGACAAGCCGCGGAAGTACCATTGGATGTCTGAAACCTGCTCACCCTGAGACAAGGTGAAGTTCCAGGGCAAAAGAAGGTCGTGCCCTTTGCCTACATACCTGATGGATCCGTCTGGGAGGCCTGACATCCATTGAAATGACTGCGAGCCTGAAACATAGGATTATAACTGTTACGTCCGCACAGTCATGATACTCGCAGACGACAATAATCTTTCAAAATATAAAGGACTTCCTGGAGACGAATAGGAGACGGTAAATTTTCTCAATGGTATGGATTTCCTTTTGTAAAATATTTATTTTCTCCACTTCCAGCTAAATAATCTTTATTTAGAATCATATTTTGTATACAAACAATGTAAGATTTCTCTAAATAATATATTTTCTCCGTAAATAACTTATTATTTACCTAAGCAATATATTGTTGAGGTAAATGAATCATGATACAGGTAAATAAGGCATTGTTGCTAAATAAGGAATTATTTACCTATATAATGCGGGTTGAGTGAAATAATGTAGTATTTACAAATGTTTCTAAATAACTATTTGTTTACCTATATAATGCATTATGTAGCAGAATTGTCTAAATAATGTATTATTTGTTTAGGGACTGCAAATTCAATTATTTAGGAGATTCGCAGATATGTCTTATTACTGTGAAGAAAATTTGAAAATCGTTATTTTACGATATATATATATATATATATATATATATATATATATATATATATATATATATATATATATATATATATATATATCCGGAAAAAGAGGGATTCATAATTATTTATACGTTTGCGGGATTGTCTTCAGAGTGAATAAACACGGTGAACTCGCAAGTTAACGGCGATCTTGTTAAAAAAAATTGCTGAAAGCGTTGATTCCAGTTTTTCAACATTTCAATACCCCTGCTACTTATTTTACACTTATCTCTGCGTTTTGGGAGTAAATAAATACAAAAAAGAAAAAATACCTTTTTTTTCTTCTGACGGAGAAATTGAAAACACTGAACACTCCCGAACCAAACTGACCTTGACCTTTCCTTTTTGTTCGGGACGTTACAGACGTTTTATCTTCGAATTTGTAGAGTGATTTATGTTAAAAAAAATAATTAATTAATCCGCATGTTGGATACACAATCTTTGGAAAGATCTTGCATTTAATTATTGAAAGTAGTCAAATTATAAAAACCACGTTTTCAGGCGAATCCTCATATTCCCCAAATAATGACAATTGCAGTCCCTAAACAATTATTTGTTTACGTAAGTAATGCATTGTTTAGCAACGTCTTCTAAATAATACATAGACATCATTTAGCAAATTCTGCTAAATAATGCTTTATATAGGTAGACAAATCAATATTTAGCAACATTTCTAAATAATACATTATTTCACACTTATAAAGATAAAATAATGCCTTATTCAGCAACAATGCCATATTTACCTATATCATGATATTCTATTTACGTAAACAATGCATTGTTTAGGTAAATGATAAATTAATTACGGAGAAAATAATATATTATTTACAGGGCTGTGCCAGAACATTTTAGGGCGGGGGGGGGGGGGGTGGTTACAATTGGAGGTCCAGTGGGCTATGCCCCTTGACACTGTCAAGGGGCAGGATTATTTAGTACTTTTGGCAAGGTTGAAATCAAATTTCCTGGCATCAAAAATTTGTGCGTAAATAAAAAACAACTGCCTGGTTGAAAAATAGTGGGCCTGATGGCGAGTGTGAGTGACAGAAACAACAAACCAACACAAGGCACAACATGCATGCTGATCAGCTATCTTACACACACGTCCAAACACATACACAGAGTTGTCAAAACCAAACACATACACAAAGTGGACAAAATTTAAAAACAGAAAACTAGATCAATTGAGTCAATCCATAATTTGTTATTGACCATTCCAAATAAAATACAAATTATCATCATTTATATGTGCCTTTATTAGAAGCCCAAAATTGACATACATAATGAGATAGGAGCCATTGTATAAGACAATGGGTCCCGACAGGAAATCCTCTCCAGGATCGCACAAACAACTGCTGCCCTGACAAGGTTGAATCCCATTTGGAAAGACAAGACCATCAGTCTGCATTCCAAAGTAAGACTGCTGCGCTCCCTTGTCATCTCCATCTTCCTATATGCTTGCGAAGCATGGACCCTCACAGCTTATCTCCAACGAAGAATTCAAAGCATGGAGATGAGGTGCTACAGAAGACTTCTGGGCATTTCCTATACCCAACACATCACCAACGATGAAGTCCGACAGACCATCACACAAGCCATTGGACAACACGATGACCTGCTCACAGTGGTGAAGAAACGGAAACTCCGATGGTATGGCCACGTCACCAGATCATCGGGCCTTCCAAAGACTATTCTGCAAGGCACAGTGCAAGGAGGTAGAAGAAGAGGGAGACCAAAAACGATGTGGGAGGACAACATTCGAGAATGGACTGGTTTGACACTGAGCGAAGCCATCAGGGCTGCTGAGGACAGAGAAAGATGGAGTATGCTGGTTAAACGATCATCTGTGGTGCCCCTACGACCTCAGGGTTTACGGGACAGGATAGGAAAGGATAGGAATGAGATAACCTTTAGTTTTTTCCCCTGCCAGTTTAAGATAAAAGAGGGGTCATCCTACAGGCCAGATTCTAAGATAAGAAAGCTTAGCGCTAAAATAATAGCATAACATAGCTTTAAGTCGCTCTTCTCCATAGAAACAGGATAGCGTTCCACCATGACTAAATTCCAGATTTTTGTTGACTGTGTAAGCCTTAAATTAAAGCTAGTAGAAGTGAGAGATTCTTTGGAAAATATGCTAAGGAGAATATGCACACCAACAATAAAATAATATATAAATTTTAATTATAATTTTAATTATAATCTTAATTATAGTTTAATATTGTGCATGTGTGTTTTATACCTAATCAGAAAGAAAGTGTGTGTTGGTGAGAAAGAGAGAATTTGAAATGAAATAAATAGTATAGTTGTGAATAAGCAGAAATAGGGGCGCAGTGCACGATGTCTCATGTGACAGTCTGTAAACAGCACACTGACACTACGTGTATTATAACGGAGACTTATAGGGGCAGACCTTATCCTCGGATTTCCTGATAATTAAAATGATGTATTGTATTAAAAAAAAAAAAAAAAAAAAAAAAAGGCGGAAGGGGGAGGGGCTTCCGGAACTTCCGTAACCCTCCCCCCCCCCCCTCCCCGCCCCCCTAGCACAGCCCTGATTTAGAGAAATGTTACACTGTTTGTAAGAAAAATGATTATTTAAAAAATTTGCTTCTATATAAAGATTATCTAGATAAAAGTGCTAAAGAAAACAACGAAAAAATCGCAAAAATATTTAACGAAGGGAACTCCATACAATAGAACTTCCTAGGTCCGGATGATGATGATTATATATATTATATATTCTATCCTATCCTATCCCGTAACTCGAACGTCGTAGAGAGAGAGAGAGAGAGAGAGAGAGAGAGAGAGAGAGAGAGAGAGAGAGAGAGAGAGAGAGAGAGAGAGAGAGAGAGAGAGAGAGAGAGAGAGAGAGAGAGAGAGAGAGAGAGATTTACTTATTTATTTAATCGTTCTTATTAAAGCACTTTTCCAGTTCAAGAGCTGCTCAAGGCGCTAGGTGATACAGGATCTACCTCAAGCCGCCAGTGGCGCCCATTTTGCAGCCTTTGGGCGCCTCTTTTGACGCCCAGACAACTGAGCACAATCCTGGGCGACCTGAGATAGGGGAGAAGGGACCTAGTGCTTGCTTGGTGTATTTATGTAGCCGGCACTCACCCATCTAGGACATGAGCGTCAAGATCTTTAAAGTCGGTGCAATGGAATGCGTACGTGGAAAGACTATACCTCGGTTTATACTCTCATCTGAAGAAGTAGTGCCTAAGATTCATGAAAAAAAATATCTTTTACAATATTATAATTTAACTGATTTTATTTTTCCGGCACTCCTTGCCGTAAACCGGCTTCGAACCACTGTAGGGGCTGCAATGCTATTGCTCGACATTCCATGCTTCAGTTTGGTTTCTATTTAAGTAGGCTACACCACTGAGCGAACCGTGTCTCCTGCTCATGTTATTTTTGTTTCGGGACTCGGGGCCGTCAACAGCCTTCGAACCACTGCATGTAAGGGCTACACTGTTATCGCTTGACATTCAATGCTTCAATTGTTTTGCCATTGCGTACATCATTGAGTAACTGAAGGCCCTGTTTAAGTCGACCCCCACCAACCCACCCAGCCATGAGGGGATATACCGTCCTGGCTCATGACAATATGAAATTAAAAAGAAGAACAAATGCCATCGCATCATCATCATCATCATCATCATCATCATCATCATCATCATCATCATCATCATCATCATCATCATCATCATCATCAGCATCATCATCATCATCTTCTTCTTGTTCTTGTTCCTCTTGTTCTTCTTGTTCTTGTTCTTCTTCTTCTCATCATCATCATCATCATCATCATCATCATCATCATCATCATCATCATCATCATCATCATCATCTGCTTCTTCTTCTTCTTCTCCTCCTTCTCATCATCATCGTCATCATTATGATGGTCAACATGATGACCATCATCATTGTACATTGTAGTCGTCGTCGTCGTTATCATCATCAACAACAAAAACAACAACAACAACAACAACAAACTTACTTACCTTGCAATATTAGCAACAGATATACGGCAATGTGAAAATAAATGCTCGCCATATTGTACACAGCACTCGGCTAGCACGTTTTATTCTCGGCCATATGGTGCAAGCCCCTAATTTGAAGGTGAGTTAGAAAACGTAGATAAAAAGATTATATCAAATTCGGAGAAAGTTCCTTTAGCCTACGCTTAAATAAGAGCTTATTATAAATGTAACAAATTTTAGCATCCTGTTCTAACTGAAATCGTTTTGCCTCTCTTTCCTGTTCTTCTCTTTTAGCATCTCTTTCCAGTTCCTGTTTAACCGTTTCCTGTTCTCTTTCCTTGGCCCTATCATGTCTCTGAAAACACTGCTCAATGTACTGCTGTAGCTTTTGGTCAGTAAAACCTAACTTCTGGGCTTGAGTCAAAAATGAATTAAACAGAGTATCATATTCCTCAGCAGAAGCCATGATCAGTTGAATTCAAAAGAAAATAAATTACTAAAAGTAAGACAATGCGAGTGACAATTCAACGACTAACTTTATGTTATACAAATCAAGAATTATTTTCCCAAGTTCCACAAGGCCAGAATTATTACAAAAATCAAAAGCAAATTCAAGTTTGACAAAAGAAAATAATTCAAAATCGAAGCAAGCTAAGTTTGACAAAAGAAAATTATTTCAAAATCAAAGCAAGTTTAAGTTTAACAAAACAGCATACCATAAAAGAAAAGAAAACAATGTTTAGATTATATTCAGTCTAAGTACAAGCAAGTTTCAGAAAACCATACTAAATGCAACAACTTATAACTGTAACAACTACCACATTTAAATCTAAATTATGCCAAGGGAAATTTTATAAGTAATTTGTTTTGAAAGAAAAAAAATGAAACACTATATTAAATAAACAAACAACGACAACAAAGTCACAACACAACAAAGAGAGAACTAAAATTCTAAACTAATATCGGTACAATAGAATACAAGAAACCAATAGAAAAAAAAAAGTTCCACTTCGGCTAGTAAACACCGGAAGGTTTATTAAAATGCCAAAAATAAATCCTAAACACCTACAACAACTAAAATAGGGATGTGACAACTATAAATAACTAGACAGGATCCTAATAAGTATAGAAGGAAAAAAACAAAACAATACTGAATAGCTGAACTAGAATTAGGCACTATATATATATATATATATATATACATCAGACCCGCAAGGAAATAATCGAAGGCGGGGTATATCTATATAAACACCAACATACTTCAAAACAACAATGGAACAAGTCAGTTACACAGTATACACTTACTCCTAACACACCAAAGTTAACTGCCCCAAAATTTATACAAAACCCTTCTACTGTTTATTCTTATACTTATTCAATTAAATCCCACAATATAAACTCCAAATAAGATAAATGACAAATAAATAATCTTAACTCCCACTACCTAACTACGGGTTTCAGGGTCACCACTGTAACGAAAGGGGTTAAATCAAGAACCTGCGTGTCTGCATGCGTGAATAATCTGCGTGTCCTCCCGTCTCACACTTCCTAACTCTTAAGATTTCGTTTGTTGTCACACCCCCTTCTATTACTAGAAAAATAAGCCAACACAAATTTACATAAGTACAATCAAGTCAATCAATAATAGGAAAACATTCAAGTAGTTTTTGTACTCACGTACTTTGTAGAGAAAATCCGTGAATTATACACCCTTCACAAAAACACACATATAAAGTTCCAGTCACCGTCGACAGAGAGAATTAGTGTAAGAGTCTCACGGAGACTTATGGTCCAATGTGCCTGTCTAAATCCTATCTTCCGTTCCTCTCATTTTCTCCTTGTCCTTTTCTCTATCTATCCCAAGCTGTCTCCTCTCTCCACCGTCACCTTCACCAACTTGAACTTGAACTTGAAAAAGTCAATGATATAGGCCACTGGCCTTTACATAGATCCTAAAAACTGCTAGACTTGCATGCGTGGCAATTAGCTAAATCTAGTAGTGGCATCTTGGTTCGTATATCTCCGGGCGGTCCTTCCAGAATACATCCAGCCTGCTTTTGAAGCAGTCGACAGTCACCACCCTCAATCTTCCTCTCTCGCCACTATTGCTGCTGCTGCTGCTGTTGCAACTGCTGCTGACGTGGCAGTGGTTGCTACTGCTGCTGATTTGGTGGCTATAGCTGCTGATGTTGCTGTGGCGGTTGCTGCCGCTGTGGCTGTCACCGCTGCTCGTCTTCTCCTTCTTCTTCTCCTAGAAGCTTCTTCTTCTTCTTCTTCCCCTTGAAGTTTCTTCTTCTTCTTCTTCTTCTTGCTTCTTCTTCTTCTTCTTCTTCTTCTTCTTCTTCTTCTTCTTTTTCTTCTTCTTCTTCTTCTTCTTCTTCTTCTTCTTCTTCTTCTTCTTCTTCTTCTTCTTCCTCTTCTTCCCTTCTTCTTCTTCTTCTCCTTGAAGTTCCTTCTTCTTTCTTCTTCTTCTTCTCCTTGAAGTTCCTTCTTCTTTCTTCTTCTTCTTCTTCTCCTTCTTCTTCTTCTTCTCCCTGAAGCTTCTCTTCTTCTTCTTCTTCTTGAAGCTTCGTCTTCTTCTCCTTCTTCTTCTTCCTATTCTTCCTCTTCTTCTTGAAGCTTCTTCTTCTTCTGGGTGTGTCGCAAGCGCTCGTAGAGGTAGGACGTGTTTTCACTGCGCTCTGACCGTGCACTATTTTCTAAGCAAGTGCTCACCAATTCTGTCACATCATGCCTACATGTACCGTTGCATTTCGAGCCGTCTGTGGTACCTTCATGTTTACTTTTGTGAAGTTTATGACGAAGAGGGCCGTTTTCAACAAGAAAATGAGAATGCGAGTTTTATCGCTGAAACGTCGTTCGACCAGCCTTGTCATGGGGACGGTTTTGTCCTATTTTTTCTGGGGCAGCCTGTTACTTTTGAGGGCCGGCGACGTGGAGCAGAACCCGGGCCCTGGGGACAACAAAACCACTGGAAGTACCGCCATTTCCAACGCCAGCACCACTGACACCAACTCCAAACGACAAACGAGACTGCAGAGCTACGCCGCCGCTGCAACCGATGTACAGCCGACTTTGATGGACGTGATGGCCAAGTTGAACACCATCGACAGCGGCGTCAACAGCAAGCTAGACGAGGTGAGGAACGATATTCACGCTATCCAAAACAAGGTGGGTCAATTGCAAAATGAAGTTGACAATCTAAAGGAACAAATGAATGACTTACAGAATGAAAATGAAGTGTTGAGGAGAGATAAAAGCAGGTTGTTGGAGAGAATGGAGAAGGTGGAAAAACTCACTTACGATTTAGATGGACGGTCTAGAAGGAACAATCTGTTGTTCTATGGCTTTGATAGGATTCAAGGTGAAACAAACGAGGACTGTAAAGAAAGAATCAAAGAAATGTGCACTGACAAGCTGCAACTGAGTGAGGACATTGAATTTGATCGAGTACATCGCACTAGCTCAAAACCTAACGCTCCTATCATTGCCAGGTGTACTAACTACAGAGATAAAGTGAAAATGCTGAAAGCAAAACAAAACTTAAAAGGTAGCAATCTGTTTATTGGCGAAGATTTTTCTAGGAGGGTCAGGGAGGTTAGGAAGAAATTGTCAAAACTGAAAAAAGAAAAGAAGGTACCCAGTGGTACAAGGGTGGCCATTGTTTTTGATCATTTACTTGTTGACGGCAAAAAGTATGTACTGGCGGATGATGGGGAAGCTGTGGTAGCGGTAGATGAGGTGAAAGGGAGAAGGGCATTTGATTCAGAATAACGTGTTGGCAGTCCCAATGAAACTTGTGTGCAAACATTGAATGCTGTTTTGTGTAACCATTGTACCAATCATGACCTGTCAGAGTGCAAGTGTGTTGATTGTGTGTTTAGTAAGCCCGATGGCACAGGCCTATGTAAACATCTTGCATGTCAACATGATAGGTTTTCACACGATTATTTTTCTCAATCTTTTGAAAGCAATTACGCAGTTTGTTTTTCTAAACATGTCATGCAGGACAGGCAATGCGATATTACAGATAATAATCATAATTTGAATACATTTGAACCTGCAACCTCACAGTATTGTAACGATGAGCGCGGTGCTAGACTTATTGAATTAAATGACGACAGAGTACTTTCACACACTTACACACAATATACTACGTTATGCTCGCATCCTGGTGATAGTTCAGAGGTCAAGGCCGGGTCAAGTTTTGCTTACTACCCTTTTATGGAATCGACGTTCGGAGCCCCAACCTCTGATGATGATAAGGATGATAGTGTTCTGTCGGATAATTCTGCTAACAGTCTTGATGAATATGTATATGTAAATAATGTTAGCAATAATGCCTTCTTATTTATGCATTGGAATGTAAATGGATTGATGCCTAAACTTTTTGATGATAAATTTATCTCTTTTATTACTTCATTCCATTTTGTTTGCTTGGTTGAGACCTTTGTTGATACTTTGAACCCTGATATCATTGGTGGTTATAAAGCATTTTGTCAGTCGTCAAAGAAATTGTCTGCTATTGGTAGGCCTTCAGGGGGAGTTGTATGTTTTATTAAAAATGAGTTTTTGCCTCTTGTAAAGCAAATTAATGTTACAGATGGTAACTTTTTGTTGTTTCTTTTTGATAAAAGCCTCTTTGGCATGACAAAGGATATATTGTATGTTTGTGCTTATTGTCCACCTGAAGGTTCTAGGTATTACACAGTTATGAACACTGATGGTGATGGTATTTCAATGTTAGAAAATTGTATTGTTAATAAAGCTTTTTTGGATAATGATTGTTTTATTATTCTATCAGGTGATCTTAATGGTCGAACATCTAATGTTTCGCAGCCAATCTCTATTGAAAATGATACTTTTGATGACTTGTATGTAAGTAGTCCTGCAAGTGTAAACAGAAATTCACAAGACAATGTTTTGAATGGTTATGGGAAGTCAGTACTTCACATGTGCACTGCTTTGAATATGTGTATTCTAAATGGAGTGTGTTCTGGTGACCGTGAGGGTCGCTACACATTTATTTCGGATTTTGGGAACAGTGTGGTGGATTATTTTCTAATGTCTAGTGATTTGTTGGCTACTGTATGGGATAAATGTGTTTTGAATGTTTTGGATCGCTCTGAATCTGATCATATGCCTGTTGTTCTCTCGGTTGTGTTTCCTGAGGGAAATGTTGTTGATGTTATGGGTGCTGAAAAAGAATGTTTTGTTGAGAAGTTTGTTTGGAATTATGATTATATACAGTTGTTTAAGGATGCCATGATTTCTGAACCCATACAGCGAGTTATGCACAATGCAATTGAAATGATTGATGTGGATGTTAATTTAGCTTTAAATATGTTCAGTGATTGTGTGAAAGATATTGCAACTTGTATGAAAAAGCGTGTTTGTGTTAGTGGTAGAAAGAAACATAAAAACTGGTTTGATTGGGAGTGTAATGAACATAGAAGAAAAGTGAGAAGGATGTTGAAACGATTTAGACGCACTTTGTATAAAGATGATAGAACAGAATACAGTAAAGCCAGAAGAGAGTATAAGCATTTATTGGAATATAAGAAAAAGCAATTCAATAAGTTGATGATTGATAAACTAGTTGCATCTATAAATTCACAGCATGATTTTTGGAATAATGTACGCAACATGTTGCCTAATAGAAAAGGTGTTCGAAATCAAATTACAGTTGATGAATGGTTCCAGCATTTCAAACAGTTATTAGAAAAGGAAGAAGAAGCTAATGTTGATGATGTACAAGTTGAAGATGATACAGATGATAATGATAGTAACTTTTTCAATAGGCCTATTTCTGAAGAAGAAGTACAGCTAGCTTTACGTAAGCTGAAGTCTAAAAAGGCAGCAGGCCCTGATGGTGTGATTGGCGAGATTCTAAAGAACGCTTATGATGTTTGCGTTCCTTTCTTCATGAAATTCTTTAATATTTTGTTTGGGAAAGGTATATACCCCGAGAGCTGGTCTGAATCCATCATTTTGCCATTGTATAAAAAAGGTGATGTAAATAATCCTGGCAATTACCGTGGTATTAGTCTGTGTGATACTAGCAGCAAAGTGTATGGTACTATCCTTAACATGCGTTTGCAGACTTGGGTTGAAGAGAATAATATTACTAACGAATATCAGGCTGGTTTTAAGAGAGGATACTCTACTGTAGATCACCTATTTACTTTAATGGCTTGTGTGCAAAAGCAGTTTAGTCTTAATCGTAAGTTGTATGTTGCTTTTATAGACTTTGAAAAATGCTTTGATAATATAAACAGAAATTTACTTTGGCCTATTTTGTTGAAGAATGGTTTGAAAGGAAAGTTGTATAAATGTATCAAAAGTATGTATGTGGGTGTGAAAGCGCGTATTAGATGTGGTGACAGACTCTCAGAATGTGTGTCTTGTACCTCCGGTGTGAAACAGGGAGACATATGCAGTCCTGTACTTTTTTCATTGTTTATTAACGAACTTGCATTGGAAGTTATCAATAACGGAAGACATGGTGCTACATTTTCATTGGATGCTTTTGAATTATTTATCTTGTTGTTAGCTGATGATGTTGCCTTAATTTCTGAAACTGTTGTTGGGCTTCAGACACAGCTGAATAGTTTATATAAAGCAGCTACTTCGCTTTGTCTTAAAGTTAATTATGATAAAAGTAATATTGTTGTTTTTAGAAAAGGTGGCTATTTGGGTGCTAGAGAGATGTGGATGTATGATGGAAAGAGTATGCCTGTTGTGAATGCCTATAAGTACCTTGGTATTTATTTTTCTACTAAATTGAGTTTCACTGCAGCATGCACAGACCTTGCAAACAAAGCGAAGAAAGCACTTTTGTCTATCATGCATAAACTTCGTGTTTATGACAATTTTTCTGTAGATATCTTTTTTAGACTTTTTGATGCTCAAGTGCAGTCTATTATGCAATATGGATCAGAAATCTGGGGTCTAGAAGAAGCTGCACAACAATGTGAAAAAGTTCATTTGTATGGTCTTAAGAAATTTTTGTCCATTAATATGCGCACACCTAATGATTTTGTTTATAATGAGTTGAATAGATATCCGATTGTTATAAATTCTGCTGTAAACTGTATTCGTTACTGGATAAAAATTCAGCAAATGGAAGGTGATAGGTTGCCTAAGAAAGCGTATTCTATGCTGTATAATTTGGATTCTAAGGGAAAGAAGAATTGGGTTACGAACGTTCGTATGTGTTTATGCAGGAATGGATTTGGTCATGTATGGATGAATCAAGGAGTTGGTAGTGTGAAAGTGTTTTTAAGAGAATTTAAACAAAGATTGATTGATTGTAGATGGCAAGTATGGAGTGAGCATGTAAATAACAGTGAACGTTTTCAAATGTATAATATGTTTTGTAACTCTGAACACAACAGTCTTCCTAAATATTTGCAATTAAATATTGATAAGCATTTAAAGTTTGTGATGACAAAATTTAGGTTTGGTGTTTCAGAATTATTTGTTCACTTTTATAGATACAGAGTGCATGCTGTTAATGATACTATTTGTCCTATGTGTAAAACGGATGAAGAAAACGAATTACATTTTGTATTGTGTTGTCCATTCCTAACGAACTTAAGGAAACAGTTTATAGCCCCAAAATATTATAGAATGCCTTGTGCAACACGTCTCATCCTACTGTTAGCCTCTGACAACGAAGAGACTGTTAGAAAACTATGTATTTATTTATATAAAGCCATGAGACTTCGGGGACTAGCAGTATCGTAACCTGTTTTGTATTTATATGTAAGTTATAATATATTCAATGTTTGTTGTTGTTTTTTCATGTACACACCCTTCCAAAGGGGCGATGCCCTGAATTTTTTGGAATAAAAGATTCGTATTCGTATTCGTATTCGTATTCTTCTTCTTCTTCTTCTTCTTCTTCTTCTTCTTCTTCTTGAAGCTTCGTCCCCTTCTTCTTCTTCCTCCCCTTCTTCTCCTGCTTCCTCTTCTTTCTTCTTCCTCTTTAGTCTTTTGTCTGCTTCTCTTCTTTCCTTCTTCTTTATTCTTCCGCTCGAGGCCCCAGCCGGAAACTTCTGTAAACACATACAAGTTTACCCCACTAAATTTCTTGATACATAGATTTTCTATGAATTACCACACATACCTCTCTCTTCTCTGTGACGGGACGAGACCAGCAATATAATTCAATTCTCAACGATATCGAAAACAGTTCACACATACGCACATTGCAAAACTAATTATAACAACTGATTATTACATCTTGACACCGATTAATTTCATTCACAAAATAAATATAATGCTATACATTGCAATTTGAGGTTTCAACTTCAAATCAAATAAAAATCCGACTTCAATTCGTTAATCAAAAATATACAACGATCCACCATCTCCATCACCTCCCTATTTCATCCTTCATACTAATATCAAACAATATTTATTATTAATTCTATTCCACACAAGTAGAATATAGTCATTGAAAAATACTATTATGTTTATAATACAATATTTCAATGATAAGCAATATATACCTGCAGATACAGCTGCCAGAAGTTCAAACACAACGACCACTCCGTGGTCCAGTCAAGAAAAGAATGCATATATTTTTTAATGTAATTGGTGAGCCGTCACATGACTAGCTCAACCAATCAGAATTTAGTTATCAATAAAAAATATTTCAATTAATGTCTTCACACAGGAATAGACTACAATACAAAAAGTCATCGGACCGAAATATTATAAAACCGGTCCGTGACAGTAAAAATCAATAGCAGTCAACTAAAACAGATTGTTATCTTTGTGCCAGTCGGTACAACGCGTGACAACAGGGACATGATGACATTCTAGTACGTTACACGCATCTGAGTAAATAAACTTTTTTTCCCCCACTGGCGTCATGTAGAGGAACTCGTAGTTTAGTTTAGTTTAGTTTAGTTTGGAGGGACTTGTGTAAGCCTCGCGGCTTTTTGAATGTCCCTTTTATTTTGGGTATTTTTACTTGTCCGGTTCCATTTGCGGTTGTTAGGGGAATACTAAAGATAGTATGCTAATTAGCCATCATACTCAAATTTTGATTTCTGTATGGAATTTACCTTTTCCAGAAGATTTTTAAAAGTGTTCAGGTTGTTAGCTCTTTTAGTATCAACTGGCAATTTATTCCATATGGGCGCAACTCTGTAGGAGAATGAGTATTTTCTTTTGTTTGTGCGGCAATGTCTTATATGAATGTTGTTCTGTGAGTTTCTTGTTCTAGAGTTAGTATTTAACTGAAACAAAGTGTTAACATCAATGTTGTCAATCCCATTAAAAATCTTGTAAGTCTGGATCAGGTCACCTCTCAATCTTCTAAATTTCAGAGAGGGCAAATCCAAAACTCTCAATCTCTCTGAGTACGGCAATTGTCTCAGCGATTTAATCATCCGAGTCGCTCTTCTTTGTACTCTCTCCAAAGCAGATGACTGCTTCTTAAGATACGGAAACCATATAACATTTGCATATTCAAGATGTGGCCTTACATGCGATTTATACAGGCGGGTTAAGGTATCACTATCCAAGTAAGTAAAAGATCGGCGTATGATACCGAGCATTTTATTAGCCTTGGAAATTGCACTGTTTATGTGTTTATCAAAGTTTAGGTTTGTATCAAAAGTAACCCCCAAATCTTTTTCCACACTATTATGGTCAATCGTCACTCTGTCGTCACCTGTGGTCATCAAATAGTCATGTCCAGGATTTTTCTTACCCATATGGAGTACGTTACATTTTGATGCATTAAAATGCAATTGCCAGGTATCTGACCAACTCAGAAGACTATCTATATCTTTTTGTAATTTATCGCACTTAGATGTCACATTATATAGTTTAGTGTCATCTGCAAAAATGCTACAATTACTAGATACTTTGTCAGGTAAGTCGTTTATAAAAATTGTAAAAAGAATGGGACCCAAAATACTACCTTGTGGTATACCACTCAGAACTGGCTCGTTACCTGAGAAATAATTTCCAACTCTGACACGCTGGGTTCTTCCTTCCAGAAAGCACTTAATCCATTGTAATACGTGCCCAGTGATCCCGTAAGATTTTAGTTTAACTAAAAGTCTTGCATGAGGTACAGAGTCAAATGCCTTGCGGAAGTCCAAGTACAGCACATCAAAACTCTCCCCACTGTCAAACATTTTCGTAAAGTCTTCCATTACCTGCAAGAGTTGCGTCACACATGACCTACCTTTACGAAAACCATGCTGGCATTCCGTGTACAGAGAGCAAAGAGTCATATGGTTAACGATAGCATCTCTGACAAATGATTCAAGCACTTTACATAAAATACAAGTTAAACTGACAGGTCTATAGTTTCCTGCATCACTTCTACTGCCTTTTTTAAATAAGGCGGTGACATTGGCTCTTCTCCAGTCCAATGGTACAACTCCCTCCTCTAAGGACTTATTAAAAAGTTGGCAAAGTGGTACTGATAACTCTTTACTTGCTTCTTTTAAGACTCTGGATGGTATACCATCTGGGCCAAAAGCCTTATTTGGATCTAACTTGCTCAACTTCTCCTGAACTGCTTTCGGAGTTATAAGAACTTCAGTTAAAGTAACATTGTCAGATCTAGATGCAAGGTCTAAAAATGGTAAATTATTTAGATCCTCCTGAGTAAAAACACTAGAGAAAAACTTATTTAATACCTCTGCTTTATCAGCATCACTCCCTGCTATATCTCCATCCTCCTTTACCAGTGGGCTGATACCCGAAGATGCTTTAGTTTTAGATCGTACATATTTCCAAAACACTTTCGGATTATTTTTACAATTTATTGCAATATTTTTCTCAAAATTCTTTTTAGCTTTTTTCACCTCTCTTGTGCATTTATTTCGCACCTTAATATATCGCTGGTAGTCTAACCCATCACGGGTCACTAAGTATCTTTTATAAAGGTCATACTTTTTCTTTATTTTCTTTAGGCAGGATTTACTGAACCATACGGGTTTCAGTTTCATCTGTACATTAACTTTTGTCCTGGGGATATGCTGCTCCATAGCTGCAATAATATTTGTTTTAATTAACAACCAGCTTTCTTCAACACTAGTTATACCATTTATACTACTCCAGTCTACCTCAGCCAACGTATGCCTGAGCTTATCATAATTACCTTGTTTAAAATTGAAATTATTCCTTTTACCTTCCTCTGGTGCAGTGTCCAAACCTTGCAGTTTAAACAACAACACATCATGATCACTCTTACCCAGTCCAGGATAGTGCTCTATCCCTGAAATAAAATCTTCATTGTTCACCAAAATCAGATCCACTAAACTCGGTTTTTGCCCTTCTCTTCGTCGAGTAGGATTTCTCACCATCTGAGTCAGGAAAGCATCCCTAATACATTCCACCAATTCGCAGTCTTTCGCACTGCCTGTTCCCAGTATCCAATTTACTGATGGGAAATTGAAGTCCCCCATAATACATACTTTATCAAATTTCTGAATGGTATCAGATCTCAGTAATTCAAATAATTTTTGAGTGTTTTCTTCTGAAGTGCTGGGGCTTCTGTAAATGCAGCCTAGTAGAACGCTAAGGCCACCAGGGCACTTAAAGTGACACCAAACACTTTCTTCAAAATCTGAGTTGTTTAGTTCTATACACTGCTGGGCATGCAGACTTTCTTTGACATAAATGGCCACACCAAGTTTATGTTTATTGTTCATAAAGCATTCATATCCTGGAATACTATATTCTGCTTCTGTAACATCGCTTTGATTTTTTGCAATAATTTCAGTAAGTGCAATCAAAGTAGCATCTTTTTCATCTATCAACTGTAGTAACTCACTTTTTTTATTTAATAGACTGTCTACATTTGAGTATATCACCATAATATCATCCTGTACATTATATACACCTTTGCATTTAACATCATTATTTACACTATGTACATCTTCACTGTCAATTCAGTTATTTTTCTGTCCTCCCTCCCCTTTCTTTTCCACCAACTGATCCTTTCTCCCAACCCCTAGGGCCTGTGGCTGTCCTCCAGCTCCCCCTCTGCTTTGTGTTTTCCTCACTATTTTCCCATTTCTGATCATCCAGTCATCATCTTCAGTCTCTTTCTTCTTTGTTTCTAACTCCTGTCTCATGTGTACATGGGGTAGTTATGGGTAGTCTTAGGGTTGCGTTCACACTGGGGACAGACGGATTATATCTGTACGGGCGGAAAAACACGTGCACGGCAGTAGGTCTCGTCCTTAAATAGGCCTAGTCCTTGCTCGTGAGAGTTACCTCTCTTGGTTTGTAGAACAAACTTGGCGACTCGGCTATATTATGCCTTGGGCAAAAGATGCAAGGCAAGGCAAGGCAAATTTGCAAGCCAAATAGTAGACAGTAATGCAGACAGTAAAGTGTTGTTTATGGAGTACATGCAAATCTGTCTCCACCAGATTTCCTGAAAGATGTACAGGGATAAAGTTTATTCCATTTGTCAAGCCTGGAAAGTATAATTATCATCTCAATCGATGCCTAAAGTGGATCAAGGTATGCGGACGACCGGCCGAACAACTGAGCATTACATTTTTATTTTTTTTTAATTAATTTATTTAGTTTTTATTTATTTATTTTGTTGTTGTTGTAACTGAGCATGAAAACCATCAAATGCTAGAATTACATTTTAGCGAGGTATTTATGGAAGCATGAAAGTAGATAGAAATGATACATGATGTGAATAAATAAATAAATAAATAAATAAATAAATAAATAAATAAATAAATAAATACACTTTATTAAACAGTAACACAGCTCTCTTCAAGTTACTCTTTCAGTTGTGAGTTTATTTTGGATGTCATCCAACACCATTAAATTGATTTCATCAAAATAAAATCATAATAAAGTACACCAATCAGTTCTAAACTATGACCGTGATAATCGGTTGCCTGTCGAAACGCGGGATAGCTAAGTTGGTAGAGCGGCGATCTCGTGTTACAAAGGTTGCGTGTTCGATTCCCGGTGACCTGGACATAAGCATTGGCTGTGTGAACTGGCCAACTGAAGGGTGCTATTAGTGTGATTGTTGTTTCAGTGTAAACTGTTCTCTTCTCCAACTTCGCCTTCTCCTAGGATTGAGCTCAGTCGTCTGAGCGTCAGACTGTGCGTCTGTTACACGTGGTTATTTATCAGTAGTGAGTTCAACCCCGATGCTTGAATTTTGATAAGTGTAACTCGAGTTCGTTTATCCACGCAGCCTGTTCACTCAGCAGCAAGGCAGGAGTCGTGGTATAAAGTTTTCCAACTTTATTCAACAAATATCAACAACTGCATACAAGATCGCTTTCCGAAATTCACTTCAAAGATGATCATCACTCTTTTACAAGCAGACAGTGCATTATTTATATAGCCTCTCTGCAAACGAGAGCAAGTTCGAACATTCCAGCATGACCCAATAACATCCAATCAAAATAAAACTCGTCACCGGAACTATGCACTGTCTTACGTCATTTTGTTAGGAGAATCGCTTAGCTCTTACTCAATTTATCTCGAAGCTTCGGTCGATAATAAACAAGTAATTCCAGAAAATTCTCAACAATATCGACCGACGAAAACTATGAACATTACACAAAAGCTTCTTCAAGCAACAACGCAAAATCAAATCAAAGGTAAATACACTCTGTTATTGCATGCTTTGCAAAACCAAATGATCGGATCTATCGTGCGCGTCTCAACTGTAACAGCTCCCTAGGCAGTAAATGGACGCCTTATGCGGCTTGCGTTACCTCCTGTATCGGCAAGCGCCTTTAGCTGTTCTTGAGCTGAAAAAGCACTATATAAGAATGGTTTTAAAAATTAAAAATACATCGTAACCCTACAAAATTATCGCCGATAAGCATCACATTTGCAAAACGAGAAGTTAGTTCACAGATTTAAAAAAAATAAAATAAAATAAAGGGGCATCTGATTAACAGGTTTCGTTTTATTGTTTGAAAGTCAATCCGAGACGATTCTCATCTGGGGCAGATGGATTTAGCTCAAAGAGGGTTCCCGAGAGTCTTATGCAATTTCGTTTGCTCTCACAGACAAGGGAAGTAATTCGCTTGTTTATGGTTAAGCAATTTAAAAACAATACCTATTCCACCTTTTGTGGTATTTATTTTGGGAAAAAAAATGTTCCCATATAAACACATTAAATTAGAAACAATAAAAACACTTCATAGACTAGATCTTAAAAGCAATGTTATTAAAATATACATTTTTTAAAATATAAATTTTACAAAATGTAACTTAAGTTGAATTCATACAAAACAATCTAACACATGTATCATTCATTTGCCCAGTAGTCACACATTTTGTCATGACGTGTTGAGGCTCGTGTACGCAGCGTCAACATTACGGCTAGTCTCATTGGTCAGGCGACGTAGACAGGACAATCCTAGTTGGAACCAGTTTCTGCTTGCATGATCCACCTGAAGTTCCGTGCTGAAGTTCACCTCTTTTTGTCCCTCCATGGTGAAACTGGCGTAGATATTCTGAAATCACACAGTGCGCTTGCTCTACCTTCCAGATAGATCCCGGGCTAGCTAGATTGTCGGAGGGTCACTTTGCATTTTCCTTAGAAAGAACACGTCGTCCATTTTAATGACCGGTTTCGCACTTGATTGGGGATGTGGCCTGATCATGTGGAGGAACTAGCCCATTGAACTAGCAACAAGCACACCCACAGTAATGTAGCAACCTGTAGATTTAAAGTGAATCAGGACTCTTCATCAAAATGCGAACTCGCTTGTAGATCTAAATTGTCTAATTCATTCTAAGGGATGGCTGCAATCTGCTATGTGTGTGTGTTTTACAATGTTTGTGTGTCTGTCATTTCCCAAATAATAAAGTAGATCTCACCAAAAAAACATTTAAGCATATTTAACCGTTGTCACGATTGTGAGTGAAAGTGCTTTTCGGTCATGACGGTCGACAACCGTCTTTATAACGCCGTTAGCCAGAACCGAATGTAAGCACCTGTAGTGAAAACCTAAATCGGCTGTCAAACGACAAAAGATCTTTCCCGAACGTAGACAATGGAATCAAGATGGGCAGATAGTATGCTGTCTCAGGGTGTGGAATTTCATCCAGCCACGAAGACATTCTAGCCACTGTCATGGGTTGCCGCCCAGTCTCCAGTAGACTCGTTACCATCCGTCCGAGTGCAACCCCTTTCAATATCACCATCATCCAGGCTTATGCTTAAGCATCATACAATGACGAAAGGGAAGTCAAGGATTTATATGAACATCTACAGGCTGTCCTTGACCAAGTGTCGAAGAAGGACATAGTCATAGTGCAAGGCGACTGTAATGCTAAGGTTGGCCAAGATGCGCACCACAACTGTGGAGACACATGTGGACCCCACTGCAACAACGAGACAAATGACAGGGGTCTGAGACTGTTGGAGTTTGCCCGATACAACAATCTGATACAAACACGCTTGGTCTCCGCAAAAAATCTAGACGATGGACATGGCATAGTCCCGACGGGGAGCATCACAACCAGATTGACTACATCATGGTCAGGACACGCTTCACATCAAGCATCAACGTTGGAAGGACACGCACCTTTCCAGGAGCAGACATCATAAGTGACCACGATCTCGTGATGATGTCGTTCCGGCGAAACTTGAAGAGAGTAAACACAGCAAAGTGCACCAGACTGAAGTTCAACCTGGACAAACTGCAAGACTCGAAGGTGGCAGAAAAATTCCAAGCCACAATTGGAGGGAAATTTGCACCACTGCTCATTTTGGGAGCTGGTGAAGTAGAAGTCAACACCATTACCACAACTTCAAATTAGCTTTGACACATGCCACTATTGAGATTCTTGGCAAGCACGCCCAAGGAAGAAACCGAGGATCACACCTGGACTTTTGGACCCGTGTGATAAACTAAGAGAGATGAAAAAGAAAACGAACACCTCACAGGGAGCTGATGCCTACCGAAAAATCAACAATGACAGCAAAGGAGAACTGGATAGAAGATCAATACCAGGAAATAGAGAACAGTCTGAACAAGAACAACAGCAAGAAAGCCTACCAGACTGCTGTGAAGCAGCTGACAAGTGTTAAAACGCCAAAGGTCTCCAAGTATGGCACATGCCTTACGGAAGAACAAGAAATCTTGGATAGATGGACACAGTACTGCTCTGACCGCACACCAAACGTAGACCCACCAGTTCTAGCATGTCCCCAAAACAGAGAAGAAGAAGAAGAAGAAGAAGAAGAAGAAGAAGAAGAAGAAGAAGAAGAAGATATCCTCTTAATTTTCGAGAAAAAGTTGAGGCAGCAGTGCAATCGCTGAAGAAGGGGAAGTCAGCTGGAGTGGAAAACATACCCGCGAAATTGCTTCAAGCAGGAGGTTAAGCGATGACTGACAACCTCACCATTGTACTTGTAACAAGATCTGGCAGAGTATTGAGTGGCCTATACTATGGACCCAGTAGCTTGTCATCACTCTTCCCAAAAAGGTGTAACCTTCAGTAGTGTGAAAATTATCGTACCATCAGCATCATCAGCTGTCATGGCAAAACTGTGGAAGAGGGGTCTGGGCACCTTGTTGTTCAGCCACCGGACAGACAGGTCACTCGGCAGACCAGTAGGGCGAGAAAATTGAATAATGTAGAGCATTGCGGCCAGGGTGAAGCGTTGTTTATCAGCCTAAGGACCAATCAGGAGCTCAGGTTGGGAAAACAAAATCTGGGATTTGGCTGGAACCTGGATCTTTACTCGGGACTTGGGGGTGAACAGATCGTTGGAGGAGACGGGAGGAAGCCAGGTCGGAAACATTAAGCTGTTGGACCGTATTGTTGTTGAAGTGGGACTTCACGGGAGGCTTGCAGGTTATCGGGAAGCTGGGTTTGCTCTCGCCTGTATGTAGGAAGTCATCGGGCTTGCCTATGTTGTGTTTCAAGTCGGTAAGTGAGATGCGACCACTGTAATCTTGTCCCTAACGATCCTCAAAGAGAGAATGGGGAGAAAACTATTTAGGGAGGGGATGTAGTAAAAAACGTATTTAAGAGAATGTGAAACGTAAATTGTATGTCTTTAAACTTTTAATAAAATATGCTATTTGTTATTAATATTGTATCTGGCAAAATTTTCTGTTAAAAGCATAAATTGTTGTAAATAATATTATTTTTTCTTAAGAAGTCAGCAAGACTGGAGAGAGAAAGAGAGGTGGGATGTAAATTGTACAAAAACCATATAAACGAAACTAATGTATGTTAAATATTGCAGACATTTGTATGATGGTTGCATTTTGTATATTAGTATGTGTTGTGAAATGGAAAAAAATGTGAATATAAAAAAAATGTAAATTTTTCTTCAGGAGAGGAGGAGAGCAGACAAATTGTTTTAAGGGAAAATAGATATATAAAAGTTATGCTAGACAATTATAGCTATTATCATTATTATTTTCAGGATGGACTTGTAGGCCAACGCTGGAGGCAACGTACCAGATAGACAGCTGCAGTCTTGTGTTGCTGTGTGGGCGTTGATAGGTATACCATTGTGTTACCGACAGAGCGGTCAGGGTGTGAGAAGGCATCGAAGGCCATCTCGTAACAAGAGGAAGGGTCACCGAGGCTGCGAGAGGGGAAGAAAGAGAAGGGAGAGAGAAGAGAAAAAGGAGAGTAAGAAAAACTAGTAAGACTGATTGCGAGTGCGTGCATTTAAGGTTAGAGGAAACAACGGAACATTATATAATTTGTATAAAGAACATTTTATTTAGTATTAGTAATCTCATCAACTTTTTGGAACAGTGTGGATTGCAATATCCAGTGACTTTAGATCAATATTCTTCGTTATAAACTGTGTTTTGAACTGTGGCAGAAACTTTGTGAATTACAGAAAATACAAGGACAGTGCAACAAGACTTTTTATAAATCAGTGACAGTGTTGGTTATACATAGCGTTGTATAACAGGACTTATCAGGGACAACAAGGGGGACATATGTGTGTTTGATTAATGTTGTGTATATATTATGTGTATGTGTTAATTAGAGGAAATACAAGGTGAGAGAGTGATTTTTATTATTTATGCCGATGTTTTGATTTTATTTGTTAGATTGGCTTATGTTGTAATCCATTTTTATGTTTTCTTTGGTTTCATTCTTTTGTTTTTTTAATTGGGGTTTATATATATGTTTTATTGAATAACTGTGAATTTGTATTTTTAAGTACGCTCGCGCTCGCACTACCTGCCCGAAAGACCCCTTCACTCCTTGCATGAAGGAACAATCACCTATTTAAATACCTTAAGGAGAAAATAGGCCTGACATCAGCCACCCCAGCAAAGCCCTCCAGAAAATAATACTCAACAGGTTGAAACACCAAGCTGAACAAATAATAGCTAAAGAACAAGCAGGATTCAGGGTAAAACGAAGTACCACTAAACAGATTTTCAACCTCAGAATAAAATATGCGAGAAATACCTACAGCACCAACAACATCTTTATCATGTGCTTGTACATGTAGACTTCAAAAAAGCGTTTGACCGAGTCTGGCATGCCGCTCTGTGGTCAATAATGAAAGTGTACAACATCAGCCTTAAAATAATTGAAGTCATCAAAAGGCTGTATGACAAGACTACCTGCGCAGTCCTCCATAACGGCGCCATCGGAAACTGGTTCAGAACAAACAATCGATGTGCGTCAACGATGCATACTCTCTCTAACACTCTTCTACATCTACCTAGAGCGCATCATGTCAGATGCCCTTGCATATCACGAAGGCACAGTCTGCAGAGGGGGTAGAGCAATCTCCAACCCCCGTTTTGCGGATGACATTGAAGGATTGGCTAGAGAGGAAAAAGAACTTGAACAGTTTGTACAGAGGCTTGACACCACCTCCAGAGCCTATGAAATGGAAATAAGTGCAGAGAAGAGCAAAATGATGACCAACAATACCAATAGCATCAACAAGGACATCAAAGTCCAAGGTCAATCCCTCAACACAGTGCGTGGCTTCACATATTTAGGAGCCATTGTATTAGACAATGGGTACCAACAGAAAGTCCTCTCCAGGATCGGACAAACAACTGCTGCCCTGACAGGGTTGAACCCATTTAGAAAGACAGGACCATCAGTATACATTCCAAGGTAAGGCTGCTGCGCTCCCTTGTCATCTCCATCGTCCTATACGCTTGAGAAACATGGACCCTCACAGAAGATCTAGAACTAAGAATAAAAAGCATGGAGTTGAGGTGCTACAGAAGACTTCTGGACATTTCCTATACCCAACACATCACCAAAGACGAAGTCCGACAGACCATCACACAAGCCACTGGACAACATGATGACATGCGCACAGTGGTGAACAAACAGAAACTGCGATGGTATGGCCGCGTCACCAGAGCACCAGGCCTTGTGAAGACCATCCTGCAAGGCCAGGTGCAAGAAGGCAGAAGCAGAGGGAGACTGAAAAAGAGGTGAGAGAACACCATTCGAGAATGGACTGGCTTGACACTGAGCGAAGCCATGAAGGTTGCTGAGGACAGAGACAGATGGAGTACGCTGGTTAAACGATAATATATGGTGCTTCATCGACCTTCGGGCTACGGGATAGTATAGGATAGGACAAGATGTATTGGCATGCACTGACAGCTATTACAACAGCCAATGGTTCAACTTCTATCAAGACAACGTTCAAGGTTTGTGAGGCAGTAGTAGAATTTCCGGTTTTTCCGTTGCGTTTTCCATCGCACTCGTCAATTTCCGGAAACCTGAACTTTGACCCTATCTCGAGTGCGGTTTCAAAGAAAAGGGATACACGTCCAGACTATAGCTTAGATATATAGGGCTACTTGAACCCACAATATTTGTTTCTGACGGGTAAGAACCCCTTTAATATAAACGATCTTGTTGGAGCGTTCTACGTAATCGCCTGCCACAATCAGTATCCTACTTGTTCTAGCTCTACCTCGTGGGGAATACAACGTTTGTGTAAGACACAATATGCCAATATTCTATACAATCGTTTTCCGTCAGCCAAACAATCAAGTACAATACAAATATAAGATGGTGTAAAGTAATCATTATTATCATGATCGTCCTAGTCGCCATCATTACCATTACCACCACCACCAACACCCACATCATCACCATCAACATTATCATCGGTGCCATTATTATCGTCATCATCATGCCATTATTATCGTCATCGTCGCCATCATCGTCATCATCATCATCACCTTCACCATCATACCTGTTGGTCGGTAGAGCTAAGGTTTCGTTGGTATAGCCAGAACTCTACGGATCTTCGATACTCTTGGCAGAAGTGAAGCAGAGTGTCTCTGGCGCCCACGAACATCCCCCCACCCACCCACACATTGTTATGATAGTAGATCAGGCGAACTGACTGACTGAAGTTTGGCCATCTTATCTGAAATTGAAAACACCCATTGTTGTATAACAATGTATGTATTTATTTCACTATTTATACAGCCAGGGCCCTATAAAAAGTAGAATGGCCATTTAGGCAGTGAAATGGCCACAAGGTTCACATGGTAAAAAAAAATACACCAATCGTACGCTTAGTCTGAAAGTGGCCCAATTTGAAGGATCCAGCGTGAGAGACAGACAGCCAGAGACAGCCTATGCTCGAGCCTGTCTGTTGTTATGAAAATTCCTGCGCCGTCCGTGTTTTGACATCCTCTGTCCAGAAGCTGTCTTTTTTTTTCTTCTTTTTTTTTTCTCTCTTGCTCTGCGTCTGTCTCCTTCCACTGTTTTCCTTGAATAATGGATTTTGCAAAAGTATGTGTCGTGCCGCGTGACGTGACCAAACCAAGCCAACTTTCTCATTTTCACGGTTACTGCGTCCAATACCGTTATTCAAGGGAGGAAACCGATGATATCCGCTGTAGAAATCAGAATCTGAATCTGTATTGTTCTTGTGAATAGTTGTAACTCAGTGCAATACCACCTTGGGCAGTCAAAAGGGGGTGGCCAGACGCGTTTGGGAAGAGGACGTCAAAAGGGTACACAAAGGCTGTAGGTTTTAATCCTAGGAGACTGGACTAACATAAGAGGCCTTATTCTGAAAGGGGAGATGGGCAGGTTGTGTTTTTGTTTTGTTTTTAATTACCTAGAGTTATCCGAGCGGACAACATCTAGCATGTTATCTCAGAACACTAGGAAAGCTACCCCGAGCAGCAAGCTTTTCTTTGGGAAAGTGGCGGAGGTTGCAGGGCAGTGCAAAGCCGATTTAGCGAAGCTAGCCAAAATTGCTACTGAAATAAGGGGGGATTCGTAAGGTTTGATGGAGGACAAAGCAAAAATTATAGGCAAGAAACTGTGTTCGTTTGCTAAGAATGTCAACATAGGCGAGATGGTTGATCTCTTTCTTTCTCTTTCCACTCTCTTTCTCCCCTCCCCTCTATGAATAACTGACAGTATTGATTTGGAATCGGTAAAAGAATAAAGACATAAAAATTTATGAAAAAATAATGAAAGTAAGTAATTTAATTATTGTAATTTTCAGTTCATTCTTTACTAGGGAAACATTTGCATTTCCCTCCTTATAACTCCACTGTAATGTTAATGTTGAATTCATGTTTATAAATATGAAACGTATTGAGTTAGCCCAGTCTTAAAAGTATGAGTTTTAAGTATACTTGAGTGTGGGCTTGAGTATTGTGCTTATGTTTGGTGTGTGTATATGTGTGTGTGTGAGAGAGAGAGTGAGAGAGAGAGAAGTTTATAAAGCCAACGTCTCTTTTATTTAAATGCATGATTGTTTCTTATTTGTCCCATGGTATATTTTATTATAATAGTGTTCTTTAAATATGCATTGATTTACCTTTCTCTATGTGAGTGTGAGCACGCGCGCGCGCGCGTGTGTGTGTGTGTGTGTGTGTGTGTGTGTGTGTGTGTGGGTGTGTGTGTATGTGTGGGTGTATGTGTGTGTGGTGCGAGTCGGATATTTTCCAAAACTAAATCTAAGCTTCGTATCTGACCATTCCAAAAAGGTCGTCTGATCAACTGTAGGCTTTATAGATATTTGTCTCACTTAAAAAAAAATTAAAAAAAAAAAACTAAAAAAAAGACCCTCACACACTCACACAACTTTTGAAGGCCCTCACACATGAATACAGTTACCGACGCGTGACCCAGCGCTACCAGCGTGTGTTGGAGGGCTTAGCAATGGTTGTTCTTATGCGACTGGTTCTCAGCCTTTTGAATTGGGAGTCGCGTAAAGACTGGCTAGGTGACGTTACCGAGAGACCCAATGTCTTTTTAAGTTGCGTTCAGGCTTATTTGTGAGCTTCCAATCAACAATTCCAATGCTTTTCTTGTTGAAGTTATAAAAAAAAATTTTAGTGTGAAAGTCAGTGTAAATGTACACATGTCCTACACAACCATGCATTTTTAATGTACATGTATCATAAAAATATTGTTGTCACAGGAGAAATCAGTTTTATTAGTACTGAAGTTATGGTAACCCAACAGTGCCAATGACTTTCTACATGTAGGAGGCCACAGAACGTCAGGAGACAGGTATGAGACTTTCCACATAACCGAGGGTTTTCTCCGGGTACCTCCCTCCTTCATTATTGACATTGAGTGCAGCCTATCGAAAATGTCAAAATTAAATTAGATTTCCTTTTCCGTCTTCTAACAGCGACTTGCCTTTACACCACTTGGTTGAGTGATGAACGTGTATGTGGTGTGTAGGAGAGTCTGTAACATGGGAGTGTGTATACTGGCTACAGATCGCCTCGCTTTTCTGAGTATGACTTAGGAATAAGGCGCGTATAGCACCCAGTAGTTTTATAATAATAATAATAATAATAATAATAATAATAATAATAATAATAATAATAATAATAATAATAATAATAATAATAATAATAATAATTATTATTATTATTATTATTATTATTATTATTATTATTATTATTATTATTGTTGTTGTTGTTGTTGAAAAGAACTTGTGTCTCTGAGACAGATTTTCCATAGGGTCTAAATGTTATGCCACTCGTGACTAACTCTACACTAATTGCTCCTTAACGAAGATTAACGTCATCGTCACGGGCACATTAGATGACCCAATCAATGCTGGAAGCTCGTACACTTGCTCTCCAGCCATCCAGCAACATAGGCACAGCAGCTTTTCTCGTTGTATGTGAGCGTGACATCGGAGATGCTGTTTTCAATTGAAGCTGCATCATCAACAAATAGTGGCCCGATGCAATCATGAACTTTCGGCTGGTCATCCATCTCGACAGATTTGAGGAAGGTGGCTGCATGTCTAGCTAGGCGTTTCTTTGCAGCACCTGACGCATCTCCAACGGTCATGAACGCGTTGCCTCCTGTTGACTGTCTGTACACGCCAAATTCACCTTCAATCCGGTCACTTTGGATTTCCCACACAATACATACGAAAATCCAGCTGTATCCAGGAGATGCCTACACAAAGCAGCTAGACCTCGCATTGTTTGGACCAATGCCTTCTTGGTGTCAGGGGTCAAGCATTCAACATGAGAAGCTCCATGGCCAAAATTTGTAGCTACAAACTGTTCAGCATAATGATGTGCCCAGGGTTGTAGATGATGACACTTCAACTGCCCGGTGGGGATCCTTGAGTCGGGCGACTTGGCCTTTGGATCACACGTTTATATGATTCCACCAATTCAGCACACTTTGAATGAAATCTGCTGTAGTTTGGGACCCTTGGATTCTCAGTGCTGCAACCACTTTCTCATTGAACACTTTTAGAACGTGTTTGACATTCTGTAGTTGCAGCTTTGAAGGTTGAACTGAATCTTGTGTGAGTGGTGTCGTCTTCACGAAGCTGTTTTTCTCTGATTCCTACAGCTTCTTCACATCTTGAAAAGATCCAGTGGGTTGTTCATCACCGAAGGTCAATCTGTGGCATTTTTCTAAAATAAACAATATGAACACAACATTTGATATAATGATGAATTCCTTTTGTTCTTAGAAATTATTCATTTGGTCTTCTCTCCAATATTTAGATTCCATTTTATATTAAATAGATGTTTTGTTTCTGTAATGTTCTATGACTATTAATAATTATATATCCACGTCACACATGTATACAAAAACACAATTGAAATGAAATATTAAATTTATAAAATCAATCTCTAAAATTGAAATGTTTCATCAAACATGCCAGTAAATTATTAGATATATTAGGATCCTTAAGCAAAAATAAAATAATTTAAAAAAAAATTCTTACCTGATATTCAATTGTTTATGATGCACTTCAGAAGATGCACAGAATCAAACAGTAGGTACCATTTGCGGGTTTCATCGAGAGGATGGATTGCAGTGGCCGGACATTTTGAGTCTGTAGGTCGATCAAACAATCTGCAGTATTGCTGATTGATCTTGTCTGATCCTGATTTGGCTCGGAAGAGTCCGCTGGACCTAAAGCAATAATCATGTACTGTAATGATTGACCTTGTGATTGTCTGTGATTGACCCAACCACATTCCCACCTGCTTCTTCAACAATAGCAGCCGCTTGTCTCACTTTTTGGAACTGGAAAGCAGCAGTCAGCTTGTGCACTGGTGTGACTGAGACCATGACACTGGGCCCTCTGTGGATGCACTTCATCATTATGCAGGTTCGTTTGCAGCCATTCCACTGAGAACAACGCCGGTGAAGCCAAGTGTAGAGCGAATCTTGACTTCATCAACAAGCAGGAGGACATTCTTTTGCTGCGTTTTTGTTGATCTTCTGGAATGTCTTCATTAGCACTCCATCTAGGTTCACAGAAGAAATCACTGCTTGCACCTTCCTTTTGTTGGGCATCGTCAGGTATTCTCTCAGAAATTCAAACGAGCAATAATAGGAAAAGATTCTACAGCAAAGCAGTAATCTTTGGTGGAATAACGTTTTCCACACAGAAGTTTCAGCTGATGCGTGATGAACTCCATTTTGTTTTGCTTCTTGCTGTCTTGGAATTCCAGTTGTTAGGAATGACGTAATTCCTGACCGTGTGAACTGCCTCCTGGAACTGGGAGTAAGAAGATAATCCATTGTTTGGATGCAAAATTTTTCCAAGAGGTACTCTGATTTATTTCTTGTATGCAGTGAGAATGAGAAGAGAGGAAAGTGTTGCCTTATGAACAGGCAAGCAAACCTGTCATCAGTTCTTGAAATAACAATAGGGAGAGTTTGCAAACGCTACTTCGGAAGGAATACTTCGCCTATTGGTGACGTCACGCGCAGCTAAGTCGCTTCCTAATCCCACGAAGCGGGGCGAGGGTCAGGTTTGCGCGGCGATACGTGGTGGCCTCAAGTTCGCTGACATAGCCTTGACGCCATACGTCCCACCGCCGTAGCTCAATTGGTAGAGCGTTGGCCTGGCACACCGATGACCCAGGTTCGAATCCCGTGGTGGGCGATATAAAATGTGGCAATTTTTACTGTCCATTTTAGCAGCATGATTGCTTTGGTGGTTCAGTGTTGATTCAGGTCCATACCCTTCTTTCTCTGGGATGGTTATTCCCGTCTGCCATATCGCCAATGATGGGTGTGGACGTTAAACCTCAATGTTCATTCATTCATTCCTTGTGTGATTTCCATCTATTTTTACTCATTGAATGATTGAAGATGTACCAGAAGTTGTTAAGAATAAGTTACGATATACCACGCTGCTGTTTGACTGAACGTTTGGGCACAGCCAGGTCGACAAAACAATCATCATGTTGAGATGACATTTGCAAAATAACAGGACATTATTACTGCAGATTTATCTGACATCAATAGGCGCAAGCACCTCGAACAAACAAATAAGGTCTCTATTACTGTGAAAATGGATCACAAAATGGGCGCCTCGAGCTGTCTGTCTGACTAATCTGATCTAATCACACAACGGCACAAATTCTACGGCACAAATTCAATTCAATTCAATTCAATTCAATACAACTTTATTTATCAATTACAAAATTTAGAAGCAGCTCATATTATTATTTTTTTTTTTTTAAAGAAGTTTAAAAACAGTGAAATGTAAAACAATGTACCACATTGTCACACGATTTCATAAGCACATGTCCTACCATACAAACATAAACCAAGCACACAACACACACTCACACATTTTTGTAGAACGACGTTGTGATGACTGTTGTGAAAAAAACATACATTATTTTGACACACTTTCTATTTCTTTCACATTATTTTGACATTTTCAATTTTTTGAAGCTATCCCTAACCCTTACCCTAAAACAAATCCTAACCCTTAACCTAACCCTAATCCTAAAACAGCTGTAACTCTACGGAGCACTATTTTGACGTCAAAATAACGGAGCCGTCAAAAAAAGTAAAAAGAAACCATGTAGAGTTTCACGTGTGTGTCAAAGTAACGTCGTTTCTACATGCCCACACACACACACACCCACACACACCCACACTCACACACCCACACCCACACCTATACACACACACATACACACACACACACACACACACACACACACACACACACACACATCACGAAAACTCACCGCCGACAGTAAAACAGTTAAAGCAAATAAAAACATTAAGGTAAGAAAATAAGGTAGTAAGAATATCATCAATCAATCATAAATTCAATCAGTCGATAAACAATCAATCAATCCCTGAATCAAGCCATTGTCGAACTTTTATTTAAAAAAACAACAACCAAATAAATCAATAAATAAATAAAATAAAAATACTAAATCTAATCACACTACACACTATAAGTACTAAATCTAATCACTAAATACTACACACTAAATACTAAATCTAATCACTAAATACTAAATCTAATCACACTACACTGATCACAAATACTAAATCGAATCACACTACGGCACAAATACTACGGCACGCCTCGAGCTGTTTGACTAATCTGATCTAATCACACTATGGCACATATACACAAAAGTAGGGCACGGCATCATTCAAAATGCATGTATTCACTAATTCAGTCTTGTGGTATCATAAAATAACCAAAGCATGACCATTTCTTTTCAATTTTCTTGATTAAACGCGTGAAATAGCGAACGTAAATAACCTTCGTACAACTTGCCTTTCCGGCGAAGAATTCGTAAGTATAAGGCGCGTTCGTAGAAAGGCTACGCCCGCTCGTGCTAGTACGTCACACAGCTAAAAATAGGCGGGAAAATCCTTTCCTTACGAAGAAGTATGCGCCTGCAAACTCTCCCTACTGTTGTCGTACTTCTTCTTGAGATCTTTTTCGCTGCCTCTAAAACAATTTTTTGTCCAGATTACATGTTAAGGTTTTGCAAAAGTGGACAAACAAAAAAGTAAAAAAAAATGTTCCCTTTCAAAATTGTCAAAAAAAAAACCACAAAAAACATTTTTATTTTTTGCGGTAAACAAAATTTTGAAAGTGCATCATACCAAAAAAAAAAAAAAAGAGTTCAAATCACTACCGGCTCCTGCAACTATACCCATAGGGCAGCAATAAGATGAGAATCCAGATTGAAACCCTTCATGCTTATCAAACTCTTTGGGATGAGAGAAATGTGAGGAGGGGGAGGAGAGCAGAGAAGGGGGAGATGGAGTGAGGGAGAAGAGAAGGGGACGAGGAAACGAAGCATCCAAAATCTACTCTTTTTTAAAATTCTCTCTCACACACACGCACGCACTCACACACGCACATACACACACACGCCAGATAAAATACGAGTTTTGGTGGGTATGCATCTATCAACATTTTAAAAAAATCTCCTGAGCAAAACACAAACTGAAAAAGATACTTTAAAAAAAATACACACATACACACACACACAAACACACACATGTGTGTGCTTTATTATTCCACTTTTTTTCTTTTTGGCCAAAAGTGTGAATGGTACCGATTAAAAAAACATTTTTGGTAATACCAATAAAAATAAATAAATGAACTAACATATTATTATTGAAATAAATTATAAAACGATAATTCAATACAAAGGCATCCAATCCAGCCCTGGCATGTTCTAGAGTGGAGACTTTGTTATTAGAGACTTTGGTGCGGTAGCGCATTATACTAAAATGAAGCAAAAAAAATAGGTAGCAAGTTCCTACAGAAGAAACACAAGAGGGCAAGCCAATCAAATGTATTTTCAGACACTGACAAACATATCGTCGTTGGTGATGTGTTGGGTATAGGAAATGCCCAGAAGTTTTCTGTAGCACCTCATCTCCATGCTTTGTATTCTTCTTTGTAGATCTGCTGTGAGGGTCCATGCTTTGCAAGCATATAGTGTCACATGAATCAAAATTCTGGCTTTTAAACGCTGACTGCACGTGGCTAAAATGATTGACGTGTTTGGATCGGCCCAGGTCAAAACGTTTGATGGGGACCGGGGAGCGCGGAGAGTGGGGTGTGAAATGATTTGTTATTTTTAAAACTTCCGTTCTTCATTGCGTGGGCATTCACAGGTGTCGATGTTGGTGACGGTATATATGTAGAGGGGTTAGCTATGAATCGGGGTCTGTAATATTACGTATAAATCCACGTAACTTCGCGACAGACGGGGCGATTTTTCGAGGCACTCGGGAGTCAGAACTGCGTATTGTCGAGATGGGACAATCACATGGTACTCTACAAATTTGAGAGCCAATTGGAGCTCCATTTGTATGTGCGATTATCGTTGGATAATTGGGCACGCCAAGTGAGAAAAATTCGCCTGTAAAAAGAAGATTCACGGGCCGGTAAGCAGGGCTATATGTTTTTTCTATTTTATTCTCTGTCTGTTAGCGATACAAAGAGAGAATGTCTATGTTCATTTTGGTCAGAAATGTGTTTAAATTGAACGAAAAGGTTGTAGCGTGAGGTATGTCTAATTTTGTGAAGTAAAAACGATATTTTATTATTGATGGTTTTTAAAGAAAGATGGTTGATATTGTTTAAAAATCTTGTTTGGATTTTTGTTGGGTTGGATATTTTGGAATTGTTTTTATTTTTAAGGTAATACGGTAATGAATGAATGACCGTATGGGTGAAGACTTTTTGCAGTGTATAGTGTTTGGTGTGGAACGGTAAACGAAATGTAAATAGTGTGATGTGAAACAGCAGAAATAGTGACGACAACAATGTAGGAAATTAGCTTAGCGCAAAATAGATACCATCGAATGAAACTGGACGTTAATACAACAGTTATCTAAAAAGCAGCCCACACATGTCAAATTAACTTCCTTGAGACAGTCACACCGACAGCCACGCCAGATATCATCTAACAGACTTAGCGATCCAAGACTAAATAGCATACTTAAGCCAAAACTGACCATAACCTCGTCCCCGTTAAATAGCCTACTTCACTGTGACCAGAGTAACTTATTATTGTTTCTGAGACAGTATTCATGTGGATTGATGTATCTTAGCCTTAAGATTCGAATCGAATTGTGCATATGGGAACCCTGCAGGTGTCTGATGCTATAGAAACTTTGCAGAGGAGACCGCACACTTATAGCTAACGAGAATATTGTAGCCAGAGCTCCGACCTTTACAGGTCGGCCCTGGGATCATAAGGTTTGTGGAGACGAACGCCTGACCGTCGCTCCCGTGGCACCAAAGGAGAACAATCAAGAGTCTACCTGGCCACGTCCGAACCCCACAGCTACAAGGGCGACCCGACTCACTGTCAGAGTAGATAAGTCACCCGCAAATGAACTGAGTCCTACCCTCGAGAAATTAGACAACCACTCGAATATTTAGTAAACTACGAACAGTGAAAATCGTAACCGCAGTTAGCACAGGATGAAGAAAACCTGCTAAAGAACTTTCCCAGCACTTGAACTATATTAATTATTAATTTACCGGTTAATGCAGGAATGTTAAAGTTTGTGTTGAATATATAAAAAGTGAAATCACATACATACGGCTGGTGTCATTCTATTTTGTATTGTTGTGTAGCTATTAGTTTTCTTCTCTCGAGACATAATAATCTAGTCTTTTGATTAGTCATCACCGGTTCTCAAGTTGAGCCAAATGATACTAAAATTCCCGAGAACAAATATAAATTTTATGTGACCAAAGTGCCGTGATCTGTCTCTCACACAACTTTCGGAATTCTGGTAAAAGAACGATCGATAGTGGTAGCACATCGCCCATCTATCAATAAGTCTTACCCCCTAGTAAGATAAACGTATCTTCCCCAGAATATCATCACATATGGGGGCTCGTCCAGGATAATAAATCTTAGTATCTATATCTTGAGTAACCAAAGATAATAACTTATAGAAAACATTATCTTACTTAGGATTCGTAACAGTGGTCTGGTACAAAATCCCAGAGTTGACTCAGTTGCATCAGGGAAAAAAAATTTCTTGATTTTTTGAATTCCATGATTGTATTGATTGTTGTATGCACATGTATGTATTGATTGATGTAAGATAATTGTTTCTTATGCATTGATTGAAAATTGTTGTGGATTGCTGGTAACCTCTCACATAGGGATATTTTGATTGTACTTGTGTTAAACTAGAGTGATTAATAGTAGTTAGGTTATCTTGCTTTTGGACTCTGGAAATCTAAAAATCTATCATGGCCGACTTCATCAAGGTACGCTGAGAATTACGAGAAGAGGGAGTAGCACTAGGTCTAACAGGGCAAGAGTTAATCACGTATGTAACCTCGGAATGGAATAAATTGGAACAATCCAGAGCTGAGGAACGAAACCATGCCGAGAAGGCTGCAGAAAAATTCAAAATATTGGAGATAGAAGCTGCAGAACGTCTAAAAAAGATGGAAATTGAAGCAAGGGATAGAGAAAGAGACCAGTTGATAGCCAACCGGGCATCAGACCCAAATTTTAGCTTACTATCGTCCTCATCTGAAAACCTTCCCCAACCTCCTTCCATCCCTCCAGGCATGAATTTTTTCCTAAGTCCATTTGACGATAAAGTTGAGAGGATAGATGCATATCTTGATCGGTTCGAGCGCTTAGCACAGGAATTCGAACTTGAATCTAGCAAATGGAATATCAAATTAGCTCAGGGATTGAGAGGTACAGCTTATGACGTGTACGCAAAATTGCCCACAGGACAAAGTAACGATTACGCAGCTCTAAAGAAAGCACTCTTGGTTTGGTTCGAGTTGACCTCCGAAACCTACCGGAAAAAATTGCGCAACTCGCGGAGAGATAAAGGTGAAACTCACAGTCAGTTTGTAGACAGATTGGGAACCTACTTGCGTAAATGGTTAGCCTTATCCAACCTAGGAGAAACATTCGCCGATCTAGCAGAATTAATCCTTAGCGAACAGTTACGCGAATCGATGACGCCAGAAACTAGAATGTTCACCGCGGAACAAGGTGCCGAGAGCTTAGCTGATCTAATCAAACTAGCGTAGCATTACACCACAGCACGTCATGAAAATGAAGCTAAACGCAAGGTAACAGATAAACCCAGCCGAGATGGACACAACCAGAAACACCACCCACAACAAACACAGCAGTCTAATCAGAATCAGCAGAATTCGGATAACAAGAAAACCCAAAATTCGGTAAAATCGTCCGGTCAAGGTCAAAACCCCCGGAAATATTGCTCTAATTGCAAAAGGACTAACCATAACACAGTTGATTGCCGTAGAACAGCGAATCAAACGCACACCGTGGCTGTAAGTCTAACTAGTACCGTTGAAACGGAGACTTCAGATAAGTCCCGACCCCCAGTCAGTGAAACAGTTGTTGTGAACGGGAAAACCGCGTCATGTCTATACGACACCGGATTATCGTACGATGCAATCGTCAGTCGAACTCTTGTAACGGCTGAAGACATCACTAACGAGACCATCACTTTGCAAGGCCCTGATCGATCCATACCCGCCTCCACCTTACCAATCGCGATAGTCCATGTAGACTCCCGATATGTGTCGGGGAAAGTAAAAGCGGCAGTAATGAATGCACCTTTGTATGACATCATACTAGGGTGCAAATATGTGTATTTACACGCCTGTATATCTAGCAGTCGCTCTGGCATTCTCAGCCTAGCACACTGGGCCAATTATAACACGCTAGCGTGAGTCAGCCTGATGCGCTGGCATCTCCCTTCCCGCCGGCCCACGCTTTCCATAGCAAACAAAGAACGCGTGGATATTATTCTCTCGACTTTGTGCTATAGAATTGATCATATTATGTGAAATATCGTTTGTATTGTGGTAGTCCTTTTGCATTTTATTTACTTTCATATCTGTGTTTTGTGGTAGCATAAACTAAATCTCAGAATACTAGTTCGTTTGTCTTATATTTTAGTTGATTTGACCGTGTGTACTGATCGGCCTTCTCTGACTTGCATATCCGACCGGTTTACGATCTAGTGTATATACGCGTTTTAATTACACATTTAAATCCTTTTTACAATGTTCACCATTTGAAGTCACTTAGTAAACAGTTTGAACTTTCTGATGATGTGGTCGACATTATAGAATATTTTCTTGTGTATGGTTGCAGGCCTCTGTAATTTTAGCGAATTTTAACTTTTTTCTAGCGGTAATGGTGGTAGCAATAGGCACATGCGCTGCACATAATTGTTGCATTGACGCCGCGGGCTCACCGCGTGTACGCACGTACGTGTATGCTTTGATTTTTCTCTCTTTCTATTCTTTACTTGTTATGTCCCATTTGATTTTAACTTTGTTTTTTTAAGTCCTTTAAAACCTAACTTCATTTACCCTTTGTCGATTGTGTGTTTACATTCAGTTTATGTGTATGTGTGTACTGTACAGTGTGTGTATCGTTTGTGTTGTGTATGTGCGTAATGTATTACAGTTATTGTGGGTTTTCCTAAAGTTTAACTGTGCTGGGGCTTGAGAAACAAGGCAAAACAACTTCACTTATTAATGAAAGAGCAACAGATAAAAACTTCACCCATGCTGCTGGCCACCCCCCAAAAAAAATTAAAAGGATGGAAATTGCAGTACTTTGGTGAGTAACATTAATTGTTTTTGCATGGTGTTAAGTTCCATTGATTTCCTGTGACTTTTATTTACACGCACTAGATTATCGCAAAACACAATACACATTCTACATGCACCGTATATGGATATGATGACTGATATGTTATTAAATGTTTAATCTCTCTCTCTCTCTCTCTCTCTCTCTCTCTCTCTCTCTCTCTCTCTCACACAAGTGAATGCATGTCTCCATAGAAAAAAAAATCACGAACACATAACATTTCATTACGTGTTATTTTCCCCTAGTCTTGTAAATTGTTGTACTTTGAAATTTGCTTAAATGTCTCATTAATTTTGTTTGTTGCTTTGTTTTGTGAAGTCCTTTTAAACTTGACTGTATTTACTCTTTGTTTGATTGTGTGTTTACATTCAGTTTGTGTGTAGGCGTCTACTGTGTGTATCATATCGATTGTGTGTGCATGTAGTCTCTCTCTCTCTCTCTCTCTCTCTCTCTCTCTCTCTCTCTCTCGTGTGTTATAGGTCTAGCATGTCTTGTAAATTGTGCGGTTTGGATGAGGTTTTAAATGTATTCTCGTTTGTTTGGGCTCTCTCGTGTATAGTAAATAGTGGACGAGTTTTTAAAATACATTCAGTTTCAGCAGGAATTTTTGTTAGGCATAAAATACTTATGCACAGCAAGCAAAAGTAGTTTCTAATAGCGTGAGGGACAATTGTTATTTATTTATAAAATGTATAACAAAATCATAAGAGAGTGCGCCGGCGCTTCGTATTTAAGGTCTGGCTACAGTACAGCAATATTGCAATGGGCTTGGTTAAAATAATGTTAAGCTCCACAGCTAGAGTACTAACGGCATGTGCATGTAGGCTACACTGCCTGCACGCCAAGCGGCAGTCTCTGACCTGTTACGGGCGGTTCAGCCAGCGTGAATGGAACGTAAGAGGCAGAACAAGGGTTGAAAATAGCTACCGTCTGACCGTACCCTTTCCAGACAGGCGTGTTTAGGGACTCCGATTGCGCCTCAGGTGGTTGCATCAGTCCAAACTAGAGCACAGACCAGACAGGACGCTGCAGATAATCTCCCTGCTAATCCGGCACCAGCCGAGATGAGGGCAGATCAACTAGCTGACTCCACATTAGCTAAATGCTACAAAAAACTCATGCAGGCGCATAACCCACCGCAGAAAGGAGAGTTCTTTGAGAAAAACGGACTACTGTACAGACAGACAGACCACGACCACTCTCAATTAGTTGTCCCTGCCAAACATAGACCACAGGTACTAGAGGTAGGACACGCCATTGCATTTAGCGGGCACATGGGCGTGAATGCAACAATTCAGAGAATTACCGCTCACTATCATTGGCCGGGAATAACAGGAGACATTACGCGCTTTGTCCGCTCCTGTCCCCAGTGCCAGAAGGTAGACCAAAAAGAGATAGGAGGCCCAATAACGCTAGGCGAAACGCCCGTAACTGGTACCCCATCCCACAGAGTAGCAGTAGACATCGTAGGCCCACTGCCGCTCACAGAAAAGCGCAAACACCTACGCGACAACGCAACATCCACAGATCATTTAATGGCTTTGTCTATAGCAGAAGAAGTCGAAGCAACCGAGGATTTAGCTATCGAGTATCCGCTGAAAAGTAGCGAGACCTACAGAGACGTAGCTATCAACCCAAAACTACCGACAGACAGACAAAGACAAATGATGGAGATAGTTGCACAACACCAAGCAGTGTTGACAGACATACCTGGACAGACACCATTAGTTGAAGTGACAATGACCTTGACTGACACTACCCATGTTCGGGTAAAACCATACCCTATCCCTCTGGCAAAACAATCCGCTGTCAAGCAGGAGATAGAAACACTCTTAGAGGCTGGAATAATTTCCCCCTCAACATCCCCATACAGCGCTGGAATAGTCCTATTACATAAGCCGAGCGGAGAACACCGCTTATGCATAGACTACCGCCGACTGAACGCCGTCACGGAATTCCAAGCCGAACCGCTACCAGACACAGCACAACTGTTCACGAAATTGCATAACGCAAAATACTTTTCGCGAATAGACCTAAGCAAAGGGTACTATCAGATACCGTTGCCAGAACACCTAAGACCGTATCTAGCCTTCAGTACAGCTGATGGCCACTATGAGTTTAATGTCTTACCGTTTGGACTTAACAACGCACCAAGCATTTTCTCATGCATGATGAAACAGCTTCTCGCGCCCATTCAAGAGGAAGAACTCCATCACTTTATGGATGATATCTTAATCGCGACCCACACCTGGGATGACCACTTACGACTTCTCTCTACTGTTCTTCAGCGACTTAGGGAAACCGGACTCACAGCCCGCCCGACAAAGTGCCTGCTAGGATACGAAGAGATAGAATTTCTCGGTCACACACTCAGATACGGCAGTCTTCTTCCAGAAGACAAGAACATCGCGAAAATGAACAAGGCACCGCGCCCGATAAACAAAAAGGATGTGCAATCGTTTCTAGGCCTATGTGGCTATTATCAGAAATTTGTTGCCAACTTCAATTCCATCACCGCGCCATTGTCTGATCTAACCAAGAAGAAAGCGCCCAAGAAAGTAGAATGGAATGCTGAGTGCAAAAATGCGTTCCAAACCCTGAAAGCTAGACTCACCTCACAACCCATCCTGAAGTTGCCCGATGCAACCCAACCATTCATGTTACGCACAGATACGAGTAATCAAGGTTTAGGAGCAACCCTACTACAATCTGACCCCAATGACCCTACACTTCTCCTGCCAGTCACGTATGCCAGCCGGAAATTAAACAAAGCTGAACACAATTACGCGACAGTAGAAAAAGAATGTTTGGCATTGGTCTGGGCCATCCAGAAATTCCAGATGTATTTGTATGGCGCTCATTTCAAGGTGCAGTGCGATCAACAACCCTTAACCTTCCTTGCGTCATCGCAGAAACTCAACGCCAGACTCATGCGTTGGTCACTCTTGCTACAGCCCTACTCATTTCATGTAGAATACATACCAGGGAAGAGTAACCACGGAGCAGATTACCTCAGCAGATACCCCGTGCCCACTGTAGACAAACCTAACCTTGCTTCCAACCCCTCATAGTTGCGGGTGGATGCACCCAGCTTTGTACCCCAGTGACCTCTTCCCCAGTACTCTATGTAAATAATGCATGTACATATTTGCGCCACCATTTCAGTACCAATTCTTACCCACGTGTAAGAATATTTTTTTGGGGGGGGCCTATGTAACAGCAGAAATAGTGACGACAACAATGTAGGAAATTAGCTTAGCGCAAAATAGATACCATCGAATGAAACTGGACGTTAATACAACAATTATCTAAAAAGCAGCCCACACATGCCAAATTAACTTCCTTGAGACAGTCACACCGACAGTCACGCCAGATATCATCTAACAGACTTCGCGATCCAAGACTAAATTGCATACTTAAGCCAAAACTGACCATAACCTCGTCCCCGTTAAATAGCCTACTTCACTGTGACCAGAGTAACTTAGACACTAAGTAGCCCAGGCTCCGCGTAATCGTTATTGCATCTATCCTCCACTCTACGTCTGACACTCCTATTCCAGGATAATTATACGTGTCCGGTAACTAGGATAGGTGTGAAAAATATTCCAACTGAAACCGTAAAATCCCGTATATGCGAGATTGACAAAAACGAGAGCTAAACGATTGGTCAGAAGACTACTAGGAACTCTTGCATATCTTTGGGCCCCAATCTTAGCTAGTCAGTCGCAAACGAACTGCTCAGCTGTGAGGGTCGACCAAAGGAACAAACTGCAGTGTCCGTCTATCTCCATCTCATCTAGAGAGTGTTAGAGACGTAAAAGACGATTTCACGAGTCCCAGAGTCTACAAGTAAGATATCACTAGTAGTTTTGATATGTGTATGTTTATTCAGGGCTAGAAATTAACTTTTTTCTTTGGGGGCCACCGGGCCCCTTGATTGAAAAATTTGAGGGCCCACAAGCAACTTTCGGGGCCCAACTTGAAAAATAATGCAAACAAAAAACAAAAGAATTATTGACAATTTAATAAGTAGAAAGTACAATTTGTCTGATAATCTAAAATACAAACAATTGAATTCCCAATTTTGCTGAGTGATGTCATTTTTATTTGCCTTTTCTTTCACTTTCAAACATTACCAACAAAAAAGGGGAAAACACACACACACACACATTCAGTGACACACATCTTGATGATATTCCAGTGACTAGTGAGCCTGAAATGGCCATTAAACAAAATAGAAAAAAATCAAATGAGTCTCTTGTATAATACTTTTCAGATTTGTGACTGAGTTTTGCACAATACACATCATTAAATTTTTAATATGAGTAACGTAACAAAAAATCTGACCTCAAAGCACAAAAGTTCAAAACAAAACCATGAAAGGGAACTAAACTTAACAGTACTCTTCCTCGTTCACTTCAAGGCCATACCATGGAAATCGTTTTTTCCACCCTTCATTGTAGTTCCTTGATATTTTTTCCTCTTCATACTTCTTTTTTCTCTCTTTTTCTTGTTCTTTCCTTTCGTCGACGTTTTCTTCTGGCGTCTTTCGCTTCCCCAAAATTGGAAAATACGCCATCGCCGATTGTTTTAGCAACTGTATGGCGACGATATGTAGCCATACTTTCGTACTTGCAAAGATGGACATTTTGCGCTTATGTTGAGCCATAGCCTTTTGTTTATTATATTCAAAAGATATTGAAGTGTATATTAAACTTTTGAGTGCAAAATTAAAGGGTTTTCGCTTCTTTTCTCTGTTTTTTTTTTCTGTCCAAATTTAGGGCACCGGTGTGGGTTGCTTCCCTTGGCCCAAATACGAAACTGCGGAGTAGAGCTAGCTGTAGCAGACGAATTATTTTGCGGGCCAAGCGGGCCTTTCGTTTTTCAACTTTCCGAGCCCGAAATCAACTTTGCGGGTTTTTGGCCCCGGGCCCCCGCTAATTTCGAGCCCTGTTTATTGTATATTGATTGCCATGTATTGGTAATATGTTCTTGATATATATAGTTACAGAAACAGATTATTGTTTCTGAGACAGTATGCATGTGGATTGATGTATCTTAGCCTTAAGATTCGAATCGAATTGTGCATATTGGAACCCTGCAGGTGTCTGATGCTATAGACACTTTGCAGAGGAGACCGCACACTTATAGCTAACGAGAATATTGTAGCCAGAGCTGCGACTTTTACAGGTCGGCCCTGGGATCATAAGGTTTGTGGAGACGAACGCCTGACCGTCGCTCCCGTGGCACCAAAGGACAACGATCAAGGGTCTACCTGGCCACGTCCGAACCCCACAGCTACAAGGGCGACCCGACTCACCGCCAGAGTAGATAAGTCACCCGCAAATGAACTGAGTCCTACCCTCGAGAAATTAGACAACCACTCGAATATTTAGTAAACTACGAACAGTGAAAATCGTAACCGCAGTTAGCACAGGATGAAGAAAACCTGCTAAAGAACTTTCCCAGCACTTGAACTATATTAATTATTAATTTACCGGTTAATGCAGAAATGTTAAAGTTTGTGTTGAATATATAAAAAGTGAAATCACATACATACGGCTGGTGTCATTCTATTTTGTATTGTTGTGTAGCTATTAGTTTTCTTCTCTCGAGACATAATAATCTAGTCTTTTGATTAGTCATCACCGGTTCTCAAGTTGAGCCAAATGATACTAAAATTCCCAAGAACAAATATAAATTTTATGTGACCAAAGTGCCGTGATCTGTCTCTCACACAACTTTCGGAATTCTGGTAAAAGAACGATCGATAGTGGTAGCACATCGCCCATCTATCAATAAGTCTTACCCCCTAGTAAGATAAACGTATCTTCCCCAGAATATCATCACATGATGATATTTAGTGAGTTGAAGATTTATTGGTGTTAGATAACAAAATGCTTATATTCGTTTTTGTTTTGTGACAGGATGGGCTTCTTCTTCAACATTACCTTCATCATTACCTTCTTCATTATCTTCAACATTATCTACTTCATCATTATATTCTTCAGTATCGACTTCATTATCTACTTCATTATCTGCGTAATTTTACTTGGAGTTTCCTGACTCCAAAAGGAGGATGGATACATCTGCTGATTTTTAGTTGGAACTAGTTTATTAACCAGTTAATTCGAAATGCTGAGCACCAGCTGCGTTCTTCGTTTTTGTTAACTAATTATTATGAAGTGACAAAAAAAAAACTGAGTGAACTATGTTTATTTACATATATTTGTTGACTGTGTGTTTTCAACAGTGGAGAACAGTTTGGATTCATCATTTGGACAGTCGTTAGTGCATACATATTTTGTTGTGGTGTATTTGAATCGCCAAATTGGAAGTGCATACAGAAAACATTTTATTTTATTTTATTGTTGTGTTGTGTTGGATTTTGTGGTGTTGTGTGGGATTGTAGGGAAAAGGTAAGGGTTTATTTAATTATTGTTTTTCAACCATTGCTTATGAAAACTCATGTTTTAATTATTATGTTTGTTGCCTAATTTTTGTGTTTGATTTTGAATTAAACATTTTATTTAAATTTTATAAAATTTGTGTTAGCGTTAGACTAAATAGAAATAGGGGTGTTTGATTCGCACACACGTAACAGCACGCCGTTTTGACGAGCAAGTCACATACACGCTGCATACACACGCACAATACACAGCGACACAAAAGTATCATGACACTTTGAGGTGGACCTGCAGGGTAATCGACATGTGTTGTGCTGAATCAGGGCTGGAAGGGAGGTAGAATAGCATTATTTTTGTTTTAGACATATTTTATCTGTTGTTATAGTGTTGTAATAGGGCGTCTACTGTATATAGTGTTGATTGTACGGATAGTGTTATCACCTTTTATAGACTAAATAGAAAGAGGGGTGTTTGATTCGCACACACGTAACAGCACGCCGTTTTGACGAGCAAGTCACATACACGCTGCATACACACACAATACACAGCGACACAAAAGTATCGTGACATATAGGAAGATGGAGATGACAAGGGAGCGCAGCAGTTGGTTTCAATGGAAAATTTTAATGGTACAACATTGTTTGTATTTCTCTGCCAGATCTAGACAGAGCTCTAGGCGCTTACATGAATCCAGAACAACTTTAACTATAAAACATGGCATGGAGGTATATTACAAAGTTATTTCCCACCAATGTGAAATAAACCAAATTCGGAATTCCGCACAAACATATCATCTGCGTTATTTTCGACACTTTTTTTTATGGTGGCTATTGTTTCCATTTCAAAAACATAAACTGTCATCGTCCCGAAGGAAGACACTTTGACTAAGCTTACAAATTTGAAGAGAAAATCTTCACCGCCAAGAACAGTACATGATCCTGTTCATCTCAATGAAAACATTTTTTTGACAGTTACACCGAGCATCATCGTCAATATCGTAGCTGCAAAAAGCTCGTAGATGGTGATTTAAAACTTTAACTATAAAACATGGCATGGAGGTATATTACAAAGTTATTTCCCACCAATGTGAAATAAACCAAATTCGGAATTCCGCACAAACATATCATCTGCGTTATTTTCGACACTTTTTTTTTTATGGTGGCTATTGTTTCCATTTCAAAAACATAAACTGTCATCGTCCCGAAGGAAGACACTTTGACTAAGCTTACAAATTTGAAGAGAAAATCTTCACCGCCAAGAACAGTACATGATCCTGTTCATCTCAATGAAAACATTTTTGTTGACAGTTACACCGAGCATCATCGTCAATATCGTAGCTGCAAAAAGCTCGTAGATGGTGATTTAGCTGAAGGGCTTGTTGCTGATGAAGTTGATGAACATCTTGAGAGCTTGACGTGGTCGGTCAGCTGGAACCACGTGGCCTGCATACTGTGAAAAAGACACATTAAATAAATAATCTAATAAATAATCTATCTATCTATCTATCTATCTATCTATCTATCTATCTATCTATCTATCTATCTATCTCTCTCTCTCTCTCTCTCTCTCTCTCTCTCTCTCTCTCTCTCTCTCTCTCTATATATATATATATATATATATATATATATATATATATATATATATATATATATATATATATATAACCTTTTACTGAAGCCAAGTATCAAAAGAAAGTGAGAAAAGAAGAACTGGGGTTTACAAATATCATCCGACAGATCCCCAACAATTACACAATTTTTGGAACAGAGGAACTGCAGTATCAGGTTGAAGATTTTCTGCAGCAGCGCGCAGTACCAGCACTCAACACTATAACTTTCATAGTGCTTCTCTCTTGCAATGTGTGTAAAACTAAAGTGCAACAGTGTGATTTACCACTTCGTTATGTCAGTCAAGTTTGGCCTCAATGCCGCTTTAGCTATGAGCTGGTACTTTCAGAAAATGAACACTTCTAAATTCATTTTTTAAAATCATTCTCAACACAAAAGGGGCGTCCCCACCAAGAAGATGATCGCCCTTGTGTGCTTTCTAAAAGGGAAGTTAGTTTTGTGTGATTATGTGATTAGCTATCTAGAAAAACAGCGGCAATTTGGGCAAAAGGGGATGGTATTATGATATATGGATGTATGGTAGGAATTTATATATATATATATATATATATATATATATATATATATATATATATATATATATATATATATATATATATATATATATATATATATATATATATATATACATACATATATGGAGCATAAAGGTTACCGTTTCCAAGTTATTGATCTGTTTCCTTTAAAGTTTTTTTCTCTCTCTCTCTTTCTCTCCTTTTTTTTTGGGGGGGTGGGGGTGGGGTTTAGGCGGGGGATCCGGAAACCCCGGAACCCTCCCCCCCCCTCGTCCGCCCTGCCATTGGTTGTGGTGTTTCATGCGGGGGGTATACTCGCCTGTTCTGGAGTATGTAGAGACTATATAAGTGCAGCACTGTTTCAAAATAAGAGAGAGTTGAAAGTAGAGAGAGTTGTTGTATTAGAGTTAAGAAAGTTGTAATAAGTGGAAAGTTTATAGTTCAGAATTATAGAGTGGAAAAAGCGATTGAGCGATTGAATGCAGTTGTTTATGTGTGCTGAATACAAATGGAAAACTTCATACGATGACTTCAGCCTTGTTGATGATTGAACGGGTTGCGTGGATAAACGAATCTGAGTTACACCTATCAAGGTTTCAAGCATCGTGGCTGAATCAACTACTGATAGAAAAAACAACATCATAACAGATAGGATGAATAAAACTTAATACCGCAACAACAAAAACCGTATCTTATCTTGTTGATTTCAATGGAAAATTTTAATGCTACAACATTGTTCGTATTTCTTTGCCTGATCTAGACAGAGTTCTAGGCGCTTACATGAATCCAGAACAACTTTAACTATAAAACATGCCTTGTAGGTAGGCCTATATAACAAAATTATTTCCCACCATTGTGAATTAAACCAAATTCGAAACAAATAAATCATTTCTGCTTTATTGTAAACAACATTTTTTTTAATGGTGGCTATCGGCTCCCTTTTAAAAACATAAATTGTCATCGTCCTGAAGGAAGAGACTTTGACTAAGCTTACAAATTTGAAGAGAAAATCTTCACCGTCAAGAATAGTACATGATCCTGTTCATCGCAATGAAAACTTTTTTTGACAGTTACACCGAATCTCATCGTCAATAACGTAGCTGCAAAAAGCTCGTAGATGGTGATTTAACAGAAGGGCTTGTTGCTGATGAAATTCGTGAACATCTTGAGAGCTGGAAGTGGTCGGTCAGCTGGAACCATTTGGCCCGCACCCTGTGAAGAAGACACATTAAGTATTAAAAGAAAGTGTGAAAAGGAGAACTGGGGTTTAAAAATGTCGTCCGACAGATCCACAACAATTACACAATTTTTGGAGCAGAGGAACTGCAGGGGCGGATCAGAGTAAATGCCCGGAGGGGGGGCACTGCCATTTAAAATTTTTTTTTATCCGGTATACAGATTCGTGCTTGCACTCAAACACAGTAAAAGAAAGGTTGACATGAGTGTGGTTTTTGATGTGTGTGTGTGTGTGTGTGTGTGTGTTTGAGAGAGAGAGAGAGAGAGAAAGAGAAAGAGAGAGAGAGATCAACCCGTACGTGTTTCGCGTGAAATTAGAAATTAGTTGAGAGAAAAAAATAAAATAAAAAAGGTTGACACATTGGCCCACAGCTAGAACACTTATTTTCTCAGGCGTTCAGCATATTGCGAGGTTGAAGAGCCATGATGGTGCGGTATCTTCCCGCAAACCGTTCTACGACATCGTCAATGTCCACTGTGATGTGTCGGTGAGCCCTCATTAGAGCGAGCCCGTTGAGCCTGGTCTCACCCATCGTTGATCTCAGATAAGATTTCAGCGTCCTGATGCCGCTGATAGTTCTTTCACATTCAGCTGTTGTGATCGGAAGAGTGCACAAAAGGGTCAGTGGCACGTGAATGTTCGGGAAAAATCCACATTGCATGCTCTGAGAGTCTTGGCCACAGTATCAGGAACGGCCCCTGCATCAGCGCTCTCCCACTTGTGCATCCATCGGATGTACTCGGTGTCCAGCTCATGAAAACTTGGCAGATCTGCTTGCCATAGACTGGCAAGTCGCTCGATACCCTCGGGTACCTTCCGAAAACCTGCCACTGGCCCGTTCCTGCCTTGCACGATGCACGAGGGTACAAGACCAAGCCCGTCAACAGCAATTTCAGAGCCGGTGGTGAAGCGAGAGTCCAGCTGGGCGATGAGGTGATCCAAAAACGGGATACCTATTTACCTGCGGAAGTAATCTTCAGTTGTCTCTGCTAGCGGGTCACTCCGACATGTCTGTCGTTCTCCACCCCTTGGTCTGCGCAGATCAGAGTCGGCTATTGCTGCCATCCGAGTTGCTTCCTGAAACCAGCTGCTGAAGGTTTTAATGACGTCATCCCTGAATCCCTTAACTGTTGTCGTCACTGCGCTTATTTCTCCGTACGCAGCCACAACATCCTTTGCTTTTTGCTGAAGTTTCAAAGTCAGTGGACGGAGAACTTGCAGGCATTTTTTGGTGACGACAAAAGCAACCAGAAAGTCACCCGACTGGAAAGCGTGCAAAAACCCTCCAGCTTTGGTGAGCGTTTCACTATCCCAATCTGTGTTCTCCTGCACCATCTGGCCAAGGCAGTAATAGACCACACGGAAGAGTTCGGCGAAAGTTTCAAAGGCAGAGTGCCTCTCGACCCACCGTGGTTTACACAGGTCGACCAGTTTTCTCCTCTTGCTTTCTGCTTGGGCTGACTCCACCACATGTTCAAACTTTCTGTCATTTTGGAGAAAGAGAGAAGAACACGGACACTTCTTTCAGAACTCTAAATATGTTCTTCACTTCTAGGATTCTGCAGGCATGAACAACACAAAGGTTCAAGCAATGAGATGCGCAGTGGAAGTACAGAGCCTGCTTGTTAAGTTCTTGAATGCGTGCCCGAGGGCCAATGAGGACCCTGAACAGGTGGATGGACTAGTAAGGAAGGGGGGCACGCTTTTCTTCTTTCCACCTTTTAAAATTTTTGTATTATTATTATTTGTGTGTGTGTGTGTGCTTTTTTCCCTTTTTTTCTTCTCATTTTTACTTTTCTTTTCTTTTTTTATCTTCCCTTTTTTCTTCTTCCATTTTTTTGGGGGGTCGCCCATGGGGGGGGGGGGGGAGGGAGGGGCACGTGCCCAGTGTGCCCCCCAGCCCCCCTCGTCCGGCCATGGAACTGTAGTGTCAAGTTGAAAATTTTCTGCAGCAGTGCGCAGTACCAGCACTTAACATCATAACTTTCACAGTGCTTCTCTCTTGTACTGTGTGTAAAACTAAAGTGCAACAGTGTGATTTACCATTTCTTCATGTCAGTAAGTTTGGCCTCAATGCCGCTTTAGCTATGAGCTGGTACTTTCAGAAAACAAACACTTCTAAATTCATTTTTGCAAGTTCATTCTCAACACACAAGGGGCGTTCTTACTAAGAAGATGATCTCCCTTGTGTGCTTTCTAAAAGGGAAGCTAGTTTTGTGATTAGCTATCAACTAATCAAGAAAAGCGGCGCACGGCTGCTTCTTCCTGTACTGAACGTGACCTTTGAGAGAGAGCATGCTGCTACTTAATTTAGCCAGCCAGCCTAGTATGGGGCGCCATGTGTCCATTAATTCTATGTGACCATTCTATCCATAGATAAAATTCTATGCACATAGAAAGCATTCTATGAACACAAAAAGCATTCATTAGTTGAAATTCCAATTATAAAAAAAGAAACCAATATTGTAAGTCATAGAATAAAATTCTTTGTATAGAATAACATTCTATAATATAGTGTAAAATTCTATGTCCATAATAAAATTCTATGTATAGAATAACATTTTATAATAGAGAATAAGATTCTATGTATGTAATACAATTCTATATTATAGAATGCACTTGTATGCATAGAACTATATTCTATAACATAGAAAGAATTCTATTACAAAGAATGAATTCTATAACATAGAATGAATTCTTTAACATAAAATAAATTGCATGACATAGAATTAATTCTATGTGCATAGAATAAATTGTATAACATAGAATGAATTCTATAATAAATAATGAATTCTATATGCATAGAATGAATTTTATAGCATAGAATGTGTAACGAAAGGGGTTATTTCAAGAAACTGCGTGTATGCGTGCGTGAATATTCTGCGTGTTCTCCCGTCTCACACTCCCTAACTCTCAAGAATTCTTTTGTCGTCACACCCCCTTTCTATTACCAGAAAAATAAACAATAATCAACAAAGCTCATACGAGTACATACAACCCAATCAATAATAAGGAAAATATATATATAGTGTTGTACTCACGTACTTTGTAGAAATAATCCGTGAATTAAATATACCATTCACAAATCACACACATAAAGTTCCAAGGAAATAATCCGGGAGATTGTACACTGATCTCACAAACCCACAAATAATTCTCAGTCAGAAAATCCAAATGTCACCAGTCACAATAAACCAATATCGATCTGGTCACCGTCGACAGAGAGAGTTACCAAGAGTCTCATGGAGGACAGAATTCGCTGTCTGTCTTTTGTTTCCTTTTAATCCTCTGTCTCTGTCTATATCTATACACTATCTTCCTCCTCCTTATCCTTGGCCTTTCTATCTATCTATCCTGGGTTCTCTCCCCTCTCTATCGTCGCTGTCGCTGCTGCTGTTGTGGCCGCTGTTGCTGCTGCTGCTGAGGTAGCAATGGTTGCTACTGCTGCTGATGTAGCAGTGGTTGCTGCTGCTGATGATGTAGCAGTGGTTGCTGCTGCTGATGATGTAGCAGTGGTTGCTGCTGCTGATGATGTAGCAGTGGTTGCTGCTGCTGATGATGTAGTAGTGGTTGCTGCTGCTGCTGATGTAGCAGTGGTTGCTGCTCTCGTCTTCCTCCTCGTCTTCTTCTTTGGCTCTTCTCTGGCCCCTTCTTCTTCTCCTTCTTCTTCCTCCTTCCTCTTCTCCCTCTTCTTCGCCTTCTCGTCTTCTTTGGCTCTTCTCTTGTGATATCCTCTTCTTCTTCTTCTTCTTCTTCTTCTTCTTCTTCTTCTTCTTCTTCTTCTTCTTCTTCTCGACTTCTTCTCCTTCTCCTTTACTTCTTCTTTCTCATTCTCTTTCTCTTCTTCTTCTGCTTACTCTCATTCTTCTTCTTCTTCTTCTTCTTCTTCTTCTTCTTCTTCTTCTTCTTCTTCTTCTTCTTCTTCTTCTTCTTCTTCTTCTTCCTCTTCTTCTTCTTTCTCTTCTTCTTCTTCCTCTTCTTCTCCTTTCTCTTCTTCTTCTTCTTTCTCTCTCTTTTTGCCTCGAGGCCCCTCAGCCGGAGACTTCTGAAAACATACAAGTTTTTCCCCACTAAATATCTCGATACATAGACTTTTCTGTATTACCACATATACCTTTTCTCTCTCTCTGTGACAGGACCAGACCAGCAACATATGATTCAAATCTCATATGTGTAGAACACAGTTCACACATACGTTAAAATTGTAACTCTAATGATAACAACTTATTATTACATTCTTGCCGCTAATTACTTTCATTCACAAAAATAAATATAATACTATACATTGCAAGTTGATGTTTCAACCTCAAATCAAATACTAATCCAATTTCAATTCGTTACTCAAAAATATACAACGATCCACTATCTCCATCACCTCCCTAATCCATCCTTCATACTAATATCAAAATGATTCATTATTAATTCTTATTCTACAATAAGTAGAATATAATCATGGTTAAATATTCTTACGTTTCATAATACAATATTTCAATGATAAACCAATAAATATATACCTGCAGACGCAGCTGCCAGAAGTACAAACACAACCACACTGTGGTACACACCAGAAGAGACTGCTCCACGTTTTGAATGTGATTGGCCAGTCGTCACATGACTAGCTCAGCCAATCAGCATTCAGTTTTCAATAAAAAAAACAAACTATTATTTATGTCTTCACACAGGGATAGACTACAATACACCAAAAAGTCATCGGACCGAAATAGTATAAAACCGGTCCGTGACAATACCCCCTTCCTGCAAAAAGAAAACGCCCGAGTTTTCTGAATTTTATCAGAAAGAAAAAAAAAATTACTACAATCATGTCCACCTATACTGTACAAGAAGCAAACAGAGAAAACTGGTCATTAGCACTTATCTTAATCATAAACATATTGTATTAAGCAATCACCCAAAGCGCATAGACGTACAGAATATGTAGTTCAAGTCCAAGCATGTTATCATGATACAATGAAACAAAAATCAATAAGGTACAAAACAGACCATTTTACAGTATTCCAATAGATTTCCAGTATTAAATATACATCAGCAGAAATATATACAATGCATGTTCATTTTCCACAGATTTTATGGAATACACTGATGATAGTGTCTGGTGTTAGCTACAACTGTTTTGAAGTATTCTTGAGCTAGTTTGCAAGATTCTAGGATCTTGTTTTTGACGAGTTTAAGCTGAATAGTGTCAGGGTAACGTGTTACCATATCAATGATGTTGAGTATGCATCTGTGACCTTCCTCAGGCGGCGGAGAAATCGGTTCTACTAAATCAACTGTAACTCGTTTGAATGAGTCTGAACTAGTCGGCATCTTGTCTAAAAGAACCGGTGGAATGCAATGTTTCTTGTCTTGAGCACGAGTAGGAACACAAGTATGACCTTGATCTAGGCTGAGTGTGGTAGCACCCGAAAAAGGGTCGGACACACCTGGTAAATTCCCTAAAATCAAATCAGCCACTGGTTGATCAATGACACAACACAAAACAGTGCCAGAGAAAATGGAGTGTCAACAGACACTTTGGCCAACGGAAATTCCTCAATGTTTCCACCGAATGACCAACATTTACCCTCTTTGCCAGTGTACTGGTCGTGCGAAACCAGTCTCTTGCGTACTCCACAGATAGTGGCACCTGTATCTCTGAGTACGCTTGCTTTGCGGCCATTTACGGTACCTGATACTAGCTTGGGTTGACCACAGTTTTCATTACCAACTGAGCAAATGACTTCCGCGACTAAAGCTGACTGAGTGTTAACTGGAGTGTCCTGGTATTTCTGCGAACCACTTTCAGTGTCTTGAGTCTCTAGGTATCCATTGCCACAAGCAGAAGGACACCATGCAGCTATGTGACCTACACCCCCACAACAATAGCAAACTACGTCCTGTCTATTCTGTCTTCTGTTGAGAGGAGGACTACCTGCGAAACGAGAACCAGGTCTCGAATACGTATTGCCACGTCCACGAGGAGCCTGATTGTTTTGAGCGCCCCGTTGCGCATTCATGTTCTGATGTGCAAAACCCCTGTTCGGAATAGGACCTGCGGGTTGGTAGTTTCCACGCGGAGAGCCACGAAATCCCGATCCCCGGAAATTATTCCATCTTTGGCCAGTCCCACGAAATTGATTCTGAGTGGGAACATTCTGAGAAATCGACGCGGATGCAAAAATCGAGTCATCCGACTTCCGTGCCAGTTTCTTCTCCGGGTGAGCCATGCGAAATGCTTCAGCACTGTCTATCAAAGCCGCGAATTTTGTCAAATTTCTTTCTTTCAAAAACACGGCGAGATCTCTCGAAACAGAAGCAATAAACTGCTCACACAAAATCAGATTCCATAGTCCATCAAAAGTCTTTTCACAGTCTGATAGTTGGATCCATCTTTCCAACAAGTGAGAAAAACGCTTTGAAAAAGTTACAAAACTTTCCCCCACCTCAGGCCTAACTGATCTGAATTTTTCTCTGAATCCATCTGCAGTGCACTGAAATTTCTTAAGAAGTTCTTGCTTAAGATCATCATATGAAACTGTACCGGTAGCAGACAAAGAATGATACACAGCTAAAGCCGGGCCCTGTAGCAGTGCAGTTAAGTAAACAACCCATTTACTGCTATCATAATTAAGAGCTTTAGCATGCGCTTCAAATCGGTACAAAAAAGAATCAATGTCATCCCTATCTTCTTTGAAAACAGGTAGTTGGGGCAACTTCGGAAACGAAGGGTTAGAACCTCGGGGGGTCCTAGGGGTAGTGTTCTCGCTCTGCAATTCAGCCTGTTTTAACTGAAGTTCAATCTCTTTTTCCTTTAGTTTAAGGCTTTGTCTATCAAGTTCCATCTGATAATCCATCTTCAATTTCCTTTCCTCTCTCTCCTGTTCTTCTCTCTTAGCATTCTGTTCTAATTGAAATCGTTTTTCCTCTCTTTCCTGTTCTAACTGCAATCGTTTTTCCTCTCTTTCCTGTTCTAATCTTTTAGCATCCTGTTCTAACTGCAATCGTTTTTCCTCCCTTTTTGCATCTTGTTCCTGTTTAACCTTTTCTTGTTCTCTTTCTTTGGCCCTATCATGTCTCTGAAAGCACTGCTCAATGTACTGCTGTAGCTTTTCATCAGTAAAACCCAACTTCTGGGCTTGAGTCAAAAACGAATTAAACAGAGTCTCATATTCCTCAGCGGAAGCCATGATCAGTTGAATTCAAAAGAAAATAAATTACTAAAAGTAAGAGAATGCAAGTGACAATTCAGCAAATAACTTTAAGTTATACAACAAATAACTTTAAGTTATACAAGTCAAAAATTATTTTCCCAAGTTCCACAAGGCCAGAATTATTACAAAAATCAAAAACAAATTCAAGGTTGACAAAAGAAAACAATTCAAAATCGAAGCAAGGAAAGTTTATCAGATGAAAATTATTTCGAAATCAATGCAAGTTCAAGTTTGACAAAAATAAAAGTATTTCAAAATGAAAACTAGTTCAAGTCTAACATACCATAACAAGTTTAACATACCATGAAAGAAAAGAAAACAATGTTTAGATTATATTCAGTCTAAGTATAAGCAAGCATCAGAAAACGATACTAAATGCAACAATTTATAACTGTAATAGCTAACAATATTTAAATTCAAATTATCAACAAGTGAGATTTTATACGTATTTTGTTTTGAAATGAAAACAAAACAAAACAAAACAAATAATAATAATAATAATGAAACACTATACTAAATAAACAAACAACGACAACAACATCACAACACAACAAAGAGAGAACTAAAATTCTAAACTAATATCGGTACAATAGAATACAAGAAATCAATAGAAAAACAAAACTAAGTTCTACTTCCGCTAGAAAACACCGGAAGTTCCGTTAAAATGCCAAAAATAAATCCTAAACACCTACAACAACTAAAATAGGGATGTGACAACTATAACTATACAAGACAGGATCCTAAGAAGTATAGAAAGAAAAATAAAACAATACTGAATAGCTGAACTAGAATTAGAAGTATAACTACAACAGGAAGAAAATTGAATCTAAGCCCTTTCTGATCCCAGAACTATACAAAGAATCAGACCCGTAAGGAAAGAATCGGAGACGGGGTATAATCTATATAAACACCAACATACTACCCAAAAGAAAAGAAAACAACAATATAACAAGTCAGTTACACAATACACACTTGTACACCAAAGTTAGCACACCAAAGTTAACTGCCCAAAATTTATACAAAACTCTTCTACTGTTCAATCTTATACTTATTCAAATAAACCCCACCATATAACTCCAAACAAAATAATTAAATAATCTTACTCCCACTAACTAGCTACGGGTTTCAGGGTCACCACTGTAACGAAAGGGGTTATTTCAAGAAACTGCGTGTATGCGTGCGTGAATATTCTGCGTGTTCTCCCGTCTCACACTCCCTAACTCTCAAGAATTCTTTTGTCGTCACACCCCCTTTCTATTACCAGAAAAATAAACAATAATCAACAAAGCTCATACGAGTACATACAACCCAATCAATAATAAGGAAAATATATATATAGTGTTGTACTCACGTACTTTGTAGAAATAATCCGTGAATTAAATATACCATTCACAAATCACACACATAAAGTTCCAAGGAAATAATCCGGGAGATTGTACACTGATCTCACAAACCCACAAATAATTCTCAGTCAGAAAATCCAAATGTCACCAGTCACAATAAACCAATATCGATCTGGTCACCGTCGACAGAGAGAGTTACCAAGAGTCTCATGGAGGACAGAATTCGCTGTCTGTCTTTTGTTTCCTTTTAATCCTCTGTCTCTGTCTATATCTATACACTATCTTCCTCCTCCTTATCCTTGGCCTTTCTATCTATCTATCCTGGGTTCTCTCCCCTCTCTATCGTCGCTGTCGCTGCTGCTGTTGTGGCCGCTGTTGCTGCTGCTGCTGAGGTAGCAATGGTTGCTACTGCTGCTGATGTAGCAGTGGTTGCTGCTGCTGATGATGTAGCAGTGGTTGCTGCTGCTGATGATGTAGCAGTGGTTGCTGCTGCTGATGATGTAGCAGTGGTTGCTGCTGCTGATGATGTAGTAGTGGTTGCTGCTGCTGCTGATGTAGCAGTGGTTGCTGCTCTCGTCTTCCTCCTCGTCTTCTTCTTTGGCTCTTCTCTGGCCCCTTCTTCTTCTCCTTCTTCTTCCTCCTTCCTCTTCTCCCTCTTCTTCGCCTTCTCGTCTTCTTTGGCTCTTCTCTTGTGATATCCTCTTCTTCTTCTTCTTCTTCTTCTTCTTCTTCTTCTTCTTCTTCTTCTTCTTCTTCTTCTTCTTCTCGACTTCTTCTCCTTCTCCTTTACTTCTTCTTTCTCATTCTCTTTCTCTTCTTCTTCTGCTTACTCTCATTCTTCTTCTTCTTCTTCTTCTTCTTCTTCTTCTTCTTCTTCTTCTTCTTCTTCTTCTTCTTCCTCTTCTTCTTCTTTCTCTTCTTCTTCTTCCTCTTCTTCTCCTTTCTCTTCTTCTTCTTCTTTCTCTCTCTTTTTGCCTCGAGGCCCCTCAGCCAGAGACTTCTGAAAACATACAAGTTTTTCCCCACTAAATATCTCGATACATAGACTTTTCTGTATTACCACATATACCTTTTCTCTCTCTCTGTGACAGGACCAGACCAGCAACATATGATTCAAATCTCATATGTGTAGAACACAGTTCACACATACGTTAAAATTGTAACTCTAATGATAACAACTTATTATTACATTCTTGCCGCTAATTACTTTCATTCACAAAAATAAATATAATACTATACATTGCAAGTTGATGTTTCAACCTCAAATCAAATACTAATCCAATTTCAATTCGTTACTCAAAAATATACAACGATCCACTATCTCCATCACCTCCCTAATCCATCCTTCATACTAATATCAAAATGATTCATTATTAATTCTTATTCTACAATAAGTAGAATATAATCATGGTTAAATATTCTTACGTTTCATAATACAATATTTCAATGATAAACCAATAAATATATACCTGCAGACGCAGCTGCCAGAAGTACAAACACAACCACACTGTGGTACACACCAGAAGAGACTGCTCCACGTTTTGAATGTGATTGGCCAGTCGTCACATGACTAGCTCAGCCAATCAGCATTCAGTTTTCAATAAAAAAAAAAACTATTATTTATGTCTTCACACAGGGATAGACTACAATACACCAAAAAGTCATCGGACCGAAATAGTATAAAACCGGTCCGTGACAGAATGAATTCTATGACATAGAATTCATTCTATGACATAGAATGAATTCTATAGGCAAAGAATTAATAGTATAACATAGAATGAATAAGATTACATAGAATGAATTCTATGACATAGAATGAATTCTATAACATAGAATGAATTCTATAGCATAGAATGAATTCTATGACATATAATTTATTCTATAGCATAGAATGAATTCTATGTTACAGAATGAATTCTATGTCATAGAATTCATTCTATGCTATAGAATTTATTCTATGTTATAGAATTAATTCTATGCTTTAGAATAAATTCTATGTAATAGAATTCATTCTATGTCATAGAGTTCATTCTATGTTATAGAATTCATTCTATGTCATAGAATTCATTCTATGTCCTCTTATTCATTCTATGTTATACTATTTATTCTATGCTATAGAATTCATTCTATGTCATATAATTCATTCTATGTCATAGAATGCATTCTATGTCATAGAATTCATTCTATGTTATAGAATGAAATCAATATAAAAACCTTTTTTTAAATAGTAAAAACTGGGGCACTGTCAAGGTATAGAGAACATTTTGTATGGCATGGGACTGTATTGCAGAGAGATACACATTGCCACATCCCATCACCACACCACATCACTCTGGGTGTTCTTACAAAGGGAGGCCAAATTCTCAACAGAGCTATTTAGCTGAAAATAGGTTATGGGGGGACGCTTGGGGTGAAATAGTTTTTTTTGCAATAATTATTATGTCTCAGAGTTGTATCGCAATATTCGACCTTTAATTATATTAATTATTGCTTTTTATGAGTGTACAGTACGGTTATTTCTTCGGTATTGAGCAAAAAGAACTGATTATTTAATTAGATTTTGTCACTATAAACCCTTACAGAACCTCAGCACATTGTAATGAAAAAGTAAGCACGCTGGGGCGGAGGGGTGGTGGGGGGGGGGGGGGGGGAGGGGAGGGTGTGACGTCAATTTTTTTATTGCTACGCGGTCTACTCACACTGCTTTGAAGTCGTCTGCATCAAGAAACCTAAAGGCCCCGCCACACATGCCGATTGTGCAACGATTTTGTTTGCGATCCGATCGCGAATGCTACGTGATGACGTCAGAACTACTGCTTGCCTGCTGTCTGATTGCAATCAGACTCGGTATCGTGCGATTTGAGCCTGTTCTTATGTCTGATAAAGCCCGCAGAACGCTTGGCACGTCAGCCATTTCTTCAGTTCTCGCGCGCGTGCACATGTCCCTTTATTCCTCATAACCTCGTTTCACAAAGAATGACCTAGTTGCGCATAGAATGAACATTCTATATTATAGAATGCACATTCTATGTTATAGAATGGATTCTATGTTATAGAATGAACATTCTATATTATAGAATGCATTCTATGTTAAAGAGTGCACATTCTATGTTATAGAATTGATTCTATGTTATAGAACGAACATTCTATATTATAGAATGCATTATATGTTAAAGAATGCACATTCTATGTTATAGAATGGATTCTATGTTATAGAATGAGCATTCTAAGTTATAGAATGGATTCTATGTTATAGAATGAACATTCTATGTTATAGAATGAATTCTACATTATAGAATGACCATTCTATGTTATAGAATGAACATTCTATGTTATCGAATGGATCCTATGTTATAGAATGAACATTCTATGCTATAGAATGAACATTCTATAACATAGAATGCACACATCGATCACATCATCACATCACATCACTGCATCACATTGCTTCATCACCATCATCGTAAAAACTCACCACCACATAAAATCACATCACATCAACAAATCATCACATCACATCAGCCAACATCACAGCAGCAGCACATCTTCACATTGCAGCAGACAGCACATATCATGGCATCAGTGAATTACATCACATAATCTAATCACCCCACCCCTCCCACCCATCACATTTGTGGTGCAGTGTGGTGTGATTTAGAGTGATGTAGTGTGGTGATGTGATGTGGTAATGTGTATGTATGTATCTGCAATACAGTTCTATTATGCCTTAAAAGCGAGTGAATCAGACCACATCATCACATAACCTAATCACTCCACCACACCTACCCATCACATTTGTGGTGCAGTGTGCTGCAGAGTGATGTGGTGTGGTAATGGGATGTGGCAATGTGTATATCTCTCTGCAATACAGTCCCATGCCATAAAAAATGTTCTCTATACCTCGACAGTGCCCCAGTTTTACTATTTTTTAAAAAAAGTGTATGTATTGATTTCATTCTATAACATAGAATGAAGTCTATGACATAGAATGAATTCTATGACATAGAATGAATTCTATAGCATAGAATAAATAGTATAACATAGAATGAATAAGATGACATAGAATTCATTCTGTAACATAGAATTCATTCTATGCTATAGAATTCATTCTATGTTATAGAATTCATTCTATGTCATAGAATTCATTCTATGTCATCTTATTCATTCTATGTTATACTATTCATTCTATGCCTATAGAATTCATTCTATGTCATAGAATGAATTCTATGTCATAGAGTTCATTCTATGCTATAAAATTCATTCTATGCATATAGAATTCATTCTTTATTATAGAATTCATTCTATGTTATACAATTTATTCTATGCACATAGAATTCATTTTATGTCATATAATTTATTTTATGTTAAAGAATTCATTCTATGTTATAGAATGAATTGTATGCACATAGAATATATTCTATGTTATAGAATTCATTCTTTGTAATAGAATTCATTCTTTGTAATAGATTTCATTCTATGTTATAGAATATAATTCTATGCATACAAGTGCATTCTATAATATAGAATTGTATTACATACATGGAATCTTATTCTCTATTATAAAATGTTATTCTATACATAGAATTTTATTAAGGACATAGAATTTTACACTATATTATAGAATGTTATTCTATACAAAGAATTTTATTCTATGACTTACAATATTGGTTTCTTTTTTATAAATGGAATTTCAACTAATGAATGCTTTTTGTGTGCATAGAATGCTTTCTATGTGCATAGAATTTATTCTGTGTATAGAATAGTCACATAGAATAAATGGACACATGGCGCCCCATACCTAGCGGCACAGCATACTCGCCTCCCGCCCCGCCCACGCTAGCTAAGCACTAGCTGCACTGCACTAGAACAAAGGCATGGCCTATATGGAGTACTAGTCGAATGGATATCATTCTCTATCTTTGGTGCTTTAACATTGATCGTTTTATGTGAAATATCGTTTGTATTGTGGTAATCTTTTGCATTTTAGTTACTTTCATAATTACGTGTTTTGTGTTAGCATAAACTAAACCTCAGAATTCCATTTCGTTTGTGTTATATTTAAGTCGATTTGACCGTGTTTACTGATCGGCCCATGCACTATATAGCTGACTTGAAACGGACCGGTTTTCGATCTGGTGTGTAGTGCATATAATTATATGCGATTTAATTACACAATGTTCACCATTTGAAGTCACTTAGTACAAAGTTTAAACTTTCTGGTGATGTGGTCGACATTATAAAATATCTTCTTGTGTTTGTGTTACACTCCGTTTGATGGTGGTGTTTTTTATCAGCAGTAAATTCAGCCCCAATGCGTGAATTCTCCTGATGAGTGTAAGTTCATGCAACCCGTTCAATCAGCATACAAGTCACTGAGTCTTCATATGAAGTTTTCCACTTTTATTCAGCACACATCAACATCTGCATACAATCGCCTTTTCACTTTTACAACAACACAACAACCTCAAAACAGTGCGGCACATAATTATATAGCCTCTCTCTTCTCCCGAACACCCTGGATCAGTCGAGTATGACGCAATTTAACCAATCGCTTCTAACTTCGTCATCACTGTCACGTGGGGTTTATGGGTTTATGGGCTCTGCACAATGGAATTATGTAAACCTCATGTTTATTCGGTGGGAACTGCTAGTTAGTCACCCTATGAATTACTATAATAAATTTATTTGTTTAGCTCGGTCTGTGTTAAGGTTGGGGTACAGAGATAGATAGAAAAATGGTAAAAGATCACTGTCACACTAGCTTTCACACGGCTATGAATCATATGTAGTCCAGCCACTTGATAACAGTTAAAATCACACATTTAATTCTTCTACTCTATACAAGATTTCGAACTACGAATCTACCTTAAAAAGTCATGAGTCACTGCAATTAGTTCGATCGCTGATTTTCTAGGCAGCTGTTATTTCTTCATTGGGCACTGGCTTTTAGATTTCCTGAAGATTGGACTACTGTGGTCCGTTTTACAGTTTCTGGAGATTGGACTACTGTGGTCCGTTTTCTATCAGTTTGGGTGCACTTGTGATTATGCACTTAACTTCCGTGTCGTTGTGTAGTTGGGTTCCCTTGCCACGCTGTGGGGTCTTGCAGGGTGTTGTCCAGGGGTGCTCTCTCTGACTTGTGCAGAAGAGGTGAAACAGCCAAAGTCTCGTTACTGTGGAGTTGGGCGCACGGGATAGCTCGCCTGCTCGTCTGTAAAATAAGAGACGAAATTCTGCACAACCTTGAACAATAGGTTTGTGCAGAGTGTCTCACTGAAAAGCCAAAGTAGCCCTCAGTGATAGCTCCACATCTCTATACATAAGCGACTAACATTCTGCTACTTCCGGGGTCCACTGGAATCTCAACTCTAATTCCTATACATACATAAATATAAATCGTGGCTAACTATACACATACCGAATTAATAATATTTTAAACATTCACGGGTACAGCCACTGGTCTGCAAACATACATATAGGTTAAACAACAGTGGGTCCGTACGGTATACAACATGGTGGCGCAACTGGTCGTGTTTCGCCTCGTGGTCGGCTCTTCCACGTGGTACGGCAAATTCGGAGTAATAATTCACATCTATGCATGGCAAAGTCTACAAACATAATTTCAACAATAATATAAATATATCACGATGAAACAGAAGGATGTTCATTTACCTGTTTGACAAGTCAGGCCTCGTGGTGACTTGATAGAATTCTAAAATTCTCAGGTCCTGTTTCCTGGTCTCTGAGTGAAGATATTTCTCTAGCTATGTAGATGTTAACACTTCCTCGGCTCACACACGACTGACCCAAGCTAAGCTAGGTTTTGACCCAGGCAAACTGGCTCCAACCGCTTTGCCTGAGCTATGATTGGTTACAATGTTTTAGAATCTCGCTCACAGTGCTGACTCACTACGCTGTGTGGGGCAAGCTCGCAGTGTGAGGACCTATGTGTAGGTAATTGCTGGCTGTGTAACACACTAACTCTCCAATGTTACAATGACTACACAAGGCTAAATATTAAATAGGCAGTGTAAGACTAGTCAGTTTGTGACAATCACTGTCTTACGTCATACATCTTTCCTTTCTGTCCAAGCATGTTGTCAAAATTTCTATGCTTTCTCGCGAAGCTTCTATTGACAGTAAGCAGGCAAATCTAGAGAATTCTCCAATAATATCGACCAACTAAAATTATCAACGTTATACAAAGCTTCTTCTAACAACAATGCAAACTCAAATCAAAGGTAAATAAACTCTATTATTGAATACTTTGCAAATCGAAACGATTAGATCTATCGTGCGCGTTTCAGACATACTATCGTTCGCGTTTCAACGTAACAGTTTGGTTGCTGGCCTCTGTAATTGCAGCGACTTAACTTTTTTCTAGCGGTAATGATGGCAACAACAGGCACATAAATGTTGCATTGCCGCGGGCCCACAGCGTGTACGTACATGTGTGCTTTCATTTTTCTGTCTTTGTATTCTTTACTTGTGTTACGTTGTGTTGTTGTTAGAAGAAGCTTTGTATAACGTTGGTAATTTTAGTTGGTCGATATTATTGGAGAATTCTCTAGATTTGCTTGTTTACTGTCGATAGAAGCTTCGCGATATTTGAGAACATTCTTGGACAGAAAGGAAAATTGTATGACGTAAAACAGTGATGACGAAGTTAATTCTGATTGGTTGTAACGTGTCATTCTGGAACGTCCTGAGGTTATCTCGAGTTGAGAGAAAAAATATATAATGGATCCCCTATCCCTATCCTATCCTGTCCCATAACCCGAAGGTCGTAGGGGCACCACAGATGATCGTTTAACCAGCATACTCCATCTTTCTCTGTCCTCAGCAGCCCTCATGGCTTCGCTCTGTCAAACCAGTCCATTCTCGAATGTTGTCCTCCCACCTCTTTTTCGGTCTCCCCCTTCTTCTACCTCCTTGCACTGTGCCTTGCAGAATGGTCTTTGCAAGGCCTGATGATCTGGTGACGTGGCCATACCATCGGAGTTTCAGTTTCTTCACCACTGTGAGCATGTCATCGTGTTGTCCAATGGCTTGTGTGATGGTCTGTCGGACTTCGTCGTTGGTGATGTGTTGGGTATAGGAAATGCACAGAAGTCTTCTGTAGCACCTCATCTCCATGCTTTGTATTCTTCGTTGGAGATCTGCTGTGAGGGTCCATGCTTCGCAAGCACATAGGAAGATGGACATGACCAGAGAGCGCAGCAGTCTTACTTTGGAATGTAGACTGATGGTTCTGTCTTTCCAAATGGGCTTCAACCTTGTCAGGGCAGCAATTGTTTGTGCGATCCTGGAGAGGACTTCCTGTCGAGACCCATTGTCTGATACAATGGCTCCTAAATATTTGAAGCTGTGCACTGTGTTGAGGGGTTGGCCTTGTACTTTGATGTCCGTGTTGATGCCATTGGTGTTGTTGGTCATCATTTTGGTCTTCTCTGCACTTATTTCCATTCCATAAGCTCTGGAGGTGGTGTCAAGCCTCTGTACAAGCTGTTCAAGTTCTTGTTCCTCTCCAGCCAATCCATCAACATCATCCGCAAAACGAAGATTGGAGATTGCTCCGCCCCCTATGCTGACTGTGCCTTCGTGATCTGCAAGAGCATCTGACATGATGCGCTCTAGGAAGATGTTGAAGAGTGTTGGAGAGAGTAGGCATCCTTGACGCACACCGATTGTTGTTCTGAACCAGTTCCCGATGACGCTGTTATGGAGGACTGCACTGGTAGCCTTGTCATACAGGTTTTTGATGACATCTATAATTTTAGGGCTGATGTTGTACACTTTCATGGTTGCCCATAGAGCTGCATGCCAGACTCGGTCAAATGCCTTCTTGAAGTCTATGAACACATGATATAGATGTTGTTGGTGCTGTAGGTATTTCTCACAGATTATTCTGAGGTTGAAAATCTGTTCAGTGGTACTTCGCCCTGCCCTGAATCCTGCTTTTTCTTCAGCTATGATTTGTTCAGCTTGTGGTTTCAACCTGTTGAGTATTATTTTCAGGAGGACCTTGCTGGGATGGCTGATGAGGCTGATGGTGCGGTAATTTTCACACTCCTGAAGGTTACCTTTTTTGGGAAGAGTGATGACAAGCGACTGGGTCCATGGTGTAGGCCATTCCCCACTCTGCCAGATCTTGTTACAGATAATGGTGAGAGCATCAGTCATCGCTTCTCCTCCTGCTTGTAGCAGTTCCTCTGGTATGTTGTCCACTCCCGCTGACTTCCCTTTCTTCAGCGATTGCACTGCTGCCTCAACTTTTTCCCGGAGAATTGGGAGGATTTCTTCTTCTTCTCTCTCTCGGGACATGCTAGAACTGATGAGTCTCCATTTGGTGTATGGTTGTAAAGGTCAGAGCAGTACTCTGTCCATCTGTCCAAGACTTCTTGTTCTTCTGTAAGGCATATGCCAGACTTGCTTTGGATAGTGGAGACTTTGGGCTGTTTAACACTTGTCAGCCGCTTCACAGTCTGGTAGGCCTTCTTGCTGTTGTTCTTGTTCAGATTGTTCTCTATTTCCTGGCATTGATCTTCTATCCAGTTCTCCTTTGCTGTGCGCATGCCTTTTCGGATGTCATTGTTGATTTTTCGGTAGACATCAGCTCCCTGTGCGGTGTTCTTTTTTTTTTTTTTTAACTCTCTTCGTTTATCACACAGATCCAAAAGTTCAGGTGTGATCCACGGCTTCTTCTTTGGTCGGTGCTTGCCAAGGATCTCAGTGGCGTCATCTGTTACAGCTGATTTGAAGGTATTGGTCATGGTGTTGACATCTACTTCGCCTGCCCCCAAAATAAGCAGTGGTGCAAATTTCCCTCCAATTGTGGCCTGAAATATTTTTGCCACCTCCGGGTCTTGCAGTTTGTCCAGGTCGAACTTCAGCCTAGTGCACTTTGCTGTATTTACTCTCTTCAAATGGTGCCGGAAAGACATCATCACGAGATCGTGGTCACTTCCAATGTCTGCTCCTGGAAAAGTGCGTGTCCTGCCAATGTTGATGCTTGATCTGAAGCGTTTCTTGACCATGATGTAGTCGATCTGGTTGTGATGTTCCCCGCCGGGACTGTGCCATGTCCATCGTCTGGATTTTTTGTGGAGACCAAGCGTGTTTGCCAGTACCAGATTGTTGTATCTGGCAAACTCCAATAGCCTCAGACCCCTGTCATTTGTCTCATTGTTGCAGTGGGGTCCACATGTGTCTCCCCAGTTGTGGTGCGCATCATGGCCAACCTTGGCATTCCAGTCGCCTTGCACTATGACTATGTCCTTCTTCGGCACTTGGTCAAGGACCGCCTGTATATTTTCATAAAAATCCTCCACTTCGCTGTCTTCATAGTCTGATGTTGGGGCATAGGCCTGGATGATGGTAATGTTGAAAGGGGTTGCTCTCAGACGGATGGTAATGAGTCTACTGGAGACTGGGCGGCAACCCATGACAGTGGCTAGAATGTTCTTGTGGACCAAGAATCCAACGCCGTGTTCGTGCCTGTCATCTCTACCGCTGAAATAGAGCTTGTGGCCTTTGTCAGTCGTTGTTTCACCTAGGCCTTTCCAGCGCAGTTCGCTGATACCTAGAACGTTCCATCGATAGTGGTCCAGCTCGTGGGCCAGTTCTTCTAATTTTCCTTCCGCAGTTAGGGTCCTGACATTCCAGGTTCCTATGACGATGTTGTTTCTCGTGCGGATCTTGCTAATTTGTCCATCAGTAGCATACTTTTCACCTCCGTCCTGGTGGCCAACGGAAGGCGCGGTCCTTGTTCCGGGCGACGACCGATCCGGCATGGAATTAGTGGATAGCCTCATCATGTGTTGTGTCTTGGGCAAAAAAGACCTGGCAAGGCCCAATCCTCTCCAGGCTGTTGGCCACAGCCGAAATCCACGAATACAATGTGGCTCGCCTTGGCCCTGAGCACGTGGTCGTTGAACCTGTAGTAACGTGAGGTTCCTCCGCCCTGGCCGGTGACTTCTGTGTAGAAGACTTTCGCCCAGTGATGCCGTGCTAACATCACCCCTGTTAGTCGCCTCTTACGACACGCCGGGAAACGTTGGGTCTATTCTATTTGCCCGAACCCACAGAGCAATATAATGGATCCTCTGTGTAAAGTGAGAGAGTGAAAAGGCGATTGTATGCAGTTGTTGATGAACGCTGAATAAAGTTTGAAAACTTCATATTCGACTCTGTGCCTTGTGGCTGATTGAACGGGTTGCGTGGATAAACGAATCTGAGTTACACTTTATCAGGACTTCAGCATTGGGGCTTTATCAAGTACTGATAGAAAAACACCAAAATCAAACGAGTGTAACATTTTGGGGGCCAAGCCGATATTCACGCCATAGCCAAGGGTTCAACTGCTACAGCAAGCGAGTCAACGTTATGAGAGGCAGTCATCGAGGGTAGCCGCCAAGGAGTTGCGTTGGGAGGGGCCAACATACTGGGACTACATCCCCGATAGATTCGGGTTGACTGCAAGGGCGTGTAGTCGCCGAAGAGTTGCTTCGTGAGCAAACAACAGAGCGGGACTATGTGGCTGCCGCAAGACCACGTCGAGGGACAGTCTCGGAGCTACATCGCCAGTATTACAGAGAGCGACGAGTGCACGTCGTGTCTACTTCAGTACAGGAGCGTAATCATCAACACCAGCGTGGTGCAGCGTCGCATACGACGAGGACAGAGGGGCCTTCGTCAGCGAAGGCGACAAGTGACAAGCATCAGCGCTACTGCAGAAAGCGTGCTGTTCTAGAACAATCTAGAAAGGTACAGAACAGTCAGGAACTTTCCAGAAAAGCATCAAGATGGCTGATTTCTGGCAGAAAGGAATTGAAATGAATCTAAAAGGCAAGCAGCTGACGGAGTACGTAAAGACTCATGAGAGAATACAAGAAAGAGAAATTGAACAGCAGCGTCAAGAAAGAGAAGAACAGCGCCGCCGTGAAGAAAGAGAACAAGAAGAGCAACGACGGCGTGAAGCAAGAGAAATTGAACAGCAGCGTCAAGAAAGAGAAGAACAACGTCGGCGTGAAGAGAGAGAATTAGAAGAGCAGCGTCGCCGTGAAGAGAGAGAACTAGAAGAGCAGCGTCGCCGAGAAGAAAGAGAGGAAAGAGAGGCTGAGCGTCAGTACCAGCTAGAGATGGCGCGTATCCAAAACACTCAGCATGCGCCACAAGTCACCAGCGACCATACGGCTCCAAAATTGCCAGCTTTCGTCGACGGGAAGGACCAGATTGACAGTTATCTGGCGAGATTCGAAAGGTTCGCTGAAAGCTCTAACTGGCAACCTCAAGACTGGGCGATTCGACTCAGTGCACTTCTGACGGGGCAAGCACTGGAAGTTTATACCAGACTTTCGAATGATGACGCGAAAAACTACGACGTCTTGAAAGAGGCCCTATTGCATTGCTACAGCTTCACAGAGAAGGGCTACCGTAAACGCTTCCGTGAATGCCGGTCTTTGTCAGACGAGACACCAAAGCAGTTTGTGGAGCGCTTGTCGTCATACCTGCACATGTGGGTTGAATTATCAGGCAAAGGGAAGTCTTACGATAGTCTCCATGACCTGATCGTGAAGGAGCAATTCCTCAATGCCTGTCACAAGGACCCGGCGACCCACTTAGAATTACAAAAGCTGCAGACGCTTAATGATGTGACTGAGGTTGCTGAAAGATAGCTCCTAGCTCACGGAAAAACGCTGGGGCCACCCAAGGCAACGAAACCATTTCAGAAGACTGGAAACCATGGGAACCAGATCCAGAGGAGCCAGACGAGCCAGAGACAGACGGACTCCACGCCTCCTCCCAGGGTAGGGCATTCAAGAGGCTGTTTCACCTGCAACGCTACAGACCACAGAGCGGCTAACTGTCCTCAAAACAAAAGTAGCGGACAGCGGGATAGTACGGACAATGCAGCGGCGGGCAACCGGCAAAGGCGGTTCTCCAATCTACGGCAAACCAGTAGATCTGACCATCAAGTGTGCGGCGGGAGCGTCATTCTTCCGAGTAAGACCGAGCGCACAGCTACTTCTGCGGACGTGCAAGAGTGCATGACTGATGGCCAACTTCTCCTTGCCAACGGGAAATCCATCCCCGTCGTCGCCAGCGCAGCTGTAACCGTCCAGAACATGCCTGTTTCTATGAGACGCGTCGGAAATCATGAAGTGACTGTTCTAAGAGACTCTGGCTGCAGTGGAGTTATCGTCAGAGAAGATCTAATCTCTAAAGAACAGTTCACTGGCGATTCTAAATGGACACTTATGGCGGACAGCAAATGTGTGAAAGCACCAGTTGCGAAGATTCAAGTCAGCACCCCTTTCTACATAGGAGAAGTAGAAGCGGTTTGCCTGAAGAAGCCGCTGTATGATTTGATGATCGGGACCATCGACGGCGCGAGACGTCCCGACGACCCCGAATCAGAATAGGGTCCTGCCTCAACCCAACGCGTCGAAGTTGCAGAGGAGGATCCATTGCCATTTCCCGATGGAGACCTTACAGAGCTGCTACGGGATAATGTGGCTACTCCGGCTTAGCCCTGCCGACCAGAGATTGTCGGTGCTGTTACTACCAGGGCCCAGGCCAAGAGATACAAGACGTCTACGCCACTAAAGTTCACCGACAACTCCAAAGCTGCCATCGTGGACAGAGATAAACTGATCCAGCTCCAGGAAGCTGATAGCACTTTAAACAAGTACAGGAACCGCCAAGACCACGTGACCAAAGGCAGTGGCACGGTCTATTTTGAGGTGAAGGCCAAAATCCTGTACAGAATCTTCCAGCACCCGAGGGTCAACGGAGGGAAACCACTACGTCAAGTCTTGGGACCGTTATCCCTAATGGGGCCAAGTGATGGAATTAGCTCACGACTCCATCATGGGAGGTCACCTAGGCATCAAGAAGACGTCAGACAGAATCCAGGCGATGTTCTACTGGCCAGGACTTCATGCGGACGTCAACCGTTTCTGCCGATCATGTGACATTTGCCAGAAGACCATAGCTCAAGGAAGGGTCCCGAAAGTGCCCATGCAGAGGATGCCTTTGATCGACCAACCTTTCAAGAGGGTGGCCTTGGATTTGATCGGCGAAATAAAACCTCCGAGTGAAGAAGGTCATCGGTGGGTACTGACTTTAGTGGACTATGCGACTCGGTACCCAGAAGCAGTGCCACTGAAGAAGATTGACACTGAAACTGTGGCAGAGGCACTGGTGGGCATGTTCAGTAGACTTGGAGTGCCTGAAGAAATTCTGACAGTCCTCGGGACGCAGTTCGTCTCTGATTGCATGAAAGAGGTCAACAGACTGCTGAGCATCCGCATATGACCACGACACCTTACCATCCGATGTGCAACGGGCTTGTCGAAAAGTTCAATGCTACGCTGAAGTCCACCCTGAAGAAACTATGCAGCGAGCAGCCCAGACAGTGGCATCGCTACATCAACGCATTACTTTTCGCCTACAGAGAGCTGTTGTACGGAAGAACCATCCGAGGGCCGATGCACATCCTGAAAAAATTGTTGACGAAAGAAGTAGACACCCCAGAGGTGAAGAACAGCTACCAGTACGTGTTTGAGCTAAGGGAGAAGCTGGAGCAGACACTCGAGATAGCCAGAGAAAACCTGAAGAAGTCCCAGGACTTTGGAAAGCACTACTATGATCGTAGGGCTGTGAACAGGAAGTTTAAACCTGGCAACAAAGTACTGGTGCTGCTACCTACCGACCACAATAAGTTGCTGATGCAGTGGACAGGCCCGTACGAAGTGGAGACTGTGGTGGGGAACAACGACTACAAGGTCGGCAAGCATTCCAAGATATACCACGCCAACCTCCTTAAGCTGTACGTGGAAAGGCCATCAGAGACTGTGCACGCAGCAACAGCAGCTGAAATCGACGACAGTTTTGACAGCGAGGAACTGTTGGAACTGGGAGACTTCCACAGCAAAGAAGGCATCAATGATGTTAAGCTGGGACCAAGCTTGACGGAAGGTCAAAAGAGGGAGCTCAACGACCTTATGGGCGAGTTTCCCCATAATTTCAGCGATGTCCCTGGCTCCACAACTTTGGTCGAACATGAAGTCCACCTCACTTCAAATATCCCCGTGATCCAAACCCTTAACGATCCCTATCAAGGCCCGCGAATCCTTCAAGAAAGACATCGATGAGATGCTGAAGATGGGCATCATCAGGGAGTCCATTTCCCCCTATGCATTCCCTGTCGTGGTCGTGAAGAAGAAGGACGGAAGCAACAGAGTATGCATCGACTACAGGAAGGTTAATCAGATCACCGTCTTCGACCCCGAGTCGATGCCTACTGCAGCAGACCTCTTCCGCCAATTATTGGGGAGTAAAATCTTCTCAAAGATTGACCTCAGCAAGGGTTATTGGCAAGTCCCCGTGCGTCAACAGGATATACCAAAGACTGCTTTTATAACTCCTGATGGGACGTACGAGTGCCTAAGGATGCCCTTTGGCATGGTCAACAGCGGTGTTACCCTGAAGAGAAGAATGAGGAAGATGCTCAAAGGGATGGACAACGTCGTGTGTTACTGGGACGACCTGCTAGTCCACACCCTCACCTGGGAAGAGCATCTGCAGACCTTGAGGGAGCTGTTTCACCGTCTAACAGAAGCCAACTTGACCGTGAGACCCAGCAAGTGCATTCTGGGAACTGACAACGTCGACTTTATCGGCCATTCGCTGAAAGAAGGACACAAGGGGCTTCTAATAGAAAACGTCACCAAAATTCTGAACGCTCCACGTCCCCAAACCAAGAAGCAGGTGCGATCTTTCCTGGGGTTCACTGGATACTACAGGGAGTTTGTACCGAACTACTCCGCCATCACAGCACCCTTGTCGGACCTGGTGCGGAAAGGCTGTCCTAATCCATTGGAGTGGGGACCGTCTCAAGAGAAGGCATATCAGACTGTGCGCGACCTCCTTTCGAAGGATCCGGTGCTACGACTGCCCGACACGTCCAAGTTAAGACGCAGCGGACGAAGGCATCGGCGCCATACTGATGCAAGAACACGAAGGGAAACTATTTCCGGTCAGTTACGCCAGCAAGAAGCTGTCGAGGGCTGAGAAAAATTACTCGACAATGGAGAAAGAGTGCCTTGCCATTTCGAACTGTACCTTTAAGGGGTGAAGTTCGTGCTACAGACTGATCACAAGCCGCTAACCTATTTGAACTCTGCCATGTTTGTGACCCGTCGCATCATGAGATGGGCTATGTACTTGCAGAACTTTAACATGCAAGTAGAATCTATTAAAGGATCAGACAACGTTGGTGCGGACTTTCTCAGCAGAGTGTGTGAGTAAAGAATATTGACAGTATTCAGACAGACTGAAATAAGTTTTAATTATGGACTTTGTGCATTACGTTTCAACGTTATTGAAAGAAATTGAGTAAATGTCTTCTTGAGTGGGGGGTTATGTTACGTTGGAACGCGAAGGATAGTGGGTGCTGGTCACTACCGCGAGCGTCACTACCGCGTGTAACACTACCGCTTGTAACACTATCGCGAGTGTAACACAACCGCGAGTAACAGTACCGCGTGTAACACTTCCGCGTGTGTAACACTATCGCGTGTGTAACACTACCGCGGGTAGCACTACCGCGTGTAAGACTTCCGCGTGTGTCTTGTATAAGGAAAAAAAAAAAAGAAATTGAGTGTGTGAACACGCGCTCAAATCTGTTTAGTGTTCAGGCACGAGAAGCATTGAGTTAGCGTTCAGGCATTTCAAAACTTTGAAGTGTGTATCATTTGCAGTCCAAACCTTGGCCATGGAGATAATACAATCTCGTTACTCCAATGAAATGACAAGAGAGAGAGAGAGAGAGAGAGAGAGAGAGAGAGAGAGAGAGAGAGAGAGAGAGAATTCAATGTGTGTTGAAACAATCGTGACATTTGACACTGACACTTGAGAGAGAAAATCAGAGAGAGAGAGAGAGAGAGAGAGAGAGAGAGAGAGAGAGAGAGAGAGAGAGAGAGAGAGAGAGAAAGAAAGAAATTTGTATTTTTTATTGTTCATTTTTATTTTTAATTCATATTGCTTTTAATAAAATATTTTTTTAAATTAAAAATCCTCGAAAATTATATGCATTTTGTATGTGCGTGCGTGCGTGCACGCTTGCATGCGCGTGTGTCCATCTGTCTGTCTGTCGCATGGCAGTTATTATTTTAGAAGAATAAGAAGAAGATCGTCGCTGTCAGACGAAAACCTCGTAAGTCCCAAAATGGCGGTTTGGAGATAACTTCATAGTTGTGACCCTTGGTCTCTTGCCCATGTTCTGTGCTAAGCTCAAAATTTCGAATAGAAAGTTAATAAAAATCCATGAAACCAAACCTTGTATCTCTCTACTGGCGGACCAAACCTCGTATCTCGATATACCAGTTTTTTTATTGTAAAAAGGCTGAATTCTTTTAAGGGACAAACCTCGTATGTTTAGATACGAGGTTTTTACCGAACGTTTTCGCGGTAGGAAGTGATAATGACGCAACATACGCGGTTTTCTTTGTCAAAGTTTGGACGAAAATTGGTAAGTACAGAGCACACATAACACTTTGAGTCGTTTGATTTCCTGCACAATTAGACAATGAATGTATGGAAAGGCATTGAATCATGTAGTCTTGATTTTTCAGTGGTTTTAAGTGGTGAAAGACTGATCTTTCTCTCTCTCTCTCTCTCTCTCTCTCTCTCTCTCTCTCTCTCTCTCTCTCTCTCTCTCTCTCTCTCTCTCTCTCTCTGTGGTTGAAGAGAAAGGGACAGTTCTGGGGGCGAAGAGAATAGATCTAGTGTGGGGAGGGTGTATGTGGAGGTCACTGGATCTGGGGGACGGATGTTAGATCTAGTATGTAGGCTTAGATTGAGTAGATCTCCATATCACTTGTTTGTGAGAGGGGCGTACAGAATACATTCATTTATTTAAATCGGAATAAAACACTTGAGATTGTTTATGTTAATTAATTTCAGAATCTACGTCGATGTCTGATAACGGAAATCTGTCGTCTGGGACCCTCTGCGGAAAGTGCAACCTGCCACACTCCCCTTGCTCATCATCTGATGATCTTGCGGAGTGGATTTGTAAAGTCTCCAACGAACCTCCCAAAGACCCTGTGGGTTCGGGCACTAAATAGAATAGACCCTACGTTTCCCGGCGTGTCGTAAGAGGCGACTAACAGGGGTGATGTTAGCACGGCATCACTGGGCGAAAGTCTTCTACACAGAAGTCACCGGCAAGGGCGGAGTAAACTCACGTTACTACAGGTTCAACGACCACGTGCTCAGGGCCAAGGCGAGCCACACTGTATTCGTGGATTTCGGCTGTGGCCAACAGCCTGGAGAGGATTGGGCACCGCCAGGTCTTTTTTGCCAAAGACACACTACATGATGAAACTATCCACTAATTCCATACCGGATCGGTCGTCGCCCGGCTCAACAAGGACCGCGCCTTCCGTTGGCCACCAGGACGGAGGTGATAAATATGCTACTGATGGACAATTTAGCAAGATCCGCACGAGAAACAACATCGTCATAGGAACCTGGAATGTCAAGACCCTAACTGCGGAAGGAAAATTAGAAGAACTGGCCCACAAGCTGGACCACTATCGATGGAACGTTTTATGTATCGGCGAAGTGCGCTGGAAAGGCCTAGGTAAAATAACGACCGACAAAGGCCACAAGCTCTATTTCAGCGGTAGAGATGACAGGCACGAACACGGCGTTGGATTCTTGGTCCAAAAGAACATTCTAGCCACTCTCCAGGGTTGCCGCCCAGTATCCAGTAGACTCATTACCATCCGTCTGAGAGCAGCCCCTTTCAACATCACCATCATCCAGGCCTATGCCCCAACATCAGACTATGACGACAGCGAAGTGGAGGATTTTTATGAGAATCTACAGGCGGTCCTTGACCAAGTGCCGAAGAAGGACATAGTCATAGTGCAAGGCGACTGAAATGCCAAGGTTGGCCAAGATGCGCACCACAACTGGGGAGACACATGTGGACCCCACTGCAACAACGAGACAAATGACAGGGGTCTGAGACTCTTGGAGTTTGCCAGATACAACAATCTGATACTGGCAAACACGCTTGGTCTCCACAAAAACTCCAGACGATGGACATGGCACAGTCCCGGCGGGGAGCATCACAACCAGATCGACTACATCATGGTCAAGAAACGCTTCAGATCAAACATCAACATTGGCAGGACACGCACTTTTCCAGGAGCAGACATCGGAAGTGACCACGATCTCGTGATGATGTCTTTCCGGCTCCACTTGAAGAGAGTAAATACAGCAAATTGCACCAGACTGAAGTTCGACCTGGACAAACTGCAAGACCCGGAGGTGGCAGAACTATTTCAGGCCACAATTGGAGGGAAATTTGCACCACTGCTCACTTTGGGGGCTGGTGAAGTAGATGTCAACACCATGACCACCACGTTCAACTCAGCTGTGACAGATGCCGCCACTGAGATCCTTGGCAAGCACCGACCAAATAAGAAGCCGTGGATCACTCCTGAACCTTTGTATCTGTGTGATAAACGAAGAGAGATTAAAAAGAAAAAGAACACCTCACAGGGAGCTCATGTCTACCGAAAAATCAACAATGACATCCGAAAAGGCATTCGCACAGCAAAGGAGAACTGGATAGAAGATCAATGCCAGGAAATAGAGAACAGTCTGAACAAGAACAACAGCAGGAAGGCCTACCAGACTGTGAAGCGCCTGACAAGTGTTAAGCAGCCGAAAGTCTCCACGATCCCAAGCAAGTCTGGCATATGCCTTACTGAAGAACAAGAAGTCTTGGACAGATGGACAGAGTACTGCTCCGACCTTTACACCAAATGGATACTCATCAGTTCTAGCATGTCCCGAGAACAGAGAAGAAGAAGAAATCCTCCCAATTCTCCGGGAAGAAGTTGAGGCAGCAGTGCAATCGCTGAAGAAGGGGAAGTCAGCGGGAGTGGACAACATACCCGCGGAACTGCTACAAGCAGGAGGAGAAGCGATGATTGATGCCTTCACCATTATCTGTAACAAGATCTGGCAGAGCGGGGAGTGGCCTTCAGGAGTGTGAAAATTACCGCACCATCAGCCTCATCAGCCATCCCAGCAAGGTCCTCCTGAAAATAATACTCAACAGGTTGAAACCCCAAGCTGAACAAATCATAGCTGAAGAACAAGCAGGATTCAGGGCAGGGCGAATTACCACTGAACAGATTTTAAACCTCAGAATAATTTATGGATTGGCTAGAGAGGAACAAGAACTTGAACAGATGGTACAGAGGCTTGACACCACTTCCAGAGCCTATGGAATGGAAATAAGTGCAGAGAAGACCAAAATGATGACCAACAACACCAATGGCATCAACACGGACATCAAAGTCCAAGGCCAATCCCTCAACACAGTGCATATCTTCAAACATTTAGGAGCCATTGTATCAGACAATGGGTCCCGACAGGAAGTCCTCTCCAGGATCGCACAAACAACTGCTGCCCTGACAAAGTTGAAGCCCATTTGGAAAGACAGGACCATCAGTCTACATTCCAAAGTAAGACTGCTGCGCTCCCTTGTCATCTCCATCTTCCTATATGCTTGCAAAGCATGGACCCTCACAGCAGATCTACAACGATGAATACAAAACATGGAGATGAGGTGCTACAGAAGACTTCTGGGCATTTCCTATACCCAACACATCACCAACGACGAAGTCCGACAGACCATCACACAAGCCATTGGACAACACTATGACCTGCTCACAGTGGTGAAGAAACGGAAACTCCGATGGTATGGCCACGTCACCCAGAGCATCAGGCCTTGCAAAGACCATTCTGCAAGGCACAGTGCAAGGAGGTAGAAGAAGAGGGAGACCGACAAAGAGGTGGGAGGACAACATTCGAGAGTGGACTGGTTTGACACTGAGCGAAGCCATCAGGGCTGCTGAGGACAGAGAAAGATGGAGTATGCTGGTTAAACGATCATCTGTGGTGCCCCTACGACCTCCGAGTTACGGGACAGGATAGGGTAGGATAGGAAATGCCGGAAGATACGGTATTTCTGTGTTTGACGTTTTGACAGTTTGTGACACCTATAAATATGGCTTTCCTGTGATCTTTGATATAGAGATCCGTAGGATCTCATCTTTGATATGATGATGATGATCATTATTGTCAGGGTGGCGACGTGGTGATCGTCCTTAACGCTGATGCAATAGGACGTTAAGCTTCGTTGTTCCTCCTTTGACAACGTTTTCCTCTGATTTTGTGTTGTACCAGGGTCTGTTGTTTTATTCAAAAACCTCGCCTCGTAACTCAAACTTTTTGACAAAGTTGTAAGTCGAAAACCTCGTAACTCTTCATTTGCTTCCAGTTCTCAACGGAAAACACTTCTTCGACTTTTTATCCCATACTGCCAAATTTCTAGACTCTTCATAGTTCCTTTGAAGTACAAAAGTCATTGGTTTGGCGTTACCCGACTGGTTGAAACAGTTTTTATCGATTTTCTCAAAACAGCAAAAAATGAGATACGAGGTTTTCGTCTGACAGCGACGAGATGTAAATGGAAGAAGAAGATGTAAACGGAAGAAGAAGAAGAAGAAGAAGAAGCAGAAGAAGAAGGAGAAGATGATGAAGAAGGAGGAAAAGAAGAAGAAGAGGAGGAGGAGGATGAGGATGAAAGGGAGGAGGAGGAGAAGAAGAAGAAGAAGAAGAAGAAGAAGAACAACAACAACAACAACAACAACTCTCTCTCTCTCCTTCTCTCTCTCTCTCTCTCTCTCTCTCTCTCTCTCTCTCTCTCTCTCTCTCTCTCTCGTTAGTGGAACACACGCGGAAGTGTTACACGCGGTAGTGCTACTCGCGGTAGTGTTTCACACGAGATAGTGTTACACACGCGGAAGTGTTACACGCGGTACTGTTACTCGCGGTAGTGTTACACACGCGGTAGTGTTACACGCGGTAGTGTTACACGCGGTAGTGTTACACGCGGTAGTGTTACACGCGGTTGTGACGCTCGCGGTAGTGACGCACAACCAAGGATAGTATGTCTGAAACACGCACGATAGAACTGGTCGTTTCGCTTTACAAAGTATTCAATAATAGAGTGTATTTACCTTTGATTTGAGTTTGCGTTGTTGTTAGAAGAAGCTTTGTATAACGTTGGTAATTTTAGTTGGTCGATATTAATGGAGAATTCTCTAGATTTGCTTGTTTACTGTCGATAGAAGCTTCCCGATATTTGAGAACATTCTTGGACAGAAAGGAAAATTGTATGACGTAAAACAGTGATGACGAAGTTAATTCTTGATTGGTTGTAACGTGTCATTCTGGAACGTCCTGAGGTTATCTCGAGTTGAGATTCCTCTGTGTAAAGTGAGAGAGTGAAAAGGCGATTGTATGCAGTTGTTGAGGAACGCTGAATAAAGTTTGAAAACTTCATAATTATTCGACTCTGTGCCTTGTGGCTGATTGAACGGGTTGCGTGGATAAACGAATCTGAGTTACACTTTATCAGGACTTCAGCATTGGGGCTGAATCAACTACTGATAGAAAAACACCAACACAAAAAGAGTGTAACAACTTGTTATGTCTCATTTGATTGTAATTTTAATTTTGTTAACCCTTAAAAAGCCTTGAGAGACAAGGCAAAGCAACTTCACCTGTTAATGAAAGAGCAACAGATAAAAACGTCACCCATGCTACTACTATTAACCATCTTTTTGTTGAGAGAGTTGCTAGGGTGGATTTGTGCATCATCATTATCATCGCCAACATAATCATCACTAATAGTATCATCGTCATCATCACCATCGACCACACACACTGGATGCTTACAAATACAGTGACCAAGGTAAGATTTTCTGGCATTTCTTTGGCAAAGCCGGCGATCTGGGAAGTGTTCTTCTCATCGATGTAACTCCATGTCCGTTTCTTAATGTGGAAATTACCCTGGAAACAATAGTAATAGCAAAGAACATCACCAGTTACGTACATAATTAGTGTCTAACCTGGATAGCAATGGATACTGATCTGGATCTCAGACACTCTAAATTTCCAAAAATCCAAAATAATTCAAGACACTTTATTACCCAATGAATTCAAAATACATAGGATTTTGTTTTGGTGATGCGGTAAAACATTCAGTCCCTTTACAACAACAAACAACCTTCCACTGGACATTAAAACATTAAAATACTCTAATAGAGGAAGTTATTTTAAGGAGTAAAGCACAGGCGCACGCCCACTCGCAACCCCCCACGCACACGCATACTCACGCATACCCACATGGGTATCTAAATTAAAACGTAATAAAATAAAATACATTAAAGAATCAAAATTGCACCACTAACACATTATCGCAACTAATAAATTGGCGTTTAAGTATAACACCTAGCTCATGCTATGTGGATAACTGAGGACACTGGTACTGAGAGGGCAGCCTCGGGGAAGAAGCTGCGTCTAAACCGGCTAGTTCTAACTTTTAGTGCTCTGAAGCGTTTGCCTGACGGGAGGAGCTCGAACAGATGGTTGGCTGGATGGGATGGGTCGCCAGTAATGTTGCTGGCCCTTCTTGCCAAACGCGTGCTGTATAAGGACGCGAGGGATAATAAATCACAACCTATGATTTTTGCCGCGCGTTTCACAATTCTTTCGAGTTGAAACTTCTCGCCCGAAGTGGCGCCTCCAAACCAGACTGTGATACTGAAGAACAGGATACTCTCAATCACGGCGCGATAGAAATGCGCGAGTATTGTCTGGTTAAGTCCGAGCCTCTTGAGCTGTCTCAAGAAGTGGAGGCGCTGCTGACACTTCTTGATAATGGACATGCTGTTATTGTCCCAAGACAGGTTGCTGGAAATGACCGTTCCAAGAAATTTAAATGAATCAACCTGTTCTACGCATTCACTGTTAATCATAAGAGGTGAGATTGTGCTTTTATTCCTGCGGAATTCGATGACCATTTCTTTTGTTTTAGATACATTGAGCTCAAGATTGTTATCGGAGCACCAGCCAACCAGCCGCCCGACCTCCTCGCGATATGCACTTTCATCTTCACCCGAAATGAGACCCTCGATTGTAGTGTCATCAGAGAACTTGACCACTAGCACCGACGGATCTGACGACCCACAATCGTTTGTGAAAAGGGTAAATAAAAGCGGTGACAAAACACAACCTTGCGGAGCCCCAGTATTTAGGACTCGAGAGCATGATGTGGCTTTATTGACTCTCACGACCTGTGGTCAGTCCAACAGAAAATCAAGGACCCAATGACAAATGGAGAGATGGACGTTCAACAGCGCCAGTTTATCAAACAGTTTATGAGGGATGATTGTATTAAAAGCAGAACTAAAATCAATAAACAGTACTCTAGCGTATGTACGCGAGTTCTCCAGATGTTGGAGGATGTGGTGGAGGCCCAGAGCGACAGCGTCCTCAACTGACCTGTTTGCTTACGAATACGAATACGAAAACTTTATTATCTCAACAGGGAGAAATTACAGATTACATGTTAAGGTTTTGCAAAAGTGGACAAACAAAAAAGTAAAAAAAAAATGTTCCCTTTCAAAATTGTCAAAAAAACCCACAAAAAACATTTTTATTTTTTGCGGTAAACTAAATTTTGAAAGTGCATCATACCAAAAAAAAAAAAAAAGAGTTCAAATCACTACCGGCTCCTGCAACTATACCCATAGGGCAGCAATAAGATGAGAATCCAGATTGAAACCCTTCATGCTTATCAAACTCTTTGGGATGAGAGAAATGTGAGGAGGGGGAGGAGAGCAGAGAAGGGGGAGATGGAGTGAGGGAGAAGAGAAGGGGACGAGGAAACGAAGCATCCAAAATCTACTCTTTTTTAAAATTCTCTCTCACACACACGCACGCACTCACACACGCACATACACACACACGCCAGATAAAATACGAGTTTTGGTGGGTATGCATCTATCAACATTTTAAAAAAATCTCCTGAGCAAAACACAAACTGAAAAAGATACTTTAAAAAAAATACACACATACACACACACACAAACACACACATGTGTGTGCTTTATTATTCCACTTTTTTTCTTTTTGGCCAAAAGTGTGAATGGTACCGATTAAAAAAACATTTTTGGTAATACCAATAAAAATAAATAAATGAACTAACATATTATTATTGAAATAAATTATAAAACGATAATTCAATACAAAGGCATCCAATCCAGCCCTGGCATGTTCTAGAGTGGAGACTTTGTTATTAGAGACTTTGGTGCGGTAGCGCATTATACTAAAATGAAGCAAAAAAAATAGGTAGCAAGTTCCTACAGAAGAAACACAAGAGGGCAAGCCAATCAAATGTATTTTCAGACACTGACAAACATATCGTCGTTGGTGATGTGTTGGGTATAGGAAATGCCCAGAAGTTTTCTGTAGCACCTCATCTCCATGCTTTGTATTCTTCTTTGTAGATCTGCTGTGAGGGTCCATGCTTTGCAAGCATATAGTGTCACATGAATCAAAATTCTGGCTTTTAAACGCTGACTGCACGTGGCTAAAATGATTGACGTGTTTGGATCGGCCCAGGTCAAAACGTTTGATGGGGACCGGGGAGCGCGGAGAGTGGGGTGTGAAATGATTTGTTATTTTTAAAACTTCCGTTCTTCATTGCGTGGGCATTCACAGGTGTCGATGTTGGTGACGGTATATATGTAGAGGGGTTAGCTATGAATCGGGGTCTGTAATATTACGTATAAATCCACGTAACTTCGCGACAGACGGGGCGATTTTTCGAGGCACTCGGGAGTCAGAACTGCGTATTGTCGAGAGATGGGACAATCACATGGTACTCTACAAATTTGAGAGCCAATTGGAGCTCCATTTGTATGTGCGATTATCGTTGGATAATTGGGCGCGCCAAGTGAGAAAAATTCGCCTGTAAAAAGAAGATTCACGGGCCGGTAAGCAGGGCTATATGTTTTTTCTATTTTATTCTCTGTCTGTTAGCGATACAAAGAGAGAATGTCTATGTTCATTTTGGTCAGAAATGTGTTTAAATTGAACGAAAAGGTTGTAGCGTGAGGTATGTCTAATTTTGTGAAGTAAAAACGATATTTTATTATTGATGGTTTTTAAAGAAAGATGGTTGATATTGTTTAAAAATCTTGTTTGGATTTTTGTTGGGTTGGATATTTTGGAATTGTTTTTATTTTTAAGGTAATACGGTAATGAATGAATGACCGTATGGGTGAAGACTTTTTGCAGTGTATAGTGTTTGGTGTGGAACGGTAAACGAAATGTAAATAGTGTGATGTGAAACAGCAGAAATAGTGACGACAACAATGTAGGAAATTAGCTTAGCGCAAAATAGATACCATCGAATGAAACTGGACGTTAATACAACAGTTATCTAAAAAGCAGCCCACACATGTCAAATTAACTTCCTTGAGACAGTCACACCGACAGCCACGCCAGATATCATCTAACAGACTTAGCGATCCAAGACTAAATAGCATACTTAAGCCAAAACTGACCATAACCTCGTCCCCGTTAAATAGCCTACTTCACTGTGACCAGAGTAACTTATTATTGTTTCTGAGACAGTATTCATGTGGATTGATGTATCTTAGCCTTAAGATTCGAATCGAATTGTGCATATGGGAACCCTGCAGGTGTCTGATGCTATAGAAACTTTGCAGAGGAGACCGCACACTTATAGCTAACGAGAATATTGTAGCCAGAGCTCCGACCTTTACAGGTCGGCCCTGGGATCATAAGGTTTGTGGAGACGAACGCCTGACCGTCGCTCCCGTGGCACCAAAGGAGAACAATCAAGAGTCTACCTGGCCACGTCCGAACCCCACAGCTACAAGGGCGACCCGACTCACTGTCAGAGTAGATAAGTCACCCGCAAATGAACTGAGTCCTACCCTCGAGAAATTAGACAACCACTCGAATATTTAGTAAACTACGAACAGTGAAAATTGTAACCGCAGTTAGCACAGGATGAAGAAAACCTGCTAAAGAACTTTCCCAGCACTTGAACTATATTAATTATTAATTTACCGGTTAATGCAGGAATGTTAAAGTTTGTGTTGAATATATAAAAAGTGAAATCACATACATACGGCTGGTGTCATTCTATTTTGTATTGTTGTGTAGCTATTAGTTTTCTTCTCTCGAGACATAATAATCTAGTCTTTTGATTAGTCATCACCGGTTCTCAAGTTGAGCCAAATGATACTAAAATTCCCGAGAACAAATATAAATTTTATGTGACCAAAGTGCCGTGATCTGTCTCTCACACAACTTTCGGAATTCTGGTAAAAGAACGATCGATAGTGGTAGCACATCGCCCATCTATCAATAAGTCTTACCCCCTAGTAAGATAAACGTATCTTCCCCAGAATATCATCACATATGGGGGCTCGTCCAGGATAATAAATCTTAGTATCTATATCTTGAGTAACCAAAGATAATAACTTATAGAAAACATTATCTTACTTAGGATTCGTAACAGTGGTCTGGTACAAAATCCCAGAGTTGACTCAGTTGCATCAGGGAAAAAAAATTTCTTGATTTTTTGAATTCCATGATTGTATTGATTGTTGTATGCACATGTATGTATTGATTGATGTAAGATAATTGTTTCTTATGCATTGATTGAAAATTGTTGTGGATTGCTGGTAACCTCTCACATAGGGATATTTTGATTGTACTTGTGTTAAACTAGAGTGATTAATAGTAGTTAGGTTATCTTGCTTTTGGACTCTGGAAATCTAAAAATCTATCATGGCCGACTTCATCAAGGTACGCTGAGAATTACGAGAAGAGGGAGTAGCACTAGGTCTAACAGGGCAAGAGTTAATCACGTATGTAACCTCGGAATGGAATAAATTGGAACAATCCAGAGCTGAGGAACGAAACCATGCCGAGAAGGCTGCAGAAAAATTCAAAATATTGGAGATAGAAGCTGCAGAACGTCTAAAAAAGATGGAAATTGAAGCAAGGGATAGAGAAAGAGACCAGTTGATAGCCAACCGGGCATCAGACCCAAATTTTAGCTTACTATCGTCCTCATCTGAAAACCTTCCCCAACCTCCTTCCATCCCTCCAGGCATGAATTTTTTCCTAAGTCCATTTGACGATAAAGTTGAGAGGATAGATGCATATCTTGATCGGTTCGAGCGCTTAGCACAGGAATTCGAACTTGAATCTAGCAAATGGAATATCAAATTAGCTCAGGGATTGAGAGGTACAGCTTATGACGTGTACGCAAAATTGCCCACAGGACAAAGTAACGATTACGCAGCTCTAAAGAAAGCACTCTTGGTTTGGTTCGAGTTGACCTCCGAAACCTACCGGAAAAAATTGCGCAACTCGCGGAGAGATAAAGGTGAAACTCACAGTCAGTTTGTAGACAGATTGGGAACCTACTTGCGTAAATGGTTAGCCTTATCCAACCTAGGAGAAACATTCGCCGATCTAGCAGAATTAATCCTTAGCGAACAGTTACGCGAATCGATGACGCCAGAAACTAGAATGTTCACCGCGGAACAAGGTGCCGAGAGCTTAGCTGATCTAATCAAACTAGCGTAGCATTACACCACAGCACGTCATGAAAATGAAGCTAAACGCAAGGTAACAGATAAACCCAGCCGAGATGGACACAACCAGCAACACCACCCACAACAAACACAGCAGTCTAATCAGAATCAGCAGAATTCGGATAACAAGAAAACCCAAAATTCGGTAAAATCGTCCGGTCAAGGTCAAAACCCCCGGAAATATTGCTCTAATTGCAAAAGGACTAACCATAACACAGTTGATTGCCGTAGAACAGCGAATCAAACGCACACCGTGGCTGTAAGTCTAACTAGTACCGTTGAAACGGAGACTTCAGATAAGTCCCGACCCCCAGTCAGTGAAACAGTTGTTGTGAACGGGAAAACCGCGTCATGTCTATACGACACCGGATTATCGTACAATGCAATCGTCAGTCGAACTCTTGTAACGGCTGAAGACATCACTAACGAGACCATCACTTTGCAAGGCCCTGATCGATCCATACCCGCCTCCACCTTACCAATCGCGATAGTCCATGTAGACTCCCGATATGTGTCGGGGAAAGTAAAAGCGGCAGTAATGAATGCACCTTTGTATGACATCATACTAGGGTGCAAATATGTGTATTTACACGCCTGTATATCTAGCAGTCGCTCTGGCATTCTCAGCCTAGCACACTGGGCCAATTATAACACGCTAGCGTGAGTCAGCCTGATGCGCTGGCATCTCCCTTCCCGCCGGCCCACGCTTTCCATAGCAAACAAAGAACGCGTGGATATTATTCTCTCGACTTTGTGCTATAGAATTGATCATATTATGTGAAATATCGTTTGTATTGTGGTAGTCCTTTTGCATTTTATTTACTTTCATATCTGTGTTTTGTGGTAGCATAAACTAAATCTCAGAATACTAGTTCGTTTGTCTTATATTTTAGTTGATTTGACCGTGTGTACTGATCGGCCTTCTCTGACTTGCATATCCGACCGGTTTACGATCTAGTGTATATACGCGTTTTAATTACACATTTAAATCCTTTTTACAATGTTCACCATTTGAAGTCACTTAGTAAACAGTTTGAACTTTCTGATGATGTGGTCGACATTATAGAATATTTTCTTGTGTATGGTTGCAGGCCTTTGTAATTTTAGCGAATTTTAACTTTTTTCTAGCGGTAATGGTGGTAGCAATAGGCACATGCGCTGCACATAATTGTTGCATTGACGCCGCGGGCTCACCGCGTGTACGCACGTACGTGTATGCTTTGATTTTTCTCTCTTTCTATTCTTTACTTGTTATGTCCCATTTGATTTTAACTTTGTTTTTTTAAGTCCTTTAAAACCTAACTTCATTTACCCTTTGTCGATTGTGTGTTTACATTCAGTTTATGTGTATGTGTGTACTGTACAGTGTGTGTATCGTTTGTGTTGTGTATGTGCGTAATGTATTACAGTTATTGTGGGTTTTCCTAAAGTTTAACTGTGCTGGGGCTTGAGAAACAAGGCAAAACAACTTCACTTATTAATGAAAGAGCAACAGATAAAAACTTCACCCATGCTGCTGGCCACCCCCCCCAAAAAATTAAAAGGATGGAAATTGCAGTACTTTGGTGAGTAACATTAATTGTTTTTGCATGGTGTTAAGTTCCATTGATTTCCTGTGACTTTTATTTACACGCACTAGATTATCGCAAAACACAATACACATTCTACATGCACCGTATATGGATATGATGACTGATATGTTATTAAATGTTTAATCTCTCTCTCTCTCTCTCTCTCTCTCTCTCTCTCTCTCTCTCTCTCACACAAGTGAATGCATGTCTCCATAGAAAAAAAAATCACGAACACATAACATTTCATTACGTGTTATTTTCCCCTAGTCTTGTAAATTGTTGTACTTTGAAATTTGCTTAAATGTCTCATTAATTTTGTTTGTTGCTTTGTTTTGTGAAGTCCTTTTAAACTTGACTGTATTTACTCTTTGTTTGATTGTGTGTTTACATTCAGTTTTGTGTGTAGGCGTCTACTGTGTGTATCATATCGATTGTGTGTGCATGTAGTCTCTCTCTCTCTCTCTCTCTCTCTCTCTCTCTCTCTCTCTCTCTCTCTCTCGTGTGTTATAGGTCTAGCATGTCTTGTAAATTGTGCGGTTTGGATGAGGTTTTAAATGTATTCTCGTTTGTTTGGGCTCTCTCGTGTATAGTAAATAGTGGACGAGTTTTTAAAATACATTCAGTTTCAGCAGGAATTTTTGTTAGGCATAAAATACTTATGCACAGCAAGCAAAAGTAGTTTCTAATAGCGTGAGGGACAATTGTTATTTATTTATAAAATGTATAACAAAATCATAAGAGAGTGCGCCGGCGCTTCGTATTTAAGGTCTGGCTACAGTACAGCAATATTGCAATGGGCTTGGTTAAAATAATGTTAAGCTCCACAGCTAGAGTACTAACGGCATGTGCATGTAGGCTACACTGCCTGCACGCCAAGCGGCAGTCTCTGACCTGTTACGGGCGGTTCAGCCAGCGTGAATGGAACGTAAGAGGCAGAACAAGGGTTGAAAATAGCTACCGTCTGACCGTACCCTTTCCAGACAGGCGTGTTTAGGGACTCCGATTGCGCCTCAGGTGGTTGCATCAGTCCAAACTAGAGCACAGACCAGACAGGACGCTGCAGATAATCTCCCTGCTAATCCGGCACCAGCCGAGATGAGGGCAGATCAACTAGCTGACTCCACATTAGCTAAATGCTACAAAAAACTCATGCAGGCGCATAACCCACCGCAGAAAGGAGAGTTCTTTGAGAAAAACGGACTACTGTACAGACAGACAGACCACGACCACTCTCAATTAGTTGTCCCTGCCAAACATAGACCACAGGTACTAGAGGTAGGACACGCCATTGCATTTAGCGGGCACATGGGCGTGAATGCAACAATTCAGAGAATTACCGCTCACTATCATTGGCCGGGAATAACAGGAGACATTACGCGCTTTGTCCGCTCCTGTCCCCAGTGCCAGAAGGTAGACCAAAAAGAGATAGGAGGCCCAATAACGCTAGGCGAAACGCCCGTAACCGGTACCCCATCCCACAGAGTAGCAGTAGACATCGTAGGCCCACTGCCGCTCACAGAAAAGCGCAAACACCTACGCGACAACGCAACATCCACAGATCATTTAATGGCTTTGTCTATAGCAGAAGAAGTCGAAGCAACCGAGGATTTAGCTATCGAGTATCCGCTGAAAAGTAGCGAGACCTACAGAGACGTAGCTATCAACCCAAAACTACCGACAGACAGACAAAGACAAATGATGGAGATAGTTGCACAACACCAAGCAGTGTTGACAGACATACCTGGACAGACACCATTAGTTGAAGTGACAATGACCTTGACTGACACTACCCATGTTCGGGTAAAACCATACCCTATCCCTCTGGCAAAACAATCCGCTGTCAAGCAGGAGATAGAAACACTCTTAGAGGCTGGAATAATTTCCCCCTCAACATCCCCATACAGCGCTGGAATAGTCCTATTACATAAGCCGAGCGGAGAACACCGCTTATGCATAGACTACCGCCGACTGAACGCCGTCACGGAATTCCAAGCCGAACCGCTACCAGACACAGCACAACTGTTCACGAAATTGCATAACGCAAAATACTTTTCGCGAATAGACCTAAGCAAAGGGTACTATCAGATACCGTTGCCAGAACACCTAAGACCGTATCTAGCCTTCAGTACAGCTGATGGCCACTATGAGTTTAATGTCTTACCGTCTGGACTTAACAACGCACCAAGCATTTTCTCATGCATGATGAAACAGCTTCTCGCGCCCATTCAAGAGGAAGAACTCCATCACTTTATGGATGATATCTTAATCGCGACCCACACCTGGGATGACCACTTACGACTTCTCTCTACTGTTCTTCAGCGACTTAGGGAAACCGGACTCACAGCCCGCCCGACAAAGTGCCTGCTAGGATACGAAGAGATAGAATTTCTCGGTCACACACTCAGATACGGCAGTCTTCTTCCAGAAGACAAGAACATCGCGAAAATGAACAAGGCACCGCGCCCGATAAACAAAAAGGATGTGCAATCGTTTCTAGGCCTATGTGGCTATTATCAGAAATTTGTTGCCAACTTCAATTCCATCACCGCGCCATTGTCTGATCTAACCAAGAAGAAAGCGCCCAAGAAAGTAGAATGGAATGCTGAGTGCAAAAATGCGTTCCAAACCCTGAAAGCTAGACTCACCTCACAACCCATCCTGAAGTTGCCCGATGCAACCCAACCATTCATGTTACGCACAGATACGAGTAATCAAGGTTTAGGAGCAACCCTACTACAATCTGACCCCAATGACCCTACACTTCTCCTGCCAGTCACGTATGCCAGCCGGAAATTAAACAAAGCTGAACACAATTACGCGACAGTAGAAAAAGAATGTTTGGCATTGGTCTGGGCCATCCAGAAATTCCAGATGTATTTGTATGGCGCTCATTTCAAGGTGCAGTGCGATCAACAACCCTTAACCTTCCTTGCGTCATCGCAGAAACTCAACGCCAGACTCATGCGTTGGTCACTCTTGCTACAGCCCTACTCATTTCATGTAGAATACATACCAGGGAAGAGTAACCACGGAGCAGATTACCTCAGCAGATACCCCATGCCCACTGTAGACAAACCTAACCTTGCTTCCAACCCCTCATAGTTGCGGGTGGATGCACCCAGCTTTGTACCCCAGTGACCTCTTCCCCAGTACTCTATGTAAATAATGCATGTACATATTTGCGCCACCATTTCAGTACCAATTCTTACCCACGTGTAAGAATATTTTTTTGGGGGGGGCCTATGTAACAGCAGAAATAGTGACGACAACAATGTAGGAAATTAGCTTAGCGCAAAATAGATACCATCGAATGAAACTGGACGTTAATACAACAATTATCTAAAAAGCAGCCCACACATGCCAAATTAACTTCCTTGAGACAGTCACACCGACAGTCACGCCAGATATCATCTAACAGACTTCGCGATCCAAGACTAAATTGCATACTTAAGCCAAAACTGACCATAACCTCGTCCCCGTTAAATAGCCTACTTCACTGTGACCAGAGTAACTTAGACACTAAGTAGCCCAGGCTCCGCGTAATCGTTATTGCATCTATCCTCCACTCTACGTCTGACACTCCTATTCCAGGATAATTATACGTGTCCGGTAACGAGGATAGGTGTGAAAAATATTCCAACTGAAACCGTAAAATCCCGTATATGCGAGATTGACAAAAACGAGAGCTAAACGATTGGTCAGAAGACTACTAGGAACTCTTGCATATCTTTGGGCCCCAATCTTAGCTAGTCAGTCGCAAACGAACTGCTCAGCTGTGAGGGTCGACCAAAGGAACAAACTGCAGTGTCCGTCTATCTCCATCTCATCTAGAGAGTGTTAGAGACGTAAAAGACGATTTCACGAGTCCCAGAGTCTACAAGTAAGATATCACTAGTAGTTTTGATATGTGTATGTTTATTCAGGGCTAGAAATTAACTTTTTTCTTTGGGGGCCACCGGGCCCCTTGATTGAAAAATTTGAGGGCCCACAAGCAACTTTCGGGGCCCAACTTGAAAAATAATGCAAACAAAAAACAAAAGAATTATTGACAATTTAATAAGTAGAAAGTACAATTTGTCTGATAATCTAAAATACAAACAATTGAATTCCCAATTTTGCTGAGTGATGTCATTTTTATTTGCCTTTTCTTTCACTTTCAAACATTACCAACAAAAAAGGGGAAAACACACACACACACACATTCAGTGACACACATCTTGATGATATTCCAGTGACTAGTGAGCCTGAAATGGCCATTAAACAAAATAGAAAAAAATCAAATGAGTCTCTTGTATAATACTTTTCAGATTTGTGACTGAGTTTTGCACAATACACATCATTAAATTTTTAATATGAGTAACGTAACAAAAAATCTGACCTCAAAGCACAAAAGTTCAAAACAAAACCATGAAAGGGAACTAAACTTAACAGTACTCTTCCTCGTTCACTTCAAGGCCATACCATGGAAATCGTTTTTTCCACCCTTCATTGTAGTTCCTTGATATTTTTTCCTCTTCATACTTCTTTTTTCTCTCTTTTTCTTGTTCTTTCCTTTCGTCGACGTTTTCTTCTGGCGTCTTTCGCTTCCCCAAAATTGGAAAATACGCCATCGCCGATTGTTTTAGCAACTGTATGGCGACGATATGTAGCCATACTTTCGTACTTGCAAAGATGGACATTTTGCGCTTATGTTGAGCCATAGCCTTTTGTTTATTATATTCAAAAGATATTGAAGTGTATATTAAACTTTTGAGTGCAAAATTAAAGGGTTTTCGCTTCTTTTCTCTGTTTTTTTTTTCTGTCCAAATTTAGGGCACCGGTGTGGGTTGCTTCCCTTGGCCCAAATACGAAACTGCGGAGTAGAGCTAGCTGTAGCAGACGAATTATTTTGCGGGCCAAGCGGGCCTTTCGTTTTTCAACTTTCCGAGCCCGAAATCAACTTTGCGGGTTTTTGGCCCCGGGCCCCCGCTAATTTCGAGCCCTGTTTATTGTATATTGATTGCCATGTATTGGTAATATGTTCTTGATATATATAGTTACAGAAACAGATTATTGTTTCTGAGACAGTATGCATGTGGATTGATGTATCTTAGCCTTAAGATTCGAATCGAATTGTGCATATTGGAACCCTGCAGGTGTCTGATGCTATAGACACTTTGCAGAGGAGACCGCACACTTATAGCTAACGAGAATATTGTAGCCAGAGCTGCGACTTTTACAGGTCGGCCCTGGGATCATAAGGTTTGTGGAGACGAACGCCTGACCGTCGCTCCCGTGGCACCAAAGGACAACGATCAAGAGTCTACCTGGCCACGTCCGAACCCCACAGCTACAAGGGCGACCCGACTCACCGCCAGAGTAGATAAGTCACCCGCAAATGAACTGAGTCCTACCCTCGAGAAATTAGACAACCACTCGAATATTTAGTAAACTACGAACAGTGAAAATCGTAACCGCAGTTAGCACAGGATGAAGAAAACCTGCTAAAGAACTTTCCCAGCACTTGAACTATATTAATTATTAATTTACCGGTTAATGCAGAAATGTTAAAGTTTGTGTTGAATATATAAAAAGTGAAATCACATACATACGGCTGGTGTCATTCTATTTTGTATTGTTGTGTAGCTATTAGTTTTCTTCTCTCGAGACATAATAATCTAGTCTTTTGATTAGTCATCACCGGTTCTCAAGTTGAGCCAAATGATACTAAAATTCCCAAGAACAAATATAAATTTTATGTGACCAAAGTGCCGTGATCTGTCTCTCACACAACTTTCGGAATTCTGGTAAAAGAACGATCGATAGTGGTAGCACATCGCCCATCTATCAATAAGTCTTACCCCCTAGTAAGATAAACGTATCTTCCCCAGAATATCATCACATGATGATATTTAGTGAGTTGAAGATTTATTGGTGTTAGATAACAAAATGCTTATATTCGTTTTTGTTTTGTGACAGGATGGGCTTCTTCTTCAACATTACCTTCATCATTACCTTCTTCATTATCTTCAACATTATCTACTTCATCATTATATTCTTCAGTATCGACTTCATTATCTACTTCATTATCTGCGTAATTTTACTTGGAGTTTCCTGACTCCAAAAGGAGGATGGATACATCTGCTGATTTTTAGTTGGAACTAGTTTATTAACCAGTTAATTCGAAATGCTGAGCACCAGCTGCGTTCTTCGTTTTTGTTAACTAATTATTATGAAGTGACAAAAAAAAACCTGAGTGAACTATGTTTATTTACATATATTTGTTGACTGTGTGTTTTCAACAGTGGAGAACAGTTTGGATTCATCATTTGGACAGTCGTTAGTGCATACATATTTTGTTGTGGTGTATTTGAATCGCCAAATTGGAAGTGCATACAGAAAACATTTTATTTTATTTTATTGTTGTGTTGTGTTGGATTTTGTGGTGTTGTGTGGGATTGTAGGGAAAAGGTAAGGGTTTATTTAATTATTGTTTTTCAACCATTGCTTATGAAAACTCATGTTTTAATTATTATGTTTGTTGCCTAATTTTTGTGTTTGATTTTGAATTAAACATTTTATTTAAATTTTATAAAATTTGTGTTAGCGTTAGACTAAATAGAAAGAGGGGTGTTTGATTCGCACACACGTAACAGCACGCCGTTTTGACGAGCAAGTCACATACACGCTGCATACACACGCACAATACACAGCGACACAAAAGTATCATGACACTTTGAGGTGGACCTGCAGGGTAATCGACATGTGTTGTGCTGAATCAGGGCTGGAAGGGAGGTAGAATAGCATTATTTTTGTTTTAGACATATTTTATCTGTTGTTATAGTGTTGTAATAGGGCGTCTACTGTATATAGTGTTGATTGTACGGATAGTGTTATCACCTTTTATAGACTAAATAGAAAGAGGGGTGTTTGATTCGCACACACGTAACAGCACGCCGTTTTGACGAGCAAGTCACATACACGCTGCATACACACACAATACACAGCGACACAAAAGTATCGTGACATATAGGAAGATGGAGATGACAAGGGAGCGCAGCAGTTGGTTTCAATGGAAAATTTTAATGGTACAACATTGTTTGTATTTCTCTGCCAGATCTAGACAGAGCTCTAGGCGCTTACATGAATCCAGAACAACTTTAACTATAAAACATGGCATGGAGGTATATTACAAAGTTATTTCCCACCAATGTGAAATAAACCAAATTCGGAATTCCGCACAAACATATCATCTGCGTTATTTTCGACACTTTTTTTTATGGTGGCTATTGTTTCCATTTCAAAAACATAAACTGTCATCGTCCCGAAGGAAGACACTTTGACTAAGCTTACAAATTTGAAGAGAAAATCTTCACCGCCAAGAACAGTACATGATCCTGTTCATCTCAATGAAAACATTTTTTTGACAGTTACACCGAGCATCATCGTCAATATCGTAGCTGCAAAAAGCTCGTAGATGGTGATTTAAAACTTTAACTATAAAACATGGCATGGAGGTATATTACAAAGTTATTTCCCACCAATGTGAAATAAACCAAATTCGGAATTCCGCACAAACATATCATCTGCGTTATTTTCGACACTTTTTTTTTTATGGTGGCTATTGTTTCCATTTCAAAAACATAAACTGTCATCGTCCCGAAGGAAGACACTTTGACTAAGCTTACAAATTTGAAGAGAAAATCTTCACCGCCAAGAACAGTACATGATCCTGTTCATCTCAATGAAAACATTTTTGTTGACAGTTACACCGAGCATCATCGTCAATATCGTAGCTGCAAAAAGCTCGTAGATGGTGATTTAGCTGAAGGGCTTGTTGCTGATGAAGTTGATGAACATCTTGAGAGCTTGACGTGGTCGGTCAGCTGGAACCACGTGGCCTGCATACTGTGAAAAAGACACATTAAATAAATAATCTAATAAATAATCTATCTATCTATCTATCTATCTATCTATCTATCTATCTATCTATCTATCTATCTATCTATCTATCTATCTATCTATCTATCTATCTATCTATCTATCTATCTATCTATCTATCTATCTATCTATCTATCTCTCTCTCTCTCTCTCTCTCTCTCTCTCTCTCTCTCTCTCTCTCTCTCTCTCTCTCTCTCTATATATATATATATATATATATATATATATATATATATATATATATATATATATATATATATAACCTTTTACTGAAGCCAAGTATCAAAAGAAAGTGAGAAAAGAAGAACTGGGGTTTACAAATATCATCCGACAGATCCCCAACAATTACACAATTTTTGGAACAGAGGAACTGCAGTATCAGGTTGAAGATTTTCTGCAGCAGCGCGCAGTACCAGCACTCAACACTATAACTTTCATAGTGCTTCTCTCTTGCAATGTGTGTAAAACTAAAGTGCAACAGTGTGATTTACCACTTCGTTATGTCAGTCAAGTTTGGCCTCAATGCCGCTTTAGCTATGAGCTGGTACTTTCAGAAAATGAACACTTCTAAATTCATTTTTTAAAATCATTCTCAACACAAAAGGGGCGTCCCCACCAAGAAGATGATCGCCCTTGTGTGCTTTCTAAAAGGGAAGTTAGTTTTGTGTGATTATGTGATTAGCTATCTAGAAAAACAGCGGCAATTTGGGCAAAAGGGGATGGTATTATGATATATGGATGTATGGTAGGAATTTATATATATATATATATATATATATATATATATATATATATATATATATATATATATATATATATATATATATATATATATATATATATATACATACATATATGGAGCATAAAGGTTACCGTTTCCAAGTTATTGATCTGTTTCCTTTAAAGTTTTTTTCTCTCTCTCTCTTTCTCTCTCTCCTTTTTTTTGGGGGGGTGGGGGTGGGGTTTAGGCGGGGGATCCGGAAACCCCGGAACCCTCCCCCCCCCCTCGTCCGCCCTGCCATTGGTTGTGGTGTTTCATGCGGGGGGTATACTCGCCTGTTCTGGAGTATGTAGAGACTATATAAGTGCAGCACTGTTTCAAAATAAGAGAGAGTTGAAAGTAGAGAGAGTTGTTGTATTAGAGTTAAGAAAGTTGTAATAAGTGGAAAGTTTATAGTTCAGAATTATAGAGTGGAAAAAGCGATTGAGCGATTGAATGCAGTTGTTTATGTGTGCTGAATACAAATGGAAAACTTCATACGATGACTTCAGCCTTGTTGATGATTGAACGGGTTGCGTGGATAAACGAATCTGAGTTACACCTATCAAGGTTTCAAGCATCGTGGCTGAATCAACTACTGATAGAAAAAACAACATCATAACAGATAGGATGAATAAAACTTAATACCGCAACAACAAAAACCGTATCTTATCTTGTTGATTTCAATGGAAAATTTTAATGCTACAACATTGTTCGTATTTCTTTGCCTGATCTAGACAGAGTTCTAGGCGCTTACATGAATCCAGAACAACTTTAACTATAAAACATGCCTTGTAGGTAGGCCTATATAACAAAATTATTTCCCACCATTGTGAATTAAACCAAATTCGAAACAAATAAATCATTTCTGCTTTATTGTAAACAACATTTTTTTTAATGGTGGCTATCGGCTCCCTTTTAAAAACATAAATTGTCATCGTCCTGAAGGAAGAGACTTTGACTAAGCTTACAAATTTGAAGAGAAAATCTTCACCGTCAAGAATAGTACATGATCCTGTTCATCGCAATGAAAACTTTTTTTGACAGTTACACCGAATCTCATCGTCAATAACGTAGCTGCAAAAAGCTCGTAGATGGTGATTTAACAGAAGGGCTTGTTGCTGATGAAATTCGTGAACATCTTGAGAGCTGGAAGTGGTCGGTCAGCTGGAACCATTTGGCCCGCACCCTGTGAAGAAGACACATTAAGTATTAAAAGAAAGTGTGAAAAGGAGAACTGGGGTTTAAAAATGTCGTCCGACAGATCCACAACAATTACACAATTTTTGGAGCAGAGGAACTGCAGGGGCGGATCAGAGTAAATGCCCGGAGGGGGGGCACTGCCATTTAAATTTTTTTTTTATCCGGTATACAGATTCGTGCTTGCACTCAAACACAGTAAAAGAAAGGTTGACATGAGTGTGGTTTTTGATGTGTGTGTGTGTGTGTGTGTGTGTGTGTTTGAGAGAGAGAGAGAGAGAGAAAGAGAAAGAGAGAGAGAGATCAACCCGTACGTGTTTCGCGTGAAATTAGAAATTAGTTGAGAGAAAAAAATAAAATAAAAAAGGTTGACACATTGGCCCACAGCTAGAACACTTATTTTCTCAGGCGTTCAGCATATTGCGAGGTTGAAGAGCCATGATGGTGCGGTATCTTCCCGCAAACCGTTCTACGACATCGTCAATGTCCACTGTGATGTGTCGGTGAGCCCTCATTAGAGCGAGCCCGTTGAGCCTGGTCTCACCCATCGTTGATCTCAGATAAGATTTCAGCGTCCTGATGCCGCTGATAGTTCTTTCACATTCAGCTGTTGTGATCGGAAGAGTGCACAAAAGGGTCAGTGGCACGTGAATGTTCGGGAAAAATCCACATTGCATGCTCTGAGAGTCTTGGCCACAGTATCAGGAACGGCCCCTGCATCAGCGCTCTCCCACTTGTGCATCCATCGGATGTACTCGGTGTCCAGCTCATGAAAACTTGGCAGATCTGCTTGCCATAGACTGGCAAGTCGCTCGATACCCTCGGGTACCTTCCGAAAACCTGCCACTGGCCCGTTCCTGCCTTGCACGATGCACGAGGGTACAAGACCAAGCCCGTCAACAGCAATTTCAGAGCCGGTGGTGAAGCGAGAGTCCAGCTGGGCGATGAGGTGATCCAAAAACGGGATACCTATTTACCTGCGGAAGTAATCTTCAGTTGTCTCTGCTAGCGGGTCACTCCGACATGTCTGTCGTTCTCCACCCCTTGGTCTGCGCAGATCAGAGTCGGCTATTGCTGCCATCCGAGTTGCTTCCTGAAACCAGCTGCTGAAGGTTTTAATGACGTCATCCCTGAATCCCTTAACTGTTGTCGTCACTGCGCTTATTTCTCCGTACGCAGCCACAACATCCTTTGCTTTTTGCTGAAGTTTCAAAGTCAGTGGACGGAGAACTTGCAGGCATTTTTTGGTGACGACAAAAGCAACCAGAAAGTCACCCGACTGGAAAGCGTGCAAAAACCCTCCAGCTTTGGTGAGCGTTTCACTATCCCAATCTGTGTTCTCCTGCACCATCTGGCCAAGGCAGTAATAGACCACACGGAAGAGTTCGGCGAAAGTTTCAAAGGCAGAGTGCCTCTCGACCCACCGTGGTTTACACAGGTCGACCAGTTTTCTCCTCTTGCTTTCTGCTTGGGCTGACTCCACCACATGTTCAAACTTTCTGTCATTTTGGAGAAAGAGAGAAGAACACGGACACTTCTTTCAGAACTCTAAATATGTTCTTCACTTCTAGGATTCTGCAGGCATGAACAACACAAAGGTTCAAGCAATGAGATGCGCAGTGGAAGTACAGAGCCTGCTTGTTAAGTTCTTGAATGCGTGCCCGAGGGCCAATGAGGACCCTGAACAGGTGGATGGACTAGTAAGGAAGGGGGGCACGCTTTTCTTCTTTCCACCTTTTAAAATTTTTGTATTATTATTATTTGTGTGTGTGTGTGTGCTTTTTTCCCTTTTTTTTCTTCTCATTTTTACTTTTCTTTTCTTTTTTTATCTTCCCTTTTTTCTTCTTCCATTTTTTTGGGGGGTCGCCCATGGGGGGGGGAGGGAGGGGCACGTGCCCAGTGTGCCCCCCAGCCCCCCTCGTCCGGCCATGGAACTGTAGTGTCAAGTTGAAAATTTTCTGCAGCAGTGCGCAGTACCAGCACTTAACATCATAACTTTCACAGTGCTTCTCTCTTGTACTGTGTGTAAAACTAAAGTGCAACAGTGTGATTTACCATTTCTTCATGTCAGTAAGTTTGGCCTCAATGCCGCTTTAGCTATGAGCTGGTACTTTCAGAAAACAAACACTTCTAAATTCATTTTTGCAAGTTCATTCTCAACACACAAGGGGCGTTCTTACTAAGAAGATGATCTCCCTTGTGTGCTTTCTAAAAGGGAAGCTAGTTTTGTGATTAGCTATCAACTAATCAAGAAAAGCGGCGCACGGCTGCTTCTTCCTGTACTGAACGTGACCTTTGAGAGAGAGCATGCTGCTACTTAATTTAGCCAGCCAGCCTAGTATGGGGCGCCATGTGTCCATTAATTCTATGTGACCATTCTATCCATAGATAAAATTCTATGCACATAGAAAGCATTCTATGAACACAAAAAGCATTCATTAGTTGAAATTCCAATTATAAAAAAAGAAACCAATATTGTAAGTCATAGAATAAAATTCTTTGTATAGAATAACATTCTATAATATAGTGTAAAATTCTATGTCCATAATAAAATTCTATGTATAGAATAACATTTTATAATAGAGAATAAGATTCTATGTATGTAATACAATTCTATATTATAGAATGCACTTGTATGCATAGAACTATATTCTATAACATAGAAAGAATTCTATTACAAAGAATGAATTCTATAACATAGAATGAATTCTTTAACATAAAATAAATTGCATGACATAGAATTAATTCTATGTGCATAGAATAAATTGTATAACATAGAATGAATTCTATAATAAATAATGAATTCTATATGCATAGAATGAATTTTATAGCATAGAATGTGTAACGAAAGGGGTTATTTCAAGAAACTGCGTGTATGCGTGCGTGAATATTCTGCGTGTTCTCCCGTCTCACACTCCCTAACTCTCAAGAATTCTTTTGTCGTCACACCCCCTTTCTATTACCAGAAAAATAAACAATAATCAACAAAGCTCATACGAGTACATACAACCCAATCAATAATAAGGAAAATATATATATAGTGTTGTACTCACGTACTTTGTAGAAATAATCCGTGAATTAAATATACCATTCACAAATCACACACATAAAGTTCCAAGGAAATAATCCGGGAGATTGTACACTGATCTCACAAACCCACAAATAATTCTCAGTCAGAAAATCCAAATGTCACCAGTCACAATAAACCAATATCGATCTGGTCACCGTCGACAGAGAGAGTTACCAAGAGTCTCATGGAGGACAGAATTCGCTGTCTGTCTTTTGTTTCCTTTTAATCCTCTGTCTCTGTCTATATCTATACACTATCTTCCTCCTCCTTATCCTTGGCCTTTCTATCTATCTATCCTGGGTTCTCTCCCCTCTCTATCGTCGCTGTCGCTGCTGCTGTTGTGGCCGCTGTTGCTGCTGCTGCTGAGGTAGCAATGGTTGCTACTGCTGCTGATGTAGCAGTGGTTGCTGCTGCTGATGATGTAGCAGTGGTTGCTGCTGCTGATGATGTAGCAGTGGTTGCTGCTGCTGATGATGTAGCAGTGGTTGCTGCTGCTGATGATGTAGTAGTGGTTGCTGCTGCTGCTGATGTAGCAGTGGTTGCTGCTCTCGTCTTCCTCCTCGTCTTCTTCTTTGGCTCTTCTCTGGCCCCTTCTTCTTCTCCTTCTTCTTCCTCCTTCCTCTTCTCCCTCTTCTTCGCCTTCTCGTCTTCTTTGGCTCTTCTCTTGTGATATCCTCTTCTTCTTCTTCTTCTTCTTCTTCTTCTTCTTCTTCTTCTTCTTCTTCTTCTTCTTCTTCTTCTTCTTCTTCTCGACTTCTTCTCCTTCTCCTTTACTTCTTCTTTCTCATTCTCTTTCTCTTCTTCTTCTGCTTACTCTCATTCTTCTTCTTCTTCTTCTTCTTCTTCTTCTTCTTCTTCTTCTTCCTCTTCTTCTTCTTTCTCTTCTTCTTCTTCCTCTTCTTCTCCTTTCTCTTCTTCTTCTTCTTTCTCTCTCTTTTTGCCTCGAGGCCCCTCAGCCAGAGACTTCTGAAAACATACAAGTTTTTCCCCACTAAATATCTCGATACATAGACTTTTCTGTATTACCACATATACCTTTTCTCTCTCTCTGTGACAGGACCAGACCAGCAACATATGATTCAAATCTCATATGTGTAGAACACAGTTCACACATACGTTAAAATTGTAACTCTAATGATAACAACTTATTATTACATTCTTGCCGCTAATTACTTTCATTCACAAAAATAAATATAATACTATACATTGCAAGTTGATGTTTCAACCTCAAATCAAATACTAATCCAATTTCAATTCGTTACTCAAAAATATACAACGATCCACTATCTCCATCACCTCCCTAATCCATCCTTCATACTAATATCAAAATGATTCATTATTAATTCTTATTCTACAATAAGTAGAATATAATCATGGTTAAATATTCTTACGTTTCATAATACAATATTTCAATGATAAACCAATAAATATATACCTGCAGACGCAGCTGCCAGAAGTACAAACACAACCACACTGTGGTACACACCAGAAGAGACTGCTCCACGTTTTGAATGTGATTGGCCAGTCGTCACATGACTAGCTCAGCCAATCAGCATTCAGTTTTCAATAAAAAAAAACTATTATTTATGTCTTCACACAGGGATAGACTACAATACACCAAAAAGTCATCGGACCGAAATAGTATAAAACCGGTCCGTGACAGAATGAATTCTATGACATAGAATTCATTCTATGACATAGAATGAATTCTATAGGCAAAGAATTAATAGTATAACATAGAATGAATAAGATTACATAGAATGAATTCTATGACATAGAATGAATTCTATAACATAGAATGAATTCTATAGCATAGAATGAATTCTATGACATATAATTTATTCTATAGCATAGAATGAATTCTATGTTACAGAATGAATTCTATGTCATAGAATTCATTCTATGCTATAGAATTTATTCTATGTTATAGAATTAATTCTATGCTTTAGAATAAATTCTATGTAATAGAATTCATTCTATGTCATAGAATTCATTCTATGTTATAGAATTCATTCTATGTCATAGAATTCATTCTATGTCCTCTTATTCATTCTATGTTATACTATTTATTCTATGCTATAGAATTCATTCTATGTCATATAATTCATTCAATGTCATAGAATGCATTCTATGTCATAGAATTCATTCTATGTTATAGAATGAAATCAATATAAAAACCTTTTTTTAAATAGTAAAAACTGGGGCACTGTCAAGGTATAGAGAACATTTTGTATGGCATGGGACTGTATTGCAGAGAGATACACATTGCCACATCCCATCACCACACCACATCACTCTGGGTGTTCTTACAAAGGGAGGCCAAATTCTCAACAGAGCTATTTAGCTGAAAATAGGTTATGGGGGGACGCTTGGGGTGAAATAGTTTTTTTTTGCAATAATTATTATGTCTCAGAGTTGTATCGCAATATTCGACCTTTAATTATATTAATTATTGCTTTTTATGAGTGTACAGTACGGTTATTTCTTCGGTATTGAGCAAAAAGAACTGATTATTTAATTAGATTTTGTCACTATAAACCCTTACAGAACCTCAGCACATTGTAATGAAAAAGTAAGCACGCTGGGGCGGAGGGGTGGGGGGGGGGGTGGGGGAGGGGAGGGTGTGACGTCAATTTTTTTTATTGCTACGCGGTCTACTCACACTGCTTTGAAGTCGTCTGCATCAAGAAACCTAAAGGCCCCGCCACACATGCCGATTGTGCAACGATTTTGTTTGCGATCCGATCGCGAATGCTACGTGATGACGTCAGAACTACTGCTTGCCTGCTGTCTGATTTGCAATCAGACTCGGTATCGTGCGATTTGAGCCTGTTCTTATGTCTGATAAAGCCCGCAGAACGCTTGGCACGTCAGCCATTTCTTCAGTTCTCGCGCGCGTGCACATGTCCCTTTATTCCTCATAACCTCGTTTCACAAAGAATGACCTAGTTGCGCATAGAATGAACATTCTATATTATAGAATGCACATTCTATGTTATAGAATGGATTCTATGTTATAGAATGAACATTCTATATTATAGAATGCATTCTATGTTAAAGAGTGCACATTCTATGTTATAGAATGGATTCTATGTTATAGAACGAACATTCTATATTATAGAATGCATTCTATGTTAAAGAATGCACATTCTATGTTATAGAATGGATTCTATGTTATAGAATGAGCATTCTAAGTTATAGAATGGATTCTATGTTATAGAATGAACATTCTATGTTATAGAATGAATTCTACATTATAGAATGACCATTCTATGTTATAGAATGAACATTCTATGTTATCGAATGGATCCTATGTTATAGAATGAACATTCTATGCTATAGAATGAACATTCTATAACATAGAATGCACACATCGATCACATCATCACATCACATCACTGCATCACATTGCTTCATCACCATCATCGTAAAAACTCACCACCACATAAAATCACATCACATCAACAAATCATCACATCACATCAGCCAACATCACAGCAGCAGCACATCTTCACATTGCAGCAGACAGCACATATCATGGCATCAGTGAATTACATCACATAATCTAATCACCCCACCCCTCCCACCCATCACATTTGTGGTGCAGTGTGGTGTGATTTAGAGTGATGTAGTGTGGTGATGTGATGTGGTAATGTGTATGTATGTATCTGCAATACAGTTCTATTATGCCTTAAAAGCGAGTGAATCAGACCACATCATCACATAACCTAATCACTCCACCACACCTACCCATCACATTTGTGGTGCAGTGTGCTGCAGAGTGATGTGGTGTGGTAATGGGATGTGGCAATGTGTATATCTCTCTGCAATACAGTCCCATGCCATAAAAAATGTTCTCTATACCTCGACAGTGCCCCAGTTTTACTATTTTTTAAAAAAAGTGTATGTATTGATTTCATTCTATAACATAGAATGAAGTCTATGACATAGAATGAATTCTATGACATAGAATGAATTCTATAGCATAGAATAAATAGTATAACATAGAATGAATAAGATGACATAGAATGAATTCTATGACATAGAATGAATTCTATAACATAGAATGAATTCTATAGCAAATAATGAATTCTATGACATAGAATTTATTCCATAGCATAGAATGAATTCTATAGCATAGAATGAATTCTACGACATAGAATTCATTCTGTAACATAGAATTCATTCTATGCTATAGAATTCATTCTATGTTATAGAATTCATTCTATGTCATAGAATTCATTCTATGTCATCTTATTCATTCTATGTTATACTATTCATTCTATGCCTATAGAATTCATTCTATGTCATAGAAAGAATTCTATGTCATAGAGTTCATTCTATGCTATAAAATTCATTCTATGCATATAGAATTCATTCTTTATTATAGAATTCATTCTATGTTATACAATTTATTCTATGCACATAGAATTCATTTTATGTCATATAATTTATTTTATGTTAAAGAATTCATTCTATGTTATAGAATGAATTGTATGCACATAGAATATATTCTATGTTATAGAATTCATTCTTTGTAATAGAATTCATTCTTTGTAATAGATTTCATTCTATGTTATAGAATATAATTCTATGCATACAAGTGCATTCTATAATATAGAATTGTATTACATACATGGAATCTTATTCTCTATTATAAAATGTTATTCTATACATAGAATTTTATTAAGGACATAGAATTTTACACTATATTATAGAATGTTATTCTATACAAAGAATTTTATTCTATGACTTACAATATTGGTTTCTTTTTTATAAATGGAATTTCAACTAATGAATGCTTTTTGTGTGCATAGAATGCTTTCTATGTGCATAGAATTTATTCTGTGTATAGAATAGTCACATAGAATAAATGGACACATGGCGCCCCATACCTAGCGGCACAGCATCTATAAACTCGCCTCCCGCCCCGCCCACGCTAGCTAAGCACTAGCTGCACTGCACTAGAACAAAGGCATGGCCTATATGGAGTACTAGTCGAATGGATATCATTCTCTATCTTTGGTGCTTTAACATTGATCGTTTTATGTGAAATATCGTTTGTATTGTGGTAATCTTTTGCATTTTAGTTACTTTCATAATTACGTGTTTTGTGTTAGCATAAACTAAACCTCAGAATTCCATTTCGTTTGTGTTATATTTAAGTCGATTTGACCGTGTTTACTGATCGGCCCATGCACTATATAGCTGACTTGAAACGGACCGGTTTTCGATCTGGTGTGTAGTGCATATAATTATATGCGATTTAATTACACAATGTTCACCATTTGAAGTCACTTAGTACAAAGTTTAAACTTTCTGGTGATGTGGTCGACATTATAAAATATCTTCTTGTGTTTGTGTTACACTCCGTTTGATGGTGGTGTTTTTTATCAGCAGTAAATTCGTGCGTGAATTCTCCTGATGAGTGTAAGTTCACGCAACCCGTTCAATCAGCATACAAGTCACTGAGTCTTCATATGAAGTTTTCCACTTTTATTCAGCACACATCAACATCTGCATACAATCGCCTTTTCACTTTTACAACAACACAACAACCTCAAAACAGTGCGGCACATAATTATATAGCCTCTCTCTTCTCCCGAACACCCTGGATCAGTCGAGTATGACGCAATTTAACCAATCGCTTCTAACTTCGTCATCACTGTCACGTGGGGTTTATGGGTTTATGGGCTCTGCACAATGGAATTATGTAAACCTCATGTTTATTCGGTGGGAACTGCTAGTTAGTCACCCTATGAATTACTATAATAAATTTATTTGTTTAGCTCGGTCTGTGTTAAGGTTGGGGTACAGAGATAGATAGAAAAATGGTAAAAGATCACTGTCACACTAGCTTTCACACGGCTATGAATCATATGTAGTCCAGCCACTTGATAACAGTTAAAATCACACATTTAATTCTTCTACTCTATACAAGATTTCGAACTACGAATCTACCTTAAAAAGTCATGAGTCACTGCAATTAGTTCGATCGCTGATTTTCTAGGCAGCTGTTATTTCTTCATTGGGCACTGGCTTTTAGATTTCCTGAAGATTGGACTACTGTGGTCCGTTTTACAGTTTCTGGAGATTGGACTACTGTGGTCCGTTTTCTATCAGTTTGGGTGCACTTGTGATTATGCACTTAACTTCCGTGTCGTTGTGTAGTTGGGTTCCCTTGCCACGCTGTGGGGTCTTGCAGGGTGTTGTCCAGGGGTGCTCTCTCTGACTTGTGCAGAAGAGGTGAAACAGCCAAAGTCTCGTTACTGTGGAGTTGGGCGCACGGGATAGCTCGCCTGCTCGTCTGTAAAATAAGAGACGAAATTCTGCACAACCTTGAACAATAGGTTTGTGCAGAGTGTCTCACTGAAAAGCCAAAGTAGCCCTCAGTGATAGCTCCACATCTCTATACATAAGCGACTAACATTCTGCTACTTCCGGGGTCCACTGGAATCTCAACTCTAATTCCTATACATACATAAATATAAATCGTGGCTAACTATACACATACCGAATTAATAATATTATAAACATTCACGGGTACAGCCACTGGTCTGCAAACATACATATAGGTTAAACAACAGTGGGTCCGTACGGTATACAACATGGTGGCGCAACTGGTCGTGTTTCGCCTCGTGGTCGGCTCTTCCACGTGGTACGGCAAATTCGGAGTAATAATTCACATCTATGCATGGCAAAGTCTACAAACATAATTTCAACAATAATATAAATATATCACGATGAAACAGAAGGATGTTCATTTACCTGTTTGACAAGTCAGGCCTCGTGGTGACTTGATAGAATTCTAAAATTCTCAGGTCCTGTTTCCTGGTCTCTGAGTGAAGATATTTCTCTAGCTATGTAGATGTTAACACTTCCTCGGCTCACACACGACTGACCCAAGCTAAGCTAGGTTTTGACCCAGGCAAACTGGCTCCAACCGCTTTGCCTGAGCTATGATTGGTTACAATGTTTTAGAATCTCGCTCACAGTGCTGACTCACTACGCTGTGTGGGGCAAGCTCGCAGTGTGAGGACCTATGTGTAGGTAATTGCTGGCTGTGTAACACACTAACTCTCCAATGTTACAATGACTACACAAGGCTAAATATTAAATAGGCAGTGTAAGACTAGTCAGTTTGTGACAATCACTGTCTTACGTCATACATCTTTCCTTTCTGTCCAAGCATGTTGTCAAAATTTCTATGCTTTCTCGCGAAGCTTCTATTGACAGTAAGCAGGCAAATCTAGAGAATTCTCCAATAATATCGACCAACTAAAATTATCAACGTTATACAAAGCTTCTTCTAACAACAATGCAAACTCAAATCAAAGGTAAATAAACTCTATTATTGAATACTTTGCAAATCGAAACGATTAGATCTATCGTGCGCGTTTCAGACATACTATCGTTCGCGTTTCAACGTAACAGTTTGGTTGCTGGCCTCTGTATTGCAGCGACTTAACTTTTTTCTAGCGGTAATGATGGCAACAACAGGCACATAAATGTTGCATTGCCGCGGGCCCACAGCGTGTACGTACATGTGTGCTTTCATTTTTCTGTCTTTGTATTCTTTACTTGTGTTACGTTGTGTTGTTGTTAGAAGAAGCTTTGTATAACGTTGGTAATTTTAGTTGGTCGATATTATTGGAGAATTCTCTAGATTTGCTTGTTTACTGTCGATAGAAGCTTCGCGATATTTGAGAACATTCTTGGACAGAAAGGAAAATTGTATGACGTAAAACAGTGATGACGAAGTTAATTCTGATTGGTTGTAACGTGTCATTCTGGAACGTCCTGAGGTTATCTCGAGTTGAGAGAAAAAATATATAATGGATCCCCTATCCCTATCCTATCCTGTCCCATAACCCGAAGGTCGTAGGGGCACCACAGATGATCGTTTAACCAGCATACTCCATCTTTCTCTGTCCTCAGCAGCCCTCATGGCTTCGCTCTGTCAAACCAGTCCATTCTCGAATGTTGTCCTCCCACCTCTTTTTCGGTCTCCCCCTTCTTCTACCTCCTTGCACTGTGCCTTGCAGAATGGTCTTTGCAAGGCCTGATGATCTGGTGACGTGGCCATACCATCGGAGTTTCAGTTTCTTCACCACTGTGAGCATGTCATCGTGTTGTCCAATGGCTTGTGTGATGGTCTGTCGGACTTCGTCGTTGGTGATGTGTTGGGTATAGGAAATGCACAGAAGTCTTCTGTAGCACCTCATCTCCATGCTTTGTATTCTTCGTTGGAGATCTGCTGTGAGGGTCCATGCTTCGCAAGCACATAGGAAGATGGACATGACCAGAGAGCGCAGCAGTCTTACTTTGGAATGTAGACTGATGGTTCTGTCTTTCCAAATGGGCTTCAACCTTGTCAGGGCAGCAATTGTTTGTGCGATCCTGGAGAGGACTTCCTGTCGAGACCCATTGTCTGATACAATGGCTCCTAAATATTTGAAGCTGTGCACTGTGTTGAGGGGTTGGCCTTGTACTTTGATGTCCGTGTTGATGCCATTGGTGTTGTTGGTCATCATTTTGGTCTTCTCTGCACTTATTTCCATTCCATAAGCTCTGGAGGTGGTGTCAAGCCTCTGTACAAGCTGTTCAAGTTCTTGTTCCTCTCCAGCCAATCCATCAACATCATCCGCAAAACGAAGATTGGAGATTGCTCCGCCCCCTATGCTGACTGTGCCTTCGTGATCTGCAAGAGCATCTGACATGATGCGCTCTAGGAAGATGTTGAAGAGTGTTGGAGAGAGTAGGCATCCTTGACGCACACCGATTGTTGTTCTGAACCAGTTCCCGATGACGCTGTTATGGAGGACTGCACTGGTAGCCTTGTCATACAGGTTTTTGATGACATCTATAATTTTAGGGCTGATGTTGTACACTTTCATGGTTGCCCATAGAGCTGCATGCCAGACTCGGTCAAATGCCTTCTTGAAGTCTATGAACACATGATATAGATGTTGTTGGTGCTGTAGGTATTTCTCACAGATTATTCTGAGGTTGAAAATCTGTTCAGTGGTACTTCGCCCTGCCCTGAATCCTGCTTTTTCTTCAGCTATGATTTGTTCAGCTTGTGGTTTCAACCTGTTGAGTATTATTTTCAGGAGGACCTTGCTGGGATGGCTGATGAGGCTGATGGTGCGGTAATTTTCACACTCCTGAAGGTTACCTTTTTTGGGAAGAGTGATGACAAGCGACTGGGTCCATGGTGTAGGCCATTCCCCACTCTGCCAGATCTTGTTACAGATAATGGTGAGAGCATCAGTCATCGCTTCTCCTCCTGCTTGTAGCAGTTCCTCTGGTATGTTGTCCACTCCCGCTGACTTCCCTTTCTTCAGCGATTGCACTGCTGCCTCAACTTTTTCCCGGAGAATTGGGAGGATTTCTTCTTCTTCTCTGCTCTCGGGACATGCTAGAACTGATGAGTCTCCATTTGGTGTATGGTTGTAAAGGTCAGAGCAGTACTCTGTCCATCTGTCCAAGACTTCTTGTTCTTCTGTAAGGCATATGCCAGACTTGCTTTGGATAGTGGAGACTTTGGGCTGTTTAACACTTGTCAGCCGCTTCACAGTCTGGTAGGCCTTCTTGCTGTTGTTCTTGTTCAGATTGTTCTCTATTTCCTGGCATTGATCTTCTATCCAGTTCTCCTTTGCTGTGCGCATGCCTTTTCGGATGTCATTGTTGATTTTTCGGTAGACATCAGCTCCCTGTGCGGTGTTCTTTTTTTTTTTTTTAACTCTCTTCGTTTATCACACAGATCCAAAAGTTCAGGTGTGATCCACGGCTTCTTCTTTGGTCGGTGCTTGCCAAGGATCTCAGTGGCGTCATCTGTTACAGCTGATTTGAAGGTATTGGTCATGGTGTTGACATCTACTTCGCCTGCCCCCAAAATAAGCAGTGGTGCAAATTTCCCTCCAATTGTGGCCTGAAATATTTTTGCCACCTCCGGGTCTTGCAGTTTGTCCAGGTCGAACTTCAGCCTAGTGCACTTTGCTGTATTTACTCTCTTCAAATGGTGCCGGAAAGACATCATCACGAGATCGTGGTCACTTCCAATGTCTGCTCCTGGAAAAGTGCGTGTCCTGCCAATGTTGATGCTTGATCTGAAGCGTTTCTTGACCATGATGTAGTCGATCTGGTTGTGATGTTCCCCGCCGGGACTGTGCCATGTCCATCGTCTGGATTTTTTGTGGAGACCAAGCGTGTTTGCCAGTACCAGATTGTTGTATCTGGCAAACTCCAATAGCCTCAGACCCCTGTCATTTGTCTCATTGTTGCAGTGGGGTCCACATGTGTCTCCCCAGTTGTGGTGCGCATCATGGCCAACCTTGGCATTCAGTCGCCTTGCACTATGACTATGTCCTTCTTCGGCACTTGGTCAAGGACCGCCTGTATATTTTCATAAAAATCCTCCACTTCGCTGTCTTCATAGTCTGATGTTGGGGCATAGGCCTGGATGATGGTAATGTTGAAAGGGGTTGCTCTCAGACGGATGGTAATGAGTCTACTGGAGACTGGGCGGCAACCCATGACAGTGGCTAGAATGTTCTTGTGGACCAAGAATCCAACGCCGTGTTCGTGCCTGTCATCTCTACCGCTGAAATAGAGCTTGTGGCCTTTGTCAGTCGTTGTTTCACCTAGGCCTTTCCAGCGCAGTTCGCTGATACCTAGAACGTTCCATCGATAGTGGTCCAGCTCGTGGGCCAGTTCTTCTAATTTTCCTTCCGCAGTTAGGGTCCTGACATTCCAGGTTCCTATGACGATGTTGTTTCTCGTGCGGATCTTGCTAATTTGTCCATCAGTAGCATACTTTTCACCTCCGTCCTGGTGGCCAACGGAAGGCGCGGTCCTTGTTCCGGGCGACGACCGATCCGGCATGGAATTAGTGGATAGCCTCATCATGTGTTGTGTCTTGGGCAAAAAAGACCTGGCAAGGCCCAATCCTCTCCAGGCTGTTGGCCACAGCCGAAATCCACGAATACAATGTGGCTCGCCTTGGCCCTGAGCACGTGGTCGTTGAACCTGTAGTAACGTGAGGTTCCTCCGCCCTGGCCGGTGACTTCTGTGTAGAAGACTTTCGCCCAGTGATGCCGTGCTAACATCACCCCTGTTAGTCGCCTCTTACGACACGCCGGGAAACGTTGGGTCTATTCTATTTGCCCGAACCCACAGAGCAATATAATGGATCCTCTGTGTAAAGTGAGAGAGTGAAAAGGCGATTGTATGCAGTTGTTGATGAACGCTGAATAAAGTTTGAAAACTTCATATTCGACTCTGTGCCTTGTGGCTGATTGAACGGGTTGCGTGGATAAACGAATCTGAGTTACACTTTATCAGGACTTCAGCATTGGGGCTTTATCAAGTACTGATAGAAAAACACCAAAATCAAACGAGTGTAACATTTTGGGGGCCAAGCCGATATTCACGCCATAGCCAAGGGTTCAACTGCTACAGCAAGCGAGTCAACGTTATGAGAGGCAGTCATCGAGGGTAGCCGCCAAGGAGTTGCGTTGGGAGGGGCCAACATACTGGGACTACATCCCCGATAGATTCGGGTTGACTGCAAGGGCGTGTAGTCGCCGAAGAGTTGCTTCGTGAGCAAACAACAGAGCGGGACTATGTGGCTGCCGCAAGACCACGTCGAGGGACAGTCTCGGAGCTACATCGCCAGTATTACAGAGAGCGACGAGTGCACGTCGTGTCTACTTCAGTACAGGAGCGTAATCATCAACACCAGCGTGGTGCAGCGTCGCATACGACGAGGACAGAGGGGCCTTCGTCAGCGAAGGCGACAAGTGACAAGCATCAGCGCTACTGCAGAAAGCGTGCTGTTCTAGAACAATCTAGAAAGGTACAGAACAGTCAGGAACTTTCCAGAAAAGCATCAAGATGGCTGATTTCTGGCAGAAAGGAATTGAAATGAATCTAAAAGGCAAGCAGCTGACGGAGTACGTAAAGACTCATGAGAGAATACAAGAAAGAGAAATTGAACAGCAGCGTCAAGAAAGAGAAGAACAGCGCCGCCGTGAAGAAAGAGAACAAGAAGAGCAACGACGGCGTGAAGCAAGAGAAATTGAACAGCAGCGTCAAGAAAGAGAAGAACAACGTCGGCGTGAAGAGAGAGAATTAGAAGAGCAGCGTCGCCGTGAAGAGAGAGAACTAGAAGAGCAGCGTCGCCGAGAAGAAAGAGAGGAAAGAGAGGCTGAGCGTCAGTACCAGCTAGAGATGGCGCGTATCCAAAACACTCAGCATGCGCCACAAGTCACCAGCGACCATACGGCTCCAAAATTGCCAGCTTTCGTCGACGGGAAGGACCAGATTGACAGTTATCTGGCGAGATTCGAAAGGTTCGCTGAAAGCTCTAACTGGCAACCTCAAGACTGGGCGATTCGACTCAGTGCACTTCTGACGGGGCAAGCACTGGAAGTTTATACCAGACTTTCGAATGATGACGCGAAAAACTACGACGTCTTGAAAGAGGCCCTATTGCATTGCTACAGCTTCACAGAGAAGGGCTACCGTAAACGCTTCCGTGAATGCCGGCCTTTGTCAGACGAGACACCAAAGCAGTTTGTGGAGCGCTTGTCGTCATACCTGCACATGTGGGTTGAATTATCAGGCAAAGGGAAGTCTTACGATAGTCTCCATGACCTGATCGTGAAGGAGCAATTCCTCAATGCCTGTCACAAGGACCCGGCGACCCACTTAGAATTACAAAAGCTGCAGACGCTTAATGATGTGACTGAGGTTGCTGAAAGATAGCTCCTAGCTCACGGAAAAACGCTGGGGCCACCCAAGGCAACGAAACCATTTCAGAAGACTGGAAACCATGGGAACCAGATCCAGAGGAGCCAGACGAGCCAGAGACAGACGGACTCCACGCCTCCTCCCAGGGTAGGGCATTCAAGAGGCTGTTTCACCTGCAACGCTACAGACCACAGAGCGGCTAACTGTCCTCAAAACAAAAGTAGCGGACAGCGGGATAGTACGGACAATGCAGCGGCGGGCAACCGGCAAAGGCGGTTCTCCAATCTACGGCAAACCAGTAGATCTGACCATCAAGTGTGCGGCGGGAGCGTCATTCTTCCGAGTAAGACCGAGCGCACAGCTACTTCTGCGGACGTGCAAGAGTGCATGACTGATGGCCAACTTCTCCTTGCCAACGGGAAATCCATCCCCGTCGTCGCCAGCGCAGCTGTAACCGTCCAGAACATGCCTGTTTCTATGAGACGCGTCGGAAATCATGAAGTGACTGTTCTAAGAGACTCTGGCTGCAGTGGAGTTATCGTCAGAGAAGATCTAATCTCTAAAGAACAGTTCACTGGCGATTCTAAATGGACACTTATGGCGGACAGCAAATGTGTGAAAGCACCAGTTGCGAAGATTCAAGTCAGCACCCCTTTCTACATAGGAGAAGTAGAAGCGGTTTGCCTGAAGAAGCCGCTGTATGATTTGATGATCGGGACCATCGACGGCGCGAGACGTCCCGACGACCCCGAATCAGAATAGGGTCCTGCCTCAACCCAACGCGTCGAAGTTGCAGAGGAGGATCCATTGCCATTTCCCGATGGAGACCTTACAGAGCTGCTACGGGATAATGTGGCTACTCCGGCTTAGCCCTGCCGACCAGAGATTGTCGGTGCTGTTACTACCAGGGCCCAGGCCAAGAGATACAAGACGTCTACGCCACTAAAGTTCACCGACAACTCCAAAGCTGCCATCGTGGACAGAGATAAACTGATCCAGCTCCAGGAAGCTGATAGCACTTTAAACAAGTACAGGAACCGCCAAGACCACGTGACCAAAGGCAGTGGCACGGTCTATTTTGAGGTGAAGGCCAAAATCCTGTACAGAATCTTCCAGCACCCGAGGGTCAACGGAGGGAAACCACTACGTCAAGTCTTGGGACCGTTATCCCTAATGGGGCCAAGTGATGGAATTAGCTCACGACTCCATCATGGGAGGTCACCTAGGCATCAAGAAGACGTCAGACAGAATCCAGGCGATGTTCTACTGGCCAGGACTTCATGCGGACGTCAACCGTTTCTGCCGATCATGTGACATTTGCCAGAAGACCATACTCAAGGAAGGGTCCCGAAAGTGCCCATGCAGAGGATGCCTTTGATCGACCAACCTTTCAAGAGGGTGGCCTTGGATTTGATCGGCGAAATAAAACCTCCGAGTGAAGAAGGTCATCGGTGGGTACTGACTTTAGTGGACTATGCGACTCGGTACCCAGAAGCAGTGCCACTGAAGAAGATTGACACTGAAACTGTGGCAGAGGCACTGGTGGGCATGTTCAGTAGACTTGGAGTGCCTGAAGAAATTCTGACAGTCCTCGGGACGCAGTTCGTCTCTGATTGCATGAAAGAGGTCAACAGACTGCTGAGCATCCGGCATATGACCACGACACCTTACCATCCGATGTGCAACGGGCTTGTCGAAAAGTTCAATGCTACGCTGAAGTCCACCCTGAAGAAACTATGCAGCGAGCAGCCCAGACAGTGGCATCGCTACATCAACGCATTACTTTTCGCCTACAGAGAGCTGTTGTACGGAAGAACCATCCGAGGGCCGATGCACATCCTGAAAAAATTGTTGACGAAAGAAGTAGACACCCCAGAGGTGAAGAACAGCTACCAGTACGTGTTTGAGCTAAGGGAGAAGCTGGAGCAGACACTCGAGATAGCCAGAGAAAACCTGAAGAAGTCCCAGGACTTTGGAAAGCACTACTATGATCGTAGGGCTGTGAACAGGAAGTTTAAACCTGGCAACAAAGTACTGGTGCTGCTACCTACCGACCACAATAAGTTGCTGATGCAGTGGACAGGCCCGTACGAAGTGGAGACTGTGGTGGGGAACAACGACTACAAGGTCGGCAAGCATTCCAAGATATACCACGCCAACCTCCTTAAGCTGTACGTGGAAAGGCCATCAGAGACTGTGCACGCAGCAACAGCAGCTGAAATCGACGACAGTTTTGACAGCGAGGAACTGTTGGAACTGGGAGACTTCCACAGCAAAGAAGGCATCAATGATGTTAAGCTGGGACCAAGCTTGACGGAAGGTCAAAAGAGGGAGCTCAACGACCTTATGGGCGAGTTTCCCCATAATTTCAGCGATGTCCCTGGCTCCACAACTTTGGTCGAACATGAAGTCCACCTCACTTCAAATATCCCCGTGATCCAAACCCTTAACGATCCCTATCAAGGCCCGCGAATCCTTCAAGAAAGACATCGATGAGATGCTGAAGATGGGCATCATCAGGGAGTCCATTTCCCCCTATGCATTCCCTGTCGTGGTCGTGAAGAAGAAGGACGGAAGCAACAGAGTATGCATCGACTACAGGAAGGTTAATCAGATCACCGTCTTCGACCCCGAGTCGATGCCTACTGCAGCAGACCTCTTCCGCCAATTATTGGGGAGTAAAATCTTCTCAAAGATTGACCTCAGCAAGGGTTATTGGCAAGTCCCCGTGCGTCAACAGGATATACCAAAGACTGCTTTTATAACTCCTGATGGGACGTACGAGTGCCTAAGGATGCCCTTTGGCATGGTCAACAGCGGTGTTACCCTGAAGAGAAGAATGAGGAAGATGCTCAAAGGGATGGACAACGTCGTGTGTTACTGGGACGACCTGCTAGTCCACACCCTCACCTGGGAAGAGCATCTGCAGACCTTGAGGGAGCTGTTTCACCGTCTAACAGAAGCCAACTTGACCGTGAGACCCAGCAAGTGCATTCTGGGAACTGACAACGTCGACTTTATCGGCCATTCGCTGAAAGAAGGACACAAGGGGCTTCTAATAGAAAACGTCACCAAAATTCTGAACGCTCCACGTCCCCAAACCAAGAAGCAGGTGCGATCTTTCCTGGGGTTCACTGGATACTACAGGGAGTTTGTACCGAACTACTCCGCCATCACAGCACCCTTGTCGGACCTGGTGCGGAAAGGCTGTCCTAATCCATTGGAGTGGGGACCGTCTCAAGAGAAGGCATATCAGACTGTGCGCGACCTCCTTTCGAAGGATCCGGTGCTACGACTGCCCGACACGTCCAAGTTAAGACGCAGCGGACGAAGGCATCGGCGCCATACTGATGCAAGAACACGAAGGGAAACTATTTCCGGTCAGTTACGCCAGCAAGAAGCTGTCGAGGGCTGAGAAAAATTACTCGACAATGGAGAAAGAGTGCCTTGCCATTTCGAACTGTACCTTTAAGGGGTGAAGTTCGTGCTACAGACTGATCACAAGCCGCTAACCTATTTGAACTCTGCCATGTTTGTGACCCGTCGCATCATGAGATGGGCTATGTACTTGCAGAACTTTAACATGCAAGTAGAATCTATTAAAGGATCAGACAACGTTGGTGCGGACTTTCTCAGCAGAGTGTGTGAGTAAAGAATATTGACAGTATTCAGACAGACTGAAATAAGTTTTAATTATGGACTTTGTGCATTACGTTTCAACGTTATTGAAAGAAATTGAGTAAATGTCTTCTTGAGTGGGGGGTTATGTTACGTTGGAACGCGAAGGATAGTGGGTGCTGGTCACTACCGCGAGCGTCACTACCGCGTGTAACACTACCGCTTGTAACACTATCGCGAGTGTAACACAACCGCGAGTAACAGTACCGCGTGTAACACTTCCGCGTGTGTAACACTATCGCGTGTGTAACACTACCGCGGGTAGCACTACCGCGTGTAAGACTTCCGCGTGTGTCTTGTATAAGGAAAAAAAAAAAGAAATTGAGTGTGTGAACACGCGCTCAAATCTGTTTAGTGTTCAGGCACGAGAAGCATTGAGTTAGCGTTCAGGCATTTCAAAACTTTGAAGTGTGTATCATTTGCAGTCCAAACCTTGGCCATGGAGATAATACAATCTCGTTACTCCAATGACAAGAGAGAGAGAGAGAGAGAGAGAGAGAGAGAGAGAGAGAGAGAGAGAGAGAGAGAGAGAATTCAATGTGTGTTGAAACAATCGTGACATTTGACACTGACACTTGAGAGAGAAAATCAGAGAGAGAGAGAGAGAGAGAGAGAGAGAGAGAGAGAGAGAGAGAGAGAGAGAGAGAGAGAGAGAGAGAGAGAGAGAGAGAGAGAGAAAGAAAGAAATTTGTATTTTTTATTGTTCATTTTTATTTTTAATTCATATTGCTTTTAATAAAATATTTTTTTAAATTAAAAATCCTCGAAAATTATATGCATTTTGTATGTGCGTGCGTGCGTGCACGCTTGCATGCGCGTGTGTCCATCTGTCTGTCTGTCGCATGGCAGTTATTATTTTAGAAGAATAAGAAGAAGATCGTCGCTGTCAGACGAAAACCTCGTAAGTCCCAAAATGGCGGTTTGGAGATAACTTCATAGTTGTGACCCTTGGTCTCTTGCCCATGTTCTGTGCTAAGCTCAAAATTGCGTCTCGAATAGAAAGTTAATAAAAATCCATGAAACCAAACCTTGTATCTCTCTACTGGCGGACCAAACCTCGTATCTCGATATACCAGTTTTTTTTATTGTAAAAAGGCTGAATTCTTTTAAGGGACAAACCTCGTATGTTTAGATACGAGGTTTTTACCGAACGTTTTCGCGGTAGGAAGTGATAATGACGCAACATACGCGGTTTTCTTTGTCAAAGTTTGGACGAAAATTGGTAAGTACAGAGCACACATAACACTTTGAGTCGTTTGATTTCCTGCACAATTAGACAATGAATGTATGGAAAGGCATTGAATCATGTAGTCTTGATTTTTCAGTGGTTTTAAGTGGTGAAAGACTGATCTTTCTCTCTCTCTCTCTCTCTCTCTCTCTCTCTCTCTCTCTCTCTCTCTCTCTCTCTCTCTCTCTCTCTGTGGTTGAAGAGAAAGGGACAGTTCTGGGGGCGAAGAGAATAGATCTAGTGTGGGGAGGGTGTATGTGGAGGTCACTGGATCTGGGGGACGGATGTTAGATCTAGTATGTAGGCTTAGATTGAGTAGATCTCCATATCACTTGTTTGTGAGAGGGGCGTACAGAATACATTCATTTATTTAAATCGGAATAAAACACTTGAGATTGTTTATGTTAATTAATTTCAGAATCTACGTCGATGTCTGATAACGGAAATCTGTCGTCTGGGACCCTCTGCGGAAAGTGCAACCTGCCACACTCCCCTTGCTCATCATCTGATGATCTTGCGGAGTGGATTTGTAAAGTCTCCAACGAACCTCCCAAAGACCCTGTGGGTTCGGGCACTAAATAGAATAGACCCTACGTTTCCCGGCGTGTCGTAAGAGGCGACTAACAGGGGTGATGTTAGCACGGCATCACTGGGCGAAAGTCTTCTACACAGAAGTCACCGGCAAGGGCGGAGTAAACTCACGTTACTACAGGTTCAACGACCACGTGCTCAGGGCCAAGGCGAGCCACACTGTATTCGTGGATTTCGGCTGTGGCCAACAGCCTGGAGAGGATTGGGCACCGCCAGGTCTTTTTTGCCAAAGACACACTACATGATGAAACTATCCACTAATTCCATACCGGATCGGTCGTCGCCCGGCTCAACAAGGACCGCGCCTTCCGTTGGCCACCAGGACGGAGGTGATAAATATGCTACTGATGGACAATTTAGCAAGATCCGCACGAGAAACAACATCGTCATAGGAACCTGGAATGTCAAGACCCTAACTGCGGAAGGAAAATTAGAAGAACTGGCCCACAAGCTGGACCACTATCGATGGAACGTTTTATGTATCGGCGAAGTGCGCTGGAAAGGCCTAGGTAAAATAACGACCGACAAAGGCCACAAGCTCTATTTCAGCGGTAGAGATGACAGGCACGAACACGGCGTTGGATTCTTGGTCCAAAAGAACATTCTAGCCACTCTCCAGGGTTGCCGCCCAGTATCCAGTAGACTCATTACCATCCGTCTGAGAGCAGCCCCTTTCAACATCACCATCATCCAGGCCTATGCCCCAACATCAGACTATGACGACAGCGAAGTGGAGGATTTTTATGAGAATCTACAGGCGGTCCTTGACCAAGTGCCGAAGAAGGACATAGTCATAGTGCAAGGCGACTGAAATGCCAAGGTTGGCCAAGATGCGCACCACAACTGGGGAGACACATGTGGACCCCACTGCAACAACGAGACAAATGACAGGGGTCTGAGACTCTTGGAGTTTGCCAGATACAACAATCTGATACTGGCAAACACGCTTGGTCTCCACAAAAACTCCAGACGATGGACATGGCACAGTCCCGGCGGGGAGCATCACAACCAGATCGACTACATCATGGTCAAGAAACGCTTCAGATCAAACATCAACATTGGCAGGACACGCACTTTTCCAGGAGCAGACATCGGAAGTGACCACGATCTCGTGATGATGTCTTTCCGGCTCCACTTGAAGAGAGTAAATACAGCAAATTGCACCAGACTGAAGTTCGACCTGGACAAACTGCAAGACCCGGAGGTGGCAGAACTATTTCAGGCCACAATTGGAGGGAAATTTGCACCACTGCTCACTTTGGGGGCTGGTGAAGTAGATGTCAACACCATGACCACCACGTTCAACTCAGCTGTGACAGATGCCGCCACTGAGATCCTTGGCAAGCACCGACCAAATAAGAAGCCGTGGATCACTCCTGAACCTTTGGATCTGTGTGATAAACGAAGAGAGATTAAAAAGAAAAAGAACACCTCACAGGGAGCTCATGTCTACCGAAAAATCAACAATGACATCCGAAAAGGCATTCGCACAGCAAAGGAGAACTGGATAGAAGATCAATGCCAGGAAATAGAGAACAGTCTGAACAAGAACAACAGCAGGAAGGCCTACCAGACTGTGAAGCGCCTGACAAGTGTTAAGCAGCCGAAAGTCTCCACGATCCCAAGCAAGTCTGGCATATGCCTTACTGAAGAACAAGAAGTCTTGGACAGATGGACAGAGTACTGCTCCGACCTTTACACCAAATGGATACTCATCAGTTCTAGCATGTCCCGAGAACAGAGAAGAAGAAGAAATCCTCCCAATTCTCCGGGAAGAAGTTGAGGCAGCAGTGCAATCGCTGAAGAAGGGGAAGTCAGCGGGAGTGGACAACATACCCGCGGAACTGCTACAAGCAGGAGGAGAAGCGATGATTGATGCCTTCACCATTATCTGTAACAAGATCTGGCAGAGCGGGGAGTGGCCTTCAGGAGTGTGAAAATTACCGCACCATCAGCCTCATCAGCCATCCCAGCAAGGTCCTCCTGAAAATAATACTCAACAGGTTGAAACCCCAAGCTGAACAAATCATAGCTGAAGAACAAGCAGGATTCAGGGCAGGGCGAATTACCACTGAACAGATTTTAAACCTCAGAATAATTTATGGATTGGCTAGAGAGGAACAAGAACTTGAACAGATGGTACAGAGGCTTGACACCACTTCCAGAGCCTATGGAATGGAAATAAGTGCAGAGAAGACCAAAATGATGACCAACAACACCAATGGCATCAACACGGACATCAAAGTCCAAGGCCAATCCCTCAACACAGTGCATATCTTCAAACATTTAGGAGCCATTGTATCAGACAATGGGTCCCGACAGGAAGTCCTCTCCAGGATCGCACAAACAACTGCTGCCCTGACAAAGTTGAAGCCCATTTGGAAAGACAGGACCATCAGTCTACATTCCAAAGTAAGACTGCTGCGCTCCCTTGTCATCTCCATCTTCCTATATGCTTGCAAAGCATGGACCCTCACAGCAGATCTACAACGATGAATACAAAACATGGAGATGAGGTGCTACAGAAGACTTCTGGGCATTTCCTATACCCAACACATCACCAACGACGAAGTCCGACAGACCATCACACAAGCCATTGGACAACACTATGACCTGCTCACAGTGGTGAAGAAACGGAAACTCCGATGGTATGGCCACGTCACCAGAGCATCAGGCCTTGCAAAGACCATTCTGCAAGGCACAGTGCAAGGAGGTAGAAGAAGAGGGAGACCGACAAAGAGGTGGGAGGACAACATTCGAGAGTGGACTGGTTTGACACTGAGCGAAGCCATCAGGGCTGCTGAGGACAGAGAAAGATGGAGTATGCTGGGTAAACGATCATCTGTGGTGCCCCTACGACCTCCGAGTTACGGGACAGGATAGGGTAGGATAGGAAATGCCGGAAGATACGGTATTTCTGTGTTTGACGTTTTGACAGTTTGTGACACCTATAAATATGGCTTTCCTGTGATCTTTGATATAGAGATCCGTAGGATCTCATCTTTGATATGATGATGATGATCATTATTGTCAGGGTGGCGACGTGGTGATCGTCCTTAACGCTGATGCAATAGGACGTTAAGCTTCGTTGTTCCTCCTTTGACAACGTTTTCCTCTGATTTTGTGTTGTACCAGGGTCTGTTGTTTTATTCAAAAACCTCGTAACTCAAACTTTTTGACAAAGTTGTAAGTCGAAAACCTCGTAACTCTTCATTTGCTTCCAGTTCTCAACGGAAAACACTTCTTCGACTTTTTATCCCATACTGCCAAATTTCTAGACTTTTCATAGTTCCTTTGAAGTACAAAAGTCATTGGTTTGGCGTTACCCGACTGGTTGAAACAGTTTTTATCGATTTTCTCAAAACAGCAAAAAATGAGATACGAGGTTTTCGTCTGACAGCGACGAGATGTAAATGGAAGAAGAAGATGTAAACGGAAGAAGAAGAAGAAGAAGAAGAAGCAGAAGAAGAAGGAGAAGATGATGAAGAAGGAGGAAAAGAAGAAGAAGAGGAGGAGGAGGATGAGGATGAAAGGGAGGAGGAGGAGAAGAAGAAGAAGAAGAAGAAGAAGAACAACAACAACAACAACAACAACAACTCTCTCTCTCTCCTTCTCTCTCTCTCTCTCTCTCTCTCTCTCTCTCTCTCTCTCTCTCTCTCTCTCTCTCTCTCTCGTTAGTGGAACACACGCGGAAGTGTTACACGCGGTAGTGCTACTCGCGGTAGTGTTTCACACGAGATAGTGTTACACACGCGGAAGTGTTACACGCGGTACTGTTACTCGCGGTAGTGTTACACACGCGGTAGTGTTACACGCGGTAGTGTTACACGCGGTAGTGTTACACGCGGTAGTGTTACACGCGGTTGTGACGCTCGCGGTAGTGACGCACAACCAAGGATAGTATGTCTGAAACACGCACGATAGAACTGGTCGTTTCGCTTTACAAAGTATTCAATAATAGAGTGTATTTACCTTTGATTTGAGTTTGCGTTGTTGTTAGAAGAAGCTTTGTATAACGTTGGTAATTTTAGTTGGTCGATATTAATGGAGAATTCTCTAGATTTGCTTGTTTACTGTCGATAGAAGCTTCCCGATATTTGAGAACATTCTTGGACAGAAAGGAAAATTGTATGACGTAAAACAGTGATGACGAAGTTAATTCTGATTGGTTGTAACGTGTCATTCTGGAACGTCCTGAGGTTATCTCGAGTTGAGATTCCTCTGTGTAAAGTGAGAGAGTGAAAAGGCGATTGTATGCAGTTGTTGAGGAACGCTGAATAAAGTTTGAAAACTTCATAATTATTCGACTCTGTGCCTTGTGGCTGATTGAACGGGTTGCGTGGATAAACGAATCTGAGTTACACTTTATCAGGACTTCAGCATTGGGGCTGAATCAACTACTGATAGAAAAACACCAACACAAAAAGAGTGTAACAACTTGTTATGTCTCATTTGATTGTAATTTTAATTTTGTTAACCCTTAAAAAGCCTTGAGAGACAAGGCAAAGCAACTTCACCTGTTAATGAAAGAGCAACAGATAAAAACGTCACCCATGCTACTACTATTAACCATCTTTTTGTTGAGAGAGTTGCTAGGGTGGATTTGTGCATCATCATTATCATCGCCAACATAATCATCACTAATAGTATCATCGTCATCATCACCATCGACCACACACACTGGATGCTTACAAATACAGTGACCAAGGTAAGATTTTCTGGCATTTCTTTGGCAAAGCCGGCGATCTGGGAAGTGTTCTTCTCATCGATGTAACTCCATGTCCGTTTCTTAATGTGGAAATTACCCTGGAAACAATAGTAATAGCAAAGAACATCACCAGTTACGTACATAATTAGTGTCTAACCTGGATAGCAATGGATAATGATCTGGATCTCAGACACTCTAAATTTCCAAAAATCCAAAATAATTCAAGACACTTTATTACCCAATGAATTCAAAATACATAGGATTTTGTTTTGGTGATGCGGTAAAACATTCAGTCCCTTTACAACAACAAACAACCTTCCACTGGACATTAAAACATTAAAATACTCTAATAGAGGAAGTTATTTTAAGGAGTAAAGCACAGGCGCACGCCCACTCGCAACCCCCCACGCACACGCATACTCACGCATACCCACATGGGTATCTAAATTAAAACGTAATAAAATAAAATACATTAAAGAATCAAAATTGCACCACTAACACATTATCGCAACTAATAAATTGGCGTTTAAGTATAACACCTAGCTCATGCTATGTGGATAACTGAGGACACTGGTACTGAGAGGGCAGCCTCGGGGAAGAAGCTGCGTCTAAACCGGCTAGTTCTAACTTTTAGTGCTCTGAAGCGTTTGCCTGACGGGAGGAGCTCGAACAGATGGTTGGCTGGATGGGATGGGTCGCCAGTAATGTTGCTGGCCCTTCTTGCCAAACGCGTGCTGTATAAGGACGCGAGGGATAATAAATCACAACCTATGATTTTTGCCGCGCGTTTCACAATTCTTTCGAGTTGAAACTTCTCGCCCGAAGTGGCGCCTCCAAACCAGACTGTGATACTGAAGAACAGGATACTCTCAATCACGGCGCGATAGAAATGCGCGAGTATTGTCTGGTTAAGTCCGAGCCTCTTGAGCTGTCTCAAGAAGTGGAGGCGCTGCTGACACTTCTTGATAATGGACATGCTGTTATTGTCCCAAGACAGGTTGCTGGAAATGACCGTTCCAAGAAATTTAAATGAATCAACCTGTTCTACGCATTCACTGTTAATCATAAGAGGTGAGATTGTGCTTTTATTCCTGCGGAATTCGATGACCATTTCTTTTGTTTTAGATACATTGAGCTCAAGATTGTTATCGGAGCACCAGCCAACCAGCCGCCCGACCTCCTCGCGATATGCACTTTCATCTTCACCCGAAATGAGACCCTCGATTGTAGTGTCATCAGAGAACTTGACCACTAGCACCGACGGATCTGACGACCCACAATCGTTTGTGAAAAGGGTAAATAAAAGCGGTGACAAAACACAACCTTGCGGAGCCCCAGTATTTAGGACTCGAGAGCATGATGTGGCTTTATTGACTCTCACGACCTGTGGTCAGTCCAACAGAAAATCAAGGACCCAATGACAAATGGAGAGATGGACGTTCAACAGCGCCAGTTTATCAAACAGTTTATGAGGGATGATTGTATTAAAAGCAGAACTAAAATCAATAAACAGTACTCTAGCGTATGTACGCGAGTTCTCCAGATGTTGGAGGATGTGGTGGAGGCCCAGAGCGACAGCGTCCTCAACTGACCTGTTTGCTTACGAATACGAATACGAAAACTTTATTATCTCAACAGGGAGAAATTCGCATGTGGTGCCAACATTTAGAAACATGACAAATAAAACATTTATATACATGGTAGGCGAACTGGAGTGGGTCCCGAAGGTGACCCGTGCATGCCTTTAAGTAGGTAAGGACGAGTCGCTCAAAGACCTTCATGACCACAGAAGAGAGCGCTACAGGCTGGTAGTCATTGAGCTGGGTGACCTTTGACTTCTTGGGGACGGGGACAATGACGGATGATTTAAAGCACTGAGGGACAGCATGCTGCTGCAGGGACGTGTTAAAAATATCAGTAAACACTGGGGCCAGCTGATCAGCGCATGTTTGAAGGGTAGAAGTGGACACCTTATCCGGTCCTGACGCCTTCCTCGTGTTTTGCCTCCTGAACAATCGCCTCACCTCAGTTTCCTGGATGGTGAAAGGCGGGGTTAGAAGCGAAGGGTCATCAGGCAAAGGGGGACGGTAGCCTGGGTTTGGAGTCTTCTCGTTAAACCTACAGTAGAACCTGTTCAACTGGTCAGGTAGATCAGGCTCAACATCACCTGAAACAGCACTTTTCTGCTTATACTGAGTGACGCGCTGTAAGCCTTGCCAAACATCGCGTGTATTGCTCGAGGCAAACTGATCCTCAATTTTCCGCCTATACTGCGCCTTCGCTCTGCGAATCTCTCGGCGCACCTGTGACTTAGCTTGCATATACTTGGTATCATCCCCAGCCCTGTACGCCTCTATTTTTGCCTCTAGCTTAGTCTTAACTGCCCTGCTGAACCAAGGTTTATCATTACCGTACGTTCGTACAGTCTTGGTTGGAACACACACATCCTCACAGAAGCTAATGTATGATGTTACAGTATCAGTGTATTCGTCAAGATTAAAACACGCATCTTTAAAAACGTTCCAGTCCGTACAATCCATGCATCCTTGCAAGGTCTCGATTGCATCATTTGACCACGTTTTGACGGTTTTAGTCACTGGCCTGACGGCCTTCAGTCTCTGCATGTAAGTGGGTGTCAAAAGAATCATAGCATGGTCTGATTCACCAAGAGGGGCACGGGGCGTGGCACGGTAAGCCTGCCTGATGGTAGAATAGCACTGGTCGAGGATATTGTTACCACGTGTGGGACAATCAACTTGCTGGTAAAATCTGGGCAAAGTCTTACATAAATTGGCATGATTAAAATCACCAAGAACAACAACAGTACTATTAGGAAATTTCTTTTCAGCCGCCTGTACTTGCTCGGTAAGCTCAGCGACAGCGGCAGTAGTGTTGACCCCTGATGGAATGTACACGGCAACGAGCACTATCGATGAAAACTCCCGTGGCGAGTAGTAGGGCCTGCAGTTGATCGTCAGTTGCTCCAGTACTGGGGAGCAAGATTGAGAGACCACAGACACGTCAGAGCACCACCTGTCGTTCACCATGAAGCAAACACCACCCCCGTCGTTCTTCGCCGTCGCCTCAGCATCCCTATCCGCTCTCACAAGAGTAAAACCAGGGGGGGTAACCACGATGTCTGGTTTGTCGGGTTTCAACCACGTTTCTGTTAGGCACAACACCGAAGCATCCCTAAATTCACGTTTAAATCTCAATAATTGAAACAGTTAGTCTGTCTTGTTATTAAGGGATCGAACATTAGACAACACGATGGCACGCAGGGGAGGGCGGTGGGCGCGTCGACGGAATCGGACAAGGACACCACCGCGTCGACCGCGTTTTCGAGTCGAGCGCCTGTGGTCGGTGTTGCGAGTAGACCATTTTCCAAGGTTCGGTTCAGCCACAATGAAATCGTTCGAACTGAACAGAAATGCTGGCCTGTACTCACAGTTTGATGTTGTTTTGATATGGAGTAAATGTTATCGGCTGTATACAAGCACACTAGCAGTCCGTTCAAGCAGTACAAACACCACAAACACACACACAATCGCCCACCGCAACACCGTGTCGCCATGCTGTATCGGCGCCATACCGGACTGTTTGCTAGCCATGCATAAAATGTACCTGCTTGAGCTTTACATGAAGTTATTGGTTGCTGTGTTGCTTGTGCATTTTTCAATACTGGTGGAATGATAATCGCGCAAGTGGATAACCCAAAATTAAATAAAGACACCACAAAAATATGTTCTGGGTCTAGAATCCTATCCTATCCTATCCTGTCCCATAACCCGAAGGTCGTAGGGGCACCACAGATGATCGCTTAACCAGCATACTCCATCTTTCTCTGTCCTCAGCAGCCCTCATGGCTTCGCTCAGTGTCAAACCAGTCCATTCTCGAATGTTGTCCTCCCACCTCTTTTTCGGTCTCCCCCTTCTTCTACCTCCTTGCACTGTGCCTTGCAGAATGGTCTTTGCAAGGCCTGATGATCTGGTGACGTGGCCATACCATCGGAGTTTCCGTTTCTTCACCACTGTGAGCAGGTCATCGTGTTGTCCAATGGCTTGTGTGATGGTCTGTCGGACTTCAACGTTGGTGATGTGTTGGGTATAGGAAATGCACAGAAGTCTTCTGTAGCACCTCATCTCCATGCTTTGTATTCTTCGTTGGAGATCTGCTGTGAGGGTCCATGCTTCGCAAGCATATAGGAAGATGGAGATGACCAGAGATCGCAGCAGTCTTACTTTGGAATGTAGACTGATGGTTCTGTCTTTCCAAATGGGCTTCAACCTTGTCAGGGCAGCAGTTGTTTGTGCGATCCTGGAGAGGACTTCCTGTCGAGACCCATTGTCTGACACAATGGCTCCTAAATATTTGAAGCTGTGCACTGTGTTGAGGGATTGGCCTTGTACTTTGATGTCCGTGTTGATGCCATTGGTGTTGTTGGTCATCATTTTGGTCTTCTCTGCACTTATTTCCATTCCATAAGCTCTGGAGGTGGTGTCAAGCCTCTGTACAAGCTGTTCAAGTTCTTGTTCCTCTCCAGCCAATCCATCAATATCATCCGCAAAACGAAGATTGGAGATTGCTCTGCCCCCTATGCTGACTGTGCCTTCGTGATCTGCAAGAGCATCTGACATGATGCGCTCTAGGAAGATGTTGAAGAGTGTTGGAGAGAGTAGGCATCCTTGACGCACACCGATTGTTGTTCTGAACCAGTTCCCGATGACGCTGTTATGGAGGACTGCACTGGTAGCCTTGTCATACAGGCTTTTGATGACTTCTATGATTTTAGGGCTGATGTTGTACACTTTCATGGTTGCCCATAGAGCTGCATGCCAGACTCGGTCAAATGCCTTCTTGAAGTCTATGAACACATGATATAGATGTTGTTGGTGCTGTAGGTATTTCTCACAGATTATTCTGAGGTTGAAAATCTGTTCAGTGGTACTTCGCCCTGCCATGAATCCTGCTTGTTCTTCAGCTATGATTTGTTCAGCTTGTGGTTTCAACCTGTTGAGTATTATTTTCAGGAGGACCTTGCTGGGATGGCTGATGAGGCTGATGGTGCGGTAATTTTCACACTCCTGAAGGTTACCTTTTTTAGGAAGAGTGATGACAAGCGACTGGGTCCATGGTGTAGGCCATTCCCCACTCTGCCAGATCTTGTTACAGATAGTGGTGAGAGCATCAGTCATCGCTTCTCCTCCTGCTTGTAGCAGTTCCGCTGGTATGTTGTCCACTCCCGCTGACTTCCCTTTCTTCAGCGATTGCACTGCTGCCTCAACTTCTTCCCGGAGAATTGGGAGGATTTCTTCTTCTTCTCTGCTCTCGGGACATGCTAGAACTGATGGGTCTCCATTTGGTGTATGGTTGTAAAGGTCAGAGCAGTACTCTGTCCATCTGTCCAAGACTTCTTGTTCTTCTGTAAGGCAAATGCCAGACTTGCTTTGGATAGTGGAGACTTTGGGCTGTTTAACACTTGTCAGCCGCTTCACAGTCTGGTAGGCCTTCTTGCTGTTGTTCTTGTTCAGATTGTTCTCTATTTCCTGGCATTGATCTTCTATCCAGTTCTCCTTTGCTGTGCGCATGCCTTTTCGGATGTCATTGTTGATTTTTCGGTAGACATCAGCTCCCTGTGAGGTGTTCTTTTTCTTTTTTAACTCTCTTCGTTTATCACACAGATCCAAAAGTTCAGGTGTGATCCACGGCTTCTTCTTTGTTCGGTGCTTGCCAAGGATCTCAGTGGCGGCATCTGTTACAGCTGAGTTGAAGGTATTGGTCATGGTGTTGACATCTACTTCGCCTGCCCCCAAAATAAGCAGTGGTGCAAATTTCCCTCCAATTGTGGCCTGAAATATTTTTGCCACCTCCGGGTCTTGCAGTTTGTCCAGGTCGAACTTCAGCCTAGTGCACTTTGCTGTATTTACTCTCTTCAAATGGAGCCGGAAAGACATCATCACGAGATCGTGGTCACTTCCAATGTCTGCTCCTGGAAAAGTGCGTGTCCTGCCAATGTTGATGCTTGATCTGAAGCGTTTCTTGACCATGATGTAGTCGATCTGGTTGTGATGTTCCCCGCCGGGACTGTGCCATGTCCATCGTCTGGATTTTTTGTGGAGACCAAGCGTGTTTGCCAGTACCAGATTGTTGTATCTGGCAAACTCCAATAGCCTCAGACCCCTGTCATTTGTCTCGTTGTTGCAGTGGGGTCCGCATGTGTCTCCCCAGTTGCGGTGCGCATCTTGGCCAACCTTGGCATTCCAGTCGCCTTGCACTATGACTATGTCCTTCTTCGGCACTTGGTCAAGGACCGCCTGTATATTTTCATAAAAATCCTCCACTTCGCTGTCTTCATAGTCTGATGTTGGGGCATAGGCCTGGATGATGGTAATGTTGAAAGGGGTTGCTCTCAGACGGATGGTAATGAGTCTACTGGAGACTGGGCGGCAACCCATGACAGGGCCAAGGCGAGCCACACTGTATTCGTGGATTTCGGCTGTGGCCAACAGCCTGGAGAGGATTGGGCCCTGCCAGGTCTTTTTTGCCCAAGACACACTACATGATGACACAATCCACTAATTCCATACCGGATCGGTCGTCGCCCGGGCCGTCACCCGGCACAAGGACCGCGCCTTCCGTTGGCCACCAGGACGGAGGTGTTAAGTATGCTACTGATGGACAATATAGCAAGATCCGCACGAGAAACAACATCGTCATAGGAACCTGGAACGTCAGGACCCTAACTGCGGAAGGAAAATTAGAAGAACTGGCCCACGAGCTGGACCACTATCGATGGAACGTTCTAGGTATCAGCGAACTGCGCTGGAAAGGCCTAGGTGAAACAACGACTGACAAAGGCCACAAGCTCTATTTCAGCGGCAGAGATGACAGGCACGAACACGGCGTTGGATTCTTGGTCCACAAGAACATTCTAGCCACTGTCATGGGTTGCCGCCCAGTCTCCAGTAGACTCATTACCATCCGTCTGAGGGTCTAGAATGCATCCATTAAAAACATACAGTGGTGATAGATCTGGCAAGGAGAAATGAAAAAAGAAGAATGCGGAGAAGAGAAGAAGAACGAGAAGGAGGAGGAAGGGAGAGAAGAAGAATGAATGCATGGACATTGAAATGTAACGTCTATTCCCACCATTGGCGATATGTCAGACGGGGATAATCATCCCAGGAAAGAGGGGTTAGGGACCTGAATCAACACTGAACCACCAGAGCTGTCATACTGCTAAGATGGACAGTGAAAAATGGCCACTTATTATATTGCCCACCACGGGATTCGAACCTGGGTTCATCCTGTGCCAGGCGAACGCTCTACCACTGAGCTACCGCGGTGGTAAGAAGAAGAAGAAGGAGAAGGAGAAGAAGAAGTAGAAGAAGAAGTGGAAGAAGGAAGAAGAGGGAAAAGAGTAGAGGAGGCAGATGGAAGAAGCAGAAGAAGAAAAAGGAAAATGAGGGAGAAAAAAAAGGATAGAAAAATAAAGATTGAGAATAGGAAGAATATAAAACAACGCAGAATACTAGTTAGAATAAGAAGAATACAAGAAAGAACAAAAAAAAGCTTTTTCTTTTTCCCCTTCTTCATTCTTTGTTCATCTTTTCCAGCCTCTACTCACCTCCCCTAAAAACAGACGGTCAACAAACCACTCACTACCCAGAAAATTGTACATCAGGTCAAGATCGCCATTGTACACAAGGATACGTTTCTGGTCAAACAAAAGAAAAACAACTTTCTAAACAAATAAAGCCCCACTTTCAAAAATGTCTTTAACAACACAAAACCATATTTTTCCTGAGAACATCACTTCTTAACAACTTTTCTTCATCAGGAACTTCAATAACCTTCATCAGCATAAATCTATCTTGAACAATCCATATTTGAAAGACCCTTTTAAGACAAACAAAGAATAAAATAAAATAAATAATATGTAAGAATACAAAGGGACAAAACAAAACTATTGACTTATTGACATCACCATTTTCCACTCAAATGAAACTAGAATTCTGAGACATATTAACCACATCTGCCAGGGTGTATGCATATATTTTTGTGTAGTTTTTTTCTGTTACGATTTTTGTTTGGTGTGTGAACACGTGAGTACTGCACTTTGAACTGATTTTTTAATAGGACTAAGCTCTAAAAAAAAATATTATTATTATTATTATTATTATTATTATTATTAGTAGTAGTAGTAGTAGTAGTAGTAGTAGTAGTATATTTTCAAAACCCAAGTGCACACTAGTAAGACAGTGGCACTTTGAAAGTTACGGTTGTGAATGGTGGTGTGTGCTGCTGCAAAAAAACTTCAACTTTACAATACATTTGCTCTGCCCTTATCAAAGGTTGGGATCTATCTGGCGACATTTAAAATTAAACACCAGAACATCTTTCTCTTTTCACACCATCTTTTTTTGTTAATTTTAAAGAAATAAAATTAAGAAAAGGCAAGATAAAGGACATTAACATTTTTTTATTTCAAAGTTTCAAATGCTCTTTCTTGCTCACCCCTTTGCTAAGCATTTCCTTGTAACTTCCAATCATGTCCCTGTTGGTGTTTAAGGTATCAGTAATGCTGAAAAGTCAAATGGAATCCATAAGCACAATGTCTAACTTGGCCAAATTATTTATGCTTCAATCACAGTCAAATAATATTTCAGTACAAGTTAAGATTTGGTTTTGTTTTTGTTGGTGGTGGTATGAGTAACAAGACTGGCGAAAGCCACAGGTCCATTCCCTGAAGCACGTACTTCTCTTGTCATTTGTAAAACGAACTTTAAGTTTCAATTTGTGAATGTTTGCAAACTGGCTACTGGGTTTATCTGGGCTACTAAACATCAAGTTTCAAAAAAGGTGATGTTTCCACCTGTTTGAACCCATGTTAAACATATTTTATGTGAATGCCCTTTTTTGGTGCCCTTTTATTAATATAAATATACCAATGTAAATATTTTTAAAATCCCTTGACATTTTGTTGCACACCCCGGAAATAATAGATATTGCCTGTTTTATTTATATGCCTATAGTTGGACAACTTGTGTACTACACTGATACGTTTTATGATTATAGCTAAACTTTAAATTGTTAGATTATATATTAGAGGTTTGCATGTCCATGCTTGAAAATGACTGTGTGGTCAAAAATCACAAGCATATGAACAGACCTTAAAATAAAGAGGGACAACAAGCTCTGTAATAAAAGTGTCTATGCTTGAGAATGTCTCTGTGTCTAAAATTACAAGCATGTGAACAGACTTTAAAATAAAGAGAGACAAAAAGCTCTGTAATAAAGCTGTCTAAGCTTGAGAATGACTGTGTGGTCTGTAATAAAGCTGTCCATGCTTGAGAATGACTGTGTAATCTAAAATCACAAGCATGTGAACATTAAAATAAAGAGAGACAAAAAGATCTGTAATAAAGCTGTCTATGTTTGAGAATGACTGAGTGGTCTGTGATCAAGGTGTCTATGCTTGAGAATGAATGTATGGTCAAAAATCACAGGCATGTGAACTTTAAAATAAAGAGAGACAAAAAGCTTAGTGATAAAGGTGTTTATGCTTGAGAATGACTGCGTGGTCTAAAATCACAAGCATGTGAACTTTAAAAAAAAAAAGAAGACAAAACGCTCTGTGATAAAGGTGTCTATGCTTGACAATGACTGTGTGGTCTGAAATCACAAGCATGTGAACTTTAAAATAAAGATAGACAAAAAGCTCTGTAATAAAGCTGTCTATGCTTAAGAATGACTGCGTTGTCTAAAATCACAACGCTCTGTGATGAAGGTGTCTATGATTGAGCGCTAAAGAAAGGGAAGTCAGCGGGAGTGGACAACATACCCGCGGTACTGCTACAAGCAGGAGGAGAAGCGATGATTGATGTCCTCACCATTATCTGTAACAAGATCTGGCAGAGTGGGGAGTGGCCTATACCATGGACCCAGTCGCTTGTCATCACTCTTCCCAAAAAAGGTAACCTTCAGGAGTGTGAAAATTACCGGACCATCAGCCTCATCAGCCATCCCAGCAAGGTCCTCCTGAAAATAATACTCAGCAGGTTGAAACCCCAAGCTGAACAGATCATAGCTGAAGAACAAGCAGGATTCAGGGCAGGGCGAAGTACCACTGAGCAGATTTTCAACCTCAGAATAATCTGTGAGAAATACCTACAGCACCAACAACATCTATATCATGTGTTCATAGACTTCAAGAAGGCGTTTGACCGAGTCTGGCATGCAGCTCTATGGGCAACAATGAAAGTGTACAACATCAGCCCTAAAATTATTGAAGTCATCAAAAGCCTGTATGACAAGGCTACCGTGCAGTCCTCCACAACAGCGCCATCGGGAACTGGTTCAGAACAACAATCGGTGTGCGTCAAGGATGCCTACTCTCTCCAACACTCTTCAACATCTTCCTAGAGCGCATCATGTCAGATGCTCTTGCAGACCATGAAGGCACAGTCAGCATAGGGGGTAGAGCAATCTCCAATCTTCGTTTTGCAGATGACATTGATGGATTGGCTGGAGATGAACAAGAACTTGAACAGCTGGTACAGAGGCTTGACACCACCTCCAGAGCCTATGGAATGGAAATAAGTGCAGAGAAGACCAAAATGATGACCAACAACACCAATGGCATCAATACGGACATCAAAGTCCAAGGCCAATCCCTTAACACAGTGCATAGCTTCAAATATTTAGGAGCCATTGTATCAGACAATGGGTCCCGACAGGAAGTCCTCTGCAGGATCGCACAAACAACTGCTGCCCTGACAAGGTTGAAGCCCATTTGGAAAGACAGGACCATCAGTCTACATTTCAAAGTAAGACTTATTTTCTTGTTTCTTATCGATTTTAGGCATAGTAAAAAGAGGAAATTGATTCTATTTATATAAAAATTCTTTCAGTCTGTTCATTCACCCTTTAACATCAATATATATATTAATATAAAATGTATATATAACGCGACAATGGGGGCTCGTCTCGTGATAGTTGGAGTCACAATCACTTTTTAAGTCGTGTTACCACTGGTGGTGATGATATTTACTACATTGTACATTTAAATTTTCATTGTATCATTCATTTGTTCAACGCGGGAGGTTGGAGGGAGCCGCTCTTACAAATGGGCGGACTTATGGACTACCCTACCAACCAATGTAACATCAGCTTCCCACGTCGATCATAAGTTACCAGTGATTTCAGATATAATTAGGTTGCATGTTTATAACCTTATGCAAACGACTCCCAGTACGTGTTGTCAATCAAATGTTCAGCAGTAATTTCGGGCATTACATGCTGTAAAAGAATAGGCAGAACGGTGGTCTATTTTATTATCTCAGTCTTAACCGATTGAGTGTTTTGAAGCTAATATTGGAATCCTATAGTATTTGTTGTTATAGTGAATCCGGAGACACGAGGACCTGTGTCAATATTAGAAGGAGAGAGATAACAAGTTATAATTTAGTACAAAGACTAAATAACTTGTTGACCTACTAGTCACCTTTGAAGGTAAGGTAAATGTTCTATGTTCAACGGACCGAACAGTAGACAGACAGTAGCGTCGCGCTTAATAGATCAGTGCTAAACGGGATAATCACACAGGATCATTAAGTCAGTTTTGTAGCCTAACATTTCTGTTCGCCAAAGTAAGAGCGACATAGAAAATTAGAAGAATACTCGTAGTGAGAGAGTATTAGCAGAAGGGTCTAGTAAACTCATCCGCCACAAAGGAACGGACCGAGAGTTATACTAGAGTGTATTTTTAAATTTATAAATATACACACAGTAAATCCCTGAGACACAGGTGTATCATCCAGGGTGGATTGTATCTGTGTGGCAATCAAATAAGGCCACGTACAGTTGATCTTATTAGGCGAATCAAGGTAAAAGTAGCAGGATAACTTTTGTGAATTTGATAAGTTTAGCTACTGGATTCGAGCCTAGACAGTGACACGTTATCACAATTCTAATTACATTACAAGAATGAATTAGAATCTTTGAGTTCGAAGTAGAACTGGTGTTAACAAGAGGGTGCCATTGCCGGATACACAAAACTCTTCTTTTTAAGTTCTTGGTTTTATGCTGTTAATACGCGAATAGCAAATAACAGAATTTGCAGTAAAAGCGTATAGTTATAACGAATCCATTGGGGTTGTTCGAAGATATTTCAAAGAGTTGCCATTTTGTATTTTTTCCTCCTCGGGAAAATAACGTCATTGACGTGTCGTAATTGGCGTGACGAAATCGGAACTTCTCGAACGCTAATTTATTCTTTCCTGTCGTATTACATTTTTGGAATTCGTAAATGACAACTCGTGCTCAAGCGAAAGCAATGGAAGCCAACGATCCTTTCCTAAAGTTTAAGGCGGAAGGAGAAGCGTTGGGGTTGTCGGGTCCAGATCTTGTCAATTACGTCAAGGAAGAGAAAACGCGTTTAGCTCAAGCTGAAGCTGAAGAAAGAAAGCGACAAGCTGAAGCTGAAGAAAGGAAGCGACAAGCTGAAGCTGAAGCTGAAGAAAGAAAGCGACAAGCTGAAGTTGAAGCTGAAGAAAGAAAGCGACAATCTGAAGTTGAAGCTGAAGAAAGGAAGCGTCAAGCTGAAATCGATGAAAGGAAACATAAAGCAACATTGGAATATGAATTAGAACTCGAACGAATTCGTCACGTGAACAGTGACAACACCAACGACAATGCTGCCGATCCGTCGGATTCCCGTTCATCGCAGTTCTATCAGGAAAAACTGAAGATAAAACTACCTTTTCTGGAAGACAAAGATGATCTGGAAGATTATCTACGCACATTTGAGAGAACGGCTAAGATTCAAGAATGGCCAATTAATCAATGGGCTCCTCGCCTAGGCACCTTGCTAAAAGGGAAAGCGAGGGAAGTCTACTCTATGTTGAGTGATGCTGATGCCGGTGATTACGGAACATTACGGCGATCATTATTGTTCCGATTCCAGCTGACGGCAGAAGAATATCGGAAAAAATTTCGAGAGGCCAGAAGACAGCAAGGAGAATCAACACAAGAGTACGCTACCAAGTTAGATCTCTGGTTATCCAGATGGCAGGAACTTGCAGGGAAAGACAACACATATGACGATCTGCGTGATTTGATACTGCAAGAAAAGTTTCTTAGTGGGATACCGTTTGATCAAGCGCGTTTTGTCAGAGAAAAGGAGCCGGAGACGATGGGCGATGCAATAAGATTTGCTTTAACCTACGAGTCAGCAAAGCAAGCCACTATGTCTGATCATGAAAGACCCAGGAATAGATTCGGAGATAGGCTCAAGCATAGTAGAAGGAAAGAAGATGAGGAAGGAGATAAAAAGAAGGTGGAGGTAACGGAGAAGCAGCTCCACAACGTCAGGACAAGGAGGCCTGAAGTAACCTGCTATACTTGTCACCAGCAAGGTCATGTGGCGAGACAATGCCCAAAAGGAGGGAAAGAAAACAAAGCAGCCGCAGCAATAGCTGGAAGTATGAGGCAGGAGGATGTACAGAGTCACGGCAAGCTCTGTTCATTATGTACGGCGATACCGTTCTCGCCGGAGTGCCAAGTAGAAGTAGAAGGAAAGCAAGCGACGGCATTGGGCGACACTGGAGCGTCGATCACCATCGTCGATTCCAGTCTCGTACCCGAGCGATGTTTGTCAGGAGAGACCATTGAGATAGTGATGGCCTCGTCGCCTGCAAAGTTAACACTACCAATTGCGACGGTACATATGAACACACCATTCTTTGAAGGGAAGACTGTTGTGGCCGTTATGAAGCAACCGGTAGAGCAAGTTCTTGTAGGGAACTACCGTAAGTCTGAGGATGGGAACCTGACGCCGGTTCCAGTTTACGCTATTCGAGAAGTGTGCGCAGCAATGCAAACTAGAGCTTCTGAGGGGAAAACAGATAGAACATTGAAAACATCCAATTCTCTGCTCGGGGATGTCACTCCAGTGGAGTTGGGACAAGCTCAGAAGGAGGATCCAACCCTGGAGAAAGCAAGGAAGCTAGCTGACAATGAGACCAAGCATGGGAAAGGAGGGCGCAAAGCAACTTCTAAAGCCACCTACAGCTGGAGAAAGGGAATTTTGTACCGTTCTTTTCTCCAAAACGGTAAAGAGACCAAACAAATTGTTGTCCCAAAGAAATATCGCAATGAAGTGTTACGATTGGCCCATGACACGCCGATGTCAGGACACCTGGGTGTAACCAAAACCAGGAAGAGAATCTGGAACGATTTCGTATGGCCCGGAATCTGTGGAGACATCAGACGCTATTGCGCGTCATGTGACATATGCCAGAGGACGTCACCGAAGGGTCAAGTTCGGAAACTGCCGTTGGGCAAGATGCCAATAATCCACACACCTTTTGATCGTGTGGCGGTGGATATCATCGGACCTATCTTACCAGCGTCCGACAGGGGGCACCGCTATATAATCACCATGGTGGACTATGCTACACGCTACGTCGAAGCCAAGCCATTAAAATCCATCAAAGCCGAAGATGTGGCCGAATCATTGTGGGAAATGTGGACTCGCTTAGGTATTCCGAGAGAGATTCTGACAGACAACGGATCTCAATTTGTAGGATCCTTAGCTGACGAAGTGAACAGGCTACTGAGTGTGAAAGGCCTGAGGACCACACCAAGACACGCACAATGTAACGGGTTGGTGGAACGTTTCAATGGTACCATCAAAAGTATGCTGAAACATCTTTGTCAAGAACAACCAAAAGAATGGGACAGGTTTATTCCTGCACTTCTATTTGCTATCAGAGAAGTACCGCAAGAATCACTACAATTCTCTCCCTTTGAGCTTCTTTATGGACGAACTGTACGAGGACCGTTACAGATTCTGAAAGAGCTCTGGACACAGGAAGAACAGACGGAAGAAACTAGGACCACATTTCAGTATGTGATCGACCTCCGGAACAGAATTGAAGAAACCTGTAAAATCGCCAGAGAAAACCTTGGAAAAGCAAGCGCTAAACACGCGAAACATTTCAACATGAAAGCAAAAGCACGGAAATTCAACGTTGGATATAAAGTTCTCATGCTTGTTTCTGATAAAGCCAACAAACTGCAGATGCTATGGAAAGGTCCATATGTTGTCACTGACCGCATCAATGAATGTGACTACAAGATTGCAGTAGGAGACAATGAGAAAATCTACCATGCTAATGCACTGAAACTGTACGTTGAAAGAGAAAAGCAAGTGGAAACTCATATCGTCGCCGTTGTGATGATCAACAAACATGAACAGAAAGGTACTACTGAGACAAAAGATAGCATACCTGTGATTCAGATGGAAAATGCCAAAGGACCGACAGATATTCATTCTTTGGACAAATTGACGGAAAAGCAAGGCACAATGAGCAATTTCATTGATGACGTCATGGTAGCAACTGAGACGTGGGAGGAGCACGTGCAAGTCCTCAAAGCAACGTTGGATAGATTACATGAGTGCAATCTGACAGCAAAACCTTCCAAGTGTTATTTTGGATTTGAGAGCCTGTCATTTCTAGGACACATAGTTGGTCAAGGTACAATTCAACCAGAAGAGGACAAGGTTGAAAAGATCAGAAACGCGCAACCACCGAAGATGAAGAAAGACCTGCGCGCTTTCTTGGGTCTAGCAGGGTATTATCGGAAGTTCGTGCCGAACTTCGCTACGCTCGCACTGCCGCTGACTGAAAAGACGAAAAAAGGGCATCCTGAACAAGTTCAGTGGGACGACAAATGCGAAGAAGCATTCACGTCACTCAAGCGAGAGTTGTGCAAGAAGCCAGTCATCTGTCTCCCTGATCCAGAGAAACAGTACGTCCTGAGGACGGACGCATCAGACAGAGGCATTGGCGCTATCCTGATGCAAGACCATGGTGATGGTTTACAACCAATCGCGTACGCCAGCAAGAAGCTGAGGGAAACTGAAGGCCGGTATGCCACGATCGAGAAGGAATGCATGGCAATAGTATGGGGAATACGGAAGTTTGAACAATACCTGTTTGGAACAAAGTTTGTTATTGAAACAGATCACCAGCCTCTACAATATCTGCAAAAAGCAAGGACAGAAAACGGACGGCTGATGAGATGGGCCATACAACTCCAACAGTACAACTTCTCTGTACGAGTCATTCCAGGCAAAGACAATATCGGGGCAGATTATCTCAGTCGCTCGATGTAAGTGTAAGGAAAAATTGCATTCTTGATTTTTCACTTAAGCTGGGGGGTATTGTCGCGATACAAGCGCCTACTCTACGCATCCTCGATATTCTGCTGTAGTCCAGACAATGCGTCATAGACAATACGTCACAGACAGTGACCATAATAATATTGTTTTCAGAATGACGCAGTATGGACAATTTTTTATTTAGTGTAGTTCATTTTTAGATTGTTGTCACCATAGACAATTTGTGTACCATCTTTTCGATTGGCTGAATGTGGAAAAGATTCGTTAGGATAAACATTCGAGCAACCATCTTTGGAGGGCAAGGAACGTATGTTTACGCCAGACCATTATTTGGATTATAGAGGTCATAAATTTGGTTCGAAAAGCTCGTCTCATCCTAAACAACACGTGTCGTAAACCCAACAAACGAATCCTGAGCTGGTAAGTTATGATTCGATGTGTGAAGCTGGGAAATGGGTAGTCTTGTGCTTGTGTCCATTGCGCCATGCGAATCATTCATCGTCCTTCATCAAGGTGATTCGTTATTATTCTTCAATGTATGCAATTTGTATGATAATAGTTATTTTAACATGTTGTTCTCATTTCATATAAATTCTTCAGCGCGTGAAGTTTATATGGTGATAGTTAATTTAACATGTTTAGCTTAGTTCATAAAGAATGTTGGTGCATTCTTGATCATTGGAACAGTGTGGATGAACAGCGAGGAAAGAACATTATTATGTTTGAGAATAAGATACAATAACCCGTGAATATGCAGGGTTCTTATTCCAACAACGTCAACGGCGTTCCTCGCTGGTCATTCAACAGGATGCAGATTGTGTATTTAGTCCCGGTTAATTTGTCTGTGCGCAGGGAAAGGATTTTTCTTGTAGTTTCTGACTGTTTGGTGTTCTAATCTACTTCCATCTTCCACGCCCATTCATCTAATGACTTAGGGTTCGCCATATCCTTGACGTCCATGTGAAGTCAGCTGGACGACGTATCTTCCTCCTGGCCAAGCGTGAAGATGATGCCTTGATTAAACACCAGGAACATTTCAAGACCTACTTTTATAACTAAAGAAATCAGAACGTTCTTCGGCAGATAAGTGTTGATAACATTTTAATTATTTTGAAGAGCCTTGCCATCACGGGTTCATCGTATCACATCACATCATATGAAATAAATATCATCAACCATCAACCAGTGGTATTCTTTTTTAGTTGTAAAAAAGTAAGCAGGACGAATGAATAGCCAATAATTTCTTTTATTCTTTATATTCTATTTCTCAACATTATTTTCTTGTTTCTTATCGATTTTAGGCATAGTAAAAAGAGGAAATTGATTCTATTTATATAAAAATTCTTTCAGTCTGTTCATTCACCCTTTAACATCAATATATATATTAATATAAAATGTATATATAACGCGACAATGGGGGCTCGTCTCGTGATAGTTGGAGTCACAATCACTTTTTAAGTCGTGTTACCACTGGTGGTGATGATATTTACTACATTGTACATTTAAATTTTCATTGTATCATTCATTTGTTCAACGCGGGAGGTTGGAGGGAGCCACTCTTACAAATGGGCGGACTTATGGACTACCCTACCAACCAATGTAACATCAGCTTCCCACGTCGATCATAAGTTACCAGTGATTTCAGATATAATTAGGTTGCATGTTTATAACCTTATGCAAACGACTCCCAGTACGTGTTGTCAATCAAATGTTCAGCAGTAATTTCGGGTATTACATGCTGTAAAAGAATAGGCAGAACGGTGGTCTATTTTATTATCTCAGTCTTAACCGATTGAGTGTTTTGAAGCTAATATTGGAATCCTATAGTATTTGTTGTTATAGTGAATCCGGAGACACAAGGACCTGTGTCAATATTAGAAGGAGAGAGATAACAAGTTATAATTTAGTACAAAGACTAAATAACTTGTTGACCTACTAGTCACCTTTGAAGGTAAGGTAAATGTTCTATGTTCAACGGACCGAACAGTAGACAGACAGTAGCGTCGCGCTTAATAGATCAGTGCTAAACGGGATAATCACACAGGATCATTAAGTCAGTTTTGTAGCCTAACATTTCTGTTCGCCAAAGTAAGAGCGACATAGAAAATTAGAAGAATACTCGTAGTGAGAGAGTATTAGCAGAAGGGTCTAGTAAACTCATCCGCCACAAAGGAACGGACCGAGAGTTATACTAGAGTGTATTTTTAAATTTATAAATATACACACAGTAAATCCCTGAGACACAGGTGTATCATCCAGGGTGGATTGTATCTGTGTGGCAATCAAATAAGGCCACGTACAGTTGATCTTATTAGGCGAATCAAGATAAAAGTAGCAGGATAACTTTTGTGAATTTGATAAGTTTAGCTACTGGATTCGAGCCTAGACAGTGACACGTTATCACAATTCTAATTACATTACAAGAATGAATTAGAATCTTTGAGTTCGAAGTAGAACTGGTGTTAACAAGAGGGTGCCATTGCCGGATACACAAAACTCTTCTTTTTAAGTTCTTGGTTTTATGCTGTTAATACGCGAATAGCAAATAACAGAATTTGCAGTAAAAGCGTATAGTTATAACGAATCCATTGGGGTTGTTCGAAGATATTTCAAAGAGTTGCCATTTTGTATTTTTTCCTCCTCGGGAAAATAACGTCATTGACGTGTCGTAATTGGCGTGACGAAATCGGAACTTCTCGAACGCTAATTTATTCTTTCCTGTCGTATTACATTTTTGGAATTCGTAAATGACAACTCGTGCTCAAGCGAAAGCAATGGAAGCCAACGATCCTTTCCTGAAGTTTAAGGCGGAAGGAGAAGCGTTGGGGTTGTCGGGTCCAGATCTTGTCAATTACGTCAAGGAAGAGAAAACGCGTTTAGCTCAAGCTGAAGCTGAAGAAAGAAAGCGACAAGCTGAAGCTGAAGAAAGGAAGCGACAAGCTGAAGCTGAAGCTGAAGAAAGAAAGCGACAAGCTGAAGTTGAAGCTGAAGAAAGAAAGCGACAATCTGAAGTTGAAGCTGAAGAAAGGAAGCGTCAAGCTGAAATCGATGAAAGGAAACATAAAGCAACATTGGAATATGAATTAGAACTCGAACGAATACGTCACGTGAACAGTGACAACACCAACGACAATGCTGCCGATCCGTCGGATTCTCGTTCATCGCAGTTTTATCAGGAAAAACTGAAGATAAAACTACCTTTTCTGGAAGACAAAGATGATCTGGAAGATTATCTACGCACATTTGAGAGAACGGCTAAGATTCAAGAATGGCCAATTAATCAATGGGCTCCTCGCCTAGGCACCTTGCAGGGGCGGATCAGTTAGGTTTTGGGGGGGGGGGGGGTTCCAAAAGTCTATTAAAGGGACTTACTCGGTAAATGTTAATGATGGTCAAGAAACGCTTCAGATCAAGCATCAACATTGGCAGGACACGCACTTTTCGAGCAGACATCGGAAGTGACCACAATCTTGTGATGATGTCTTTCCGACTTCAATTGAAGAGAGTAAACACAGCAAAGTGCACTAGACTAAAGTTCGACCTGGACAAACTGAAAGACCCGGAGGTGACAGAAATATTTTAGGCCACAATTGGAGGGAAATTTGCACCACTGCTCATTTTAAGAGCTGATGAAGTAGATGTTAACACCATGACCACCACCTTCAACTTAGCTGTGACAGATGCCTCCACGGAAATACTTGGAAAGCACCGGTCAAAGAAGAAGCTGTGGATCACACCTGAACTTTTGGACCTGTGTGATAAACGAAGAGATGAAAAAGAAAAGGAACACCTGACAGGGAGCTGATGCCTACCGAAAAATCAACAATGACATCCGAAAAGGCATGCGCACAGCAAAGGAGAACTGGACAGAAGCTCAATGCCAGGAAATAGATAACAGTCTGAACAAAAACAACAGCAAGAAGGCCTACCAGACTGTGAAGCCGCTGACAAGTGTTAAACAGCCCAAGGTCTCCACGATCCAAAGCAAGTGGCTTATGCCTTACAGAAGAACAACAAGTCTTGGACAGATGGACAGAGTACTGCTCTGACCTTTACAACCACAAACCAAACGGAGACCCATCAGTTCTAGCATGTCCAGAGAACAGAGAAGAAGAAGAAATACTCCCAATTCTCCGAGAAGAGGTTGAGGCAGCAGTGCAATTGCTGAAGAAGGGGAAGTCAGCGGGAGTGGACAACATACCCGCGGAACTGCTTCAAGCAGGAGGAGAAGCGATGATCGACGCACTCACCATTATGTGTAACAAGATGTGGCAGAGTGGGGAGTGGCCTTCGCCATGGACATCACTTGTCATCACTCTTTCCAAAAAAGGTAACCTTCATGAATGTGAAAATTACCGCACCATCAGCCTCATTAGCCATCCCAGCAAGGTCCTCCTGAAATATAATACTCAACAGGTTGAAACCCCAAGCTGAAAAAATCATAGCCGAAGAGCAAGCAGGATTTAGGGCAGCGCGAAGTACCACTGAACAGATTTTCAACCTCAGAATAATCTGCGAGAAATACCTACAGCACCAACATCTATATCATGTGTTCGTAGACATCAAAAAGGCGTTTGACCGAGTCTGGCATGCAGCTCTGTGGGCAACCATGAGAGTGTACAGCATCAGCCCTAAAATTGTTGAAGTCATCAAAAGCCTGTATGACAAGGCTACCAGTGCAGTCCTCCACAACAGCACCATCGGAAACTGGTTCAGAACAACAATCGGTGTGTTTCAGGGATGCCTACTCTCTCCAACACTCTTCAACATCTTCCTAGAGCGCATCATGTGAGATGCCCTTGCAGACCACGAAGGCACAGTCAGCATAGGGGGAAGAGCAATCTCCAACCTTCGTTTTGCGGATGACATTGATGGATTGGCTGGAGAAGAACAAGAACTTGAACAGCTGGTACAGAGGCTTGACACCACTTCCAGAGCTTATGGAATGGAAATAAGTGCAGAGAAGACCAAAATGATGACCAACAACACCCATGGCACCAACACGGAAATCAAAGTCCAAGGCCAATCCCTCAACACAGTGCATAGCTTCAAATATTTAGGAGCCATTGCATCAGACAATGGGTCCCGACAGGAAGTCTTCTCCAGGATCGCACGAACAACTGCTACCCTGGCGAGGTTGAAGACAATTTGGAAAGACAGGGCCATCAGTCTACATTCCAAGGTAAGGCTGCTGCGCTCCCTTGTCATCTCCATCTTCCTATATGCTTGCGAAACATGGACCCTCACAGCAGATCTCCAACGAAGAATACAAAGCATGGAGATGAGGTGCTTCAGAAGACTTCTGGGCATTTCCTACACCCAGAACATCACCAACGACGAAGTCCGACAGACCATCACACAAGCCATTGGACAACACGATGACGTGCTCACAATGGTGAAAAAACGGAAACTCCGATGGTATGGCCATGTCACCAGATCATCAGGTCTTGCAAAGACCATCCTGCAAGGCACAGTGCAAGGAGGTAGAAGAAGAGGGAGACCGAAAAAGAGGTGGGATGACAACATTCGAGACTGGACTGGTTTGACACTGAGCGAAACAATCAGGGTTGCTGAGGACAGGGAAAGATCGAGTACGTTGGGTAAACGATCATCTGTGGTGCCCCTTCGACCTCCGAGTTATGGGATAGGACACGATAGGATATGATATGTTATTTACTTTTAAGATTAAATTTTCAAAATAATAATTACCTCCTTTGCTCCCAAAATATGTACTGAGCTTTGCCACACCTTTCGAATCGGAGGGCTTCAATGACGGCGTTCGCGGCAGTTTGAAGCGCTGGGTTGCCCACACTATGACTTTTTCAGCATGCGAGGTACTTTTAAATTGACCAAGCCAAAATGATCTACCTACCACCAAAATGCAAAACATATATATAGTCATATAATTGGCTGACGTCAATTTTTTTTATGCTAGCGATCTGAGTCACACTGCCTTCACGATGGACCGATCGATCGCGATCGACGTATTGGGCACTCCTGTCGTAATCCATTATATTATCCATTAGGAATATCGTTTTCTTTCTTTTCATTTCTTCCGCTCGTGGCGCCCCCCCACCCCCCCCCCCCCCTCCTAAAAAATAAACAAAAACTAAAACTAAAAATAAATAAATAAATAAATAAATAAATAAATAAATAAATAGAATGTCGACGAAGACGGGAAATATCAGCTTTGCTCTTTGTGGAGCACGACAGACGGTGTTTGTCTGGAGATTGTTTAGAATGATTGCAATGATTGAAGTTTTTTAGGGAGAAGATTGCGAGGGCTTGCATATTGTGGGAAAAGTCAAATACTCGTACCCCAAAAAATAAAATAAAATAAATAAATAAATAAATAAATAAATATATAATATATATAATTTATTTATTTATTTATTTATTTTAATTTATTTTATTTTTTTTAAATAATTTTATATATATATATATATATTAAAGTGATTTTTTTTCTCTCTCTTTCTCTCTCTCCTTCTTCTTCTTCTTTTTTTCCTTTTTTTTTTTTTTTGGGCTGGGGGGGGGGTTCCGGAAACCCCGGAAACCCCCCCCTCGTCCGCCCCTGCCTTGCTAAAAGGGAAAGCGAGGGAGGTCTACTCTATGTTGAGTGATGCTGATGCCGGCGATTACGGAACATTACGGCGATCATTATTGTTCCGATTCCAGCTGACGGCAGAAGAATATCGGAAAAAATTTCGAGAGGCCAGAAGACAGCAAGGAGAATCAACACAAGAGTACGCTACCAAGTTAGATCTCTGGTTATCCAGATGGCAGGAACTTGCAGGGAAAGACAACACATATGACGATCTGCGTGATTTGATACTGCAAGAAAAGTTTCTTAGTGGGATACCGTTTGATCAAGCGCGTTTTGTCAGAGAAAAGGAGCCGGAGACGATGGGCGATGCAATAAGATTTGCTTTAACCTACGAGTCAGCAAAGCAAGCCACTATGTCTGATCATGAAAGACCCAGGAATAGATTCGGAGATAGGCTCAAGCATAGTAGAAGGAAAGAAGATGAGGAAGGAGATAAAAAGAAGGCGGAGGTAACGCAGAAGCAGCTCCACAACGTCAGGACAAGGAGGCCTGAAGTAACCTGCTATGCTTGTCACCAGCAAGGTCATGTGGCGAGACAATGCCCAAAAGGAGGGAAAGAAAACAAAGCAGCCGCCGCAATAGCTGGAAGTATGAGGCAGGACGATGTACAGAGTCACGGCAAGCTCTGTTCATTATGTACGGCGATACCGTTCTCGCCGGAGTGCCAAGTAGAAGTAGAAGGAAAGCAAGCGACGGCATTGCGCGACACTGGAGCGTCGATCACCATCGTCGATTCCAGTCTCGTACCCGAGCGATGTTTGTCAGGAGAGACCATTGAGATAGTGATGGCCTCGTCGCCTGCAAAGTTAACACTACCAATTGCGACGGTACATATGAACACACCATTCTTTGAAGGGAAGACTGTTGTGGCCGTTATGAAGCAACCGGTAGAGCAAGTTCTTGTAGGGAACTACCGTAAGTCTGAGGATGGGAACCTGACGCCTGTTCCAGTTTACGCTATTCGAGAAGTGTGCGCAGCAATGCAAACTAGAGCTTCTGTGGGGAAAACAGATAGAACATTGAAAACATCCAATTCTCTGCTCGGGGATGTCACTCCAGTGGAGTTGGGACAAGCTCAGAAGGAGGATCCAACCCTGGAGAAAGCAAGGAAGCTAGCTGACAATGAGACCAAGCATGGGAAAGGAGGGCGCAAAGCAACTTCTAAAGCCACCTACAGCTGGAGAAAGGGAATTTTGTACCGTTCTTTTCTCCAAAACGGTAAAGAGACCAAACAAATTGTTGTCCCAAAGAAATATCGCAATGAAGTGTTACGATTGGCCCATGACACGCCGATGTCAGGACACCTGGGTGTAACCAAAACCAGGAAGAGAATCTGGAACGATTTCGTATGGCCCGGAATCTGTGGAGACATCAGACGCTATTGCGCGTCATGTGACATATGCCAGAGGACGTCACCGAAGGGTCAAGTTCGGAAACTGCCGTTGGGCAAGATGCCAATAATCCACATACCTTTTGATCGTGTGGCGGTGGATATCATCGGACCTATCTTACCAGCGTCCGACAGGGGGCACCGCTATATAATCACCATGGTGGACTATGCTACACGCTACGTCGAAGCCAAGCCATTAAAATCCATCAAAGCCGAAGATGTGGCCGAATCATTGTGGGAAATGTGGACTCGCTTAGGTATTCCGAGAGAGATTCTGACAGACAACGGATCTCAATTTGTAGGATCCTTAGCTGACGAAATGAACAGGCTACTGAGTGTGAAAGGCCTGAGGACCACACCAAGACACGCACAATGTAACGGGTTGGTGGAACGTTTCAATGGTACCATCAAAAGTATGCTGAAACATCTTTGTCAAGAACAACCAAAAGAATGGGACAGGTTTATTCCTGCACTTCTATTTGCTATCAGAGAAGTACCGCAAGAATCACTACAATTCTCTCCCTTTGAGCTTCTTTATGGACGAACTGTACGAGGACCGTTACAGATTCTGAAAGAGCTCTGGACACAGGAAGAACAGACGGTAGAAACTAGGACCACATTTCAGTATGTGATCGACCTCCGAAACAGAATTGAAGAAACCTGTAAAATCGCCAGAGAAAACCTTGGAAAAGCAAGCGCTAAACACGCGAAACATTTCAACATGAAAGCAAAAGCACGGAAATTCAACGTTGGAGATAAAGTTCTCATGCTTGTTTCTGATAAAGCCAACAAACTGCAGATGCTATGGAAAGGTCCATATGTTGTCACTGACCGCATCAATGAATGTGACTACAAGATTGCAGTAGGAGACAATGAGAAAATCTACCATGCTAATGCACTGAAACTGTACGTTGAAAGAGAAAAGCAAGTGGAAACTCATATCCTCGCCGTTGTGATGATCAACAAACATGAACAGAAAGGTACTACTGAGACAAAAGATAGCATACCTGTGATTCAGATGGAAAATGCCAAAGGACCGACAGATATTCATTCTTTGGACAAATTGACGGAAAAGCAAGGCACAATGAGCAATTTCATTGATGACGTCATGGTAGCAACTGAGACGTGGGAGGAGCACGTGCAAGTCCTCAAAGCAACGTTGGATAGATTACATGAGTGCAATCTGACAGCAAAACCTTCCAAGTGTTATTTTGGATTTGAGAGCCTGTCATTTCTAGGACACATAGTTGGTCAAGGTACAATTCAACCAGAAGAGGACAAGGTTGAAAAGATCAGAAACGCGCAACCACCAAAGATGAAGAAAGACTTGCGCGCTTTCTTGGGTCTAGCAGGGTATTATCGGAAGTTCGTGCCGAACTTCGCTACGCTCGCACTGCCGCTGACTGAAAAGACGAAAAAAGGGCATCCTGAACAAGTTCAGTGGGACGACAAATGCGAAGAAGCATTCACGTCACTCAAGCGAGAGTTGTGCAAGAAGCCAGTCATCTGTCTCCCTGATCCAGAGAAACAGTACGTTCTGAGGACGGACGCATCAGACAGAGGCATTGGCGCTATCCTGATGCAAGACCATGGTGATGGTTTACAACCAATCGCGTACGCCAGCAAGAAGCTGAGTGAAACTGAAGGCCGGTATGCCACGATCGAGAAGGAATGCATGGCAATAGTATGGGGAATACGGAAGTTTGAACAATACCTGTTTGGAACAAAGTTTGTTATTGAAACAGATCACCAGCCTCTACAATATCTGCAAAAAGCAAGGACAGAAAACGGACGGCTGATGAGATGGGCCATACAACTGCAACAGTACAACTTCTCTGTACGAGTCATTCCAGGCAAAGACAATATCGGGGCAGATTATCTCAGTCGCTCGATGTAAGTGTAAGGAAAAATTGCATTCTTGATTTTTCACTTAAGCTGGGGGGTATTGTCGCGATACAAGCGCCTACTCTACGCATCCTCGATATTCTGCTGTAGTCCAGACAATGCGTCATAGACAATACGTCACAGACAGTGACGATAATAATATTGTTTTCAGAATGACGCAGTATGGACAATTTTTTATTTAGTGTAGTTCATTTTTAGATTGTTGTCACCATAGACAATTTGTGTACCATCTTTTCGATTGGCTGAATGTGGAAAAGATTCGTTAGGATAAACATTCGAGCAACATCTTTGGAGGGCAAGGAACGTATGTTTACGCCAGACCATTATTTGGATTATAGAGGTCATAAATTTGGTTCGAAAAGCTCGTCTCATCCTAAACAACACGTGTCGTAAACCCAACAAACGAATCCTGAGCTGGTAAGTCATGATTCGATGTGTGAAGCTGGGAAATGGGTAGTCTTGTGCTTGTGTCCATTGCGCCATGCGAATCATTCATCGTCCTTCATCAAGGTGATTCGTTATTATTCTTCAATGTATGCAATTTGTATGATAATAGTTATTTTAACATGTTGTTCTCATTTCATATAAATTCTTCAGCGCGTGAAGTTTATATGGTGATAGTTAATTTAACATGTTTAGCTTAGTTCATAAAGAATGTTGGTGCATTCTTGATCATTGGAACAGTGTGGATGAACAGCGAGGAAAGAACATTATTATGTTTGAGAATAAGATACAATAACCCGTGAATATGCAGGGTTCTTATTCCAACAACGTCAACGGCGTTCCTCGCTGGTCATTCAACAGGATGCAGATTGTGTATTTAGTCCCGGTTAATTTGTCTGTGCGCAGGGAAAGGATTTTTCTTGTAGTTTCTGACTGTTTGGTGTTCTAATCTACTTCCATCTTCCACGCCCATTCATCTAATGACATAGGGTTCGCCATATCCTTGACGTCCATGTGAAGTCAGCTGGACGACGTATCTTCCTCCTGGCCAAGCGTGAAGATGATGCCTTGATTAAACACCAGGAACATTTCAAGACCTACTTTTATAACTAAAGAAATCAGAACGTTCTTCGGCAGATAAGTGTTGATAACATTTTAATTATTTTGAAGAGCCATGCCATCACGGGTTCATCGTATCACATCACATCATATGAAATAAATATCATCAACCATCAACCAGTGGTATTCTTTTTTAGTTGTAAAAAAGTAAGCAGGACGAATGAATAGCCAATAATTTCTTTTATTCTTTATATTCTATTTCTCAACATTATTTTCTTGTTTCTTATCGATTTTAGGCATAGTAAAAAGAGGAAATTGATTCTATTTATATAAAAAAAATTTCAGTCTGTTCATTCACCCTTTAACATCAATATATATATTAATATAAAATGTATATATAACGCGACAGTAGGTAAAAAATGATCACATCAGGAATCCGACAGTCAGAAATATAAGGAAGAAAGAAAGAAAAATCCTTTCCCTGCGCACAGACAAATTAACAGGGACTAAATACACAATCTGCATCCTGTTGAATGACCAGCGAGGAACGCCGTTGACGTTGTTTGAATAAGAACCCTGCGTATTCACGGGTTATTGTATCTTAGTCTCAAAACACAATAATGTTCTTTCCTCGCTGTTCATCCACACTGTTCCAATGATCAAGAATGCACCAACATTCTTTATGAACTAAGCTAAACATGTTAAATTAACTATCACCATATAAACTTCACGCGCTGAAGAATTTATATGAAATGAGAACAACATGTTAAAATAACTATTATCATACAATTTGCATACATTGAAGAATAATAACGAATCACCTTGATGAAGGACGATGAATGATTCGCATGGCGCAATGGACACAAGCACAAGACTACCCATTTCCCAGCTTCACACATCGAATCATAACTTACCAGCTCAGGATTCGTTTGTTGGGTTTACGACACGTGTTGTTTAGGATGAGACGAGCTTTTCGAACCAAATTTATGACCTCTATAATCCAAATAATGGTCTGGCGTAAACATACGTTCCTTGCCCTCCAAAGATGGTTGCTCGAATGTTTATCCTAACGAATCTTTTCCACATTCAGCCAATCGAAAAGATGGTACACAAATTGTCTATGGTAACAACAATCTAAAAATGAACTACACTAAATAAAAATTGTCCATACTGCGTCATTCTGAAAACAATATTATTATCGTCACTGTCTGTGACGTATTGTCTATGACGCATTGTCTGGACTACAGCAGAATATCGAGGATGCGTAGAGTAGGCGCTTGTATCGCGACAATATCCCCCCGCTTGAGTGAAAAATCAAGAATGCAATTTTTCCTTACACTACATCGAGCGGCTGAGATAATCTGCCCCGATATTGTCTTTCTTTGTCTTCGGTGGTTGCGCGTTTCTGATCTTGTCAACCTTGTCTTCTTCTGGTTGAATTGTACCTTGACCAACTATGTGTCCTAGAAATGACAGGCTCTCAAATCCAAAATAACACTTGGAAGGTTTTGCTGTCAGATTGCACTCATGTAATCTATCCAACGTTGCTTTGAGGACTTGCACGTGCTCCTCCCACGTCTCAGTTGCTACCATGACGTCATCAATGAAATTACTGACGGCGTCTTCGTTCAGCGGTTTCAAAAGTTTCCTCATCATGCGTGTGAAAACGGCCCCAGCGTTCTTCAACCCAAATGGCATCACAGTCCATTGAAATTGACCTTGCGGTGTAGTGAAAGCGGTTTTCTCTTTGTCTTCTGTCTTTATAGGAATTTGCCAGTATCCTTTTGCGAGATCTATCTTAGAAAAGTATTTCTTCTTGCTCAACTTGGCAAACAGCTCATCGATGTTAGGCATTGGTTCGGCATCGAATCTTGTGGCTTGATTTAATTTTCTGTAGTCAATACAGAATCGGTTGTTGCCGTCCTTCTTTTGTACAAGTACAACAGGTGCGCTGTATGGTGATGCTGCTTGTTCGATGACGTTCATTTTCAACATTGCTTCAACTTCTTCTCGATTGTTTTTATCTTAGAATATGGCAGAGGGTACTGTCGAACAAATATAGCTCGATCCTGTTCCATTGGGATATTACACTCTTGCAATGATGTTTTCCCCGGCAAATCCGTCAATACAGACTTCTTGCGGTTGCAGATTTCTGTAAGCTCTGTTCTTTGCTTTTCTGTCAGTTTGTCGGACAAATGAACATACGCTGGTCCTTGGGTATTTTCCAGCTGAATCACAGGTATGCTATCTTTTGTTCCAGTAGTATCTTTCTGTTCATGTTCATCGATCATCACAACGGCGACGATATGAGTTTCCACTTGCTTTTCTCTTTCAACGTACAGTTTCAGTGCGTTAGCATGGTAGATTTTCTCATTGTCTCCTACTGCAATCTTGTAGTCACATTCATTGATGCGGTCAATGACAACATATGGACCTTTCCATAGCATCTGCAGTTTGTTGGCTTTATCAGAAACAAGCATGAGAACTTTATCTCCAACGTTGAATTTCAGTGCTTTTGCTTTCATGTTGAAATGTTTCGCGTGTTTAGCGCTTGCTTTTCCAAGGTTTTCTCTGGCGATTTTACAGGTTTCTTCAATTCTGTTTCGGAGGTCGATCACATACTGAAATGTGGTCCTGGTTTCTTCCGTCTGTTCTTCCTGTGTCCAGAGCTCTTTCAGAATCTGTAACGGTCCTCGTACAGTTCGTCCATAAAGAAGCTCAAAGGGAGAGAATTGTAGTGATTCTTGCGGTACTTCTCTGATAGCAAATAGAAGTGCAGGAATAAACCTGTCCCATTCTTTTGGTTGTTCTTGACAAAGATGTTTCAGCATACTTTTGATGGTACCATTGAAACGTTCCACCAACCCGTTACATTGTGCGTGTCTTGGTGTGGTCCTCAGGCCTTTCACACTCAATAGCCTGTTCACTTCATCGGCTAGGGATCCTACAAATTGAGATCCGTTGTCTGTCAGAATCTCTCTCGGAATACCTAAACGAGTCCACATTTCCCACAATAATTCGGCCACATCTTCGGCTTTGATGGATTTTAATGGCTTGGCTTCGACGTAGCGTGTAGCATAGTCCACCATGGTGATTATATAGCGGTGCCCCCTGTCGGACGCTGGTAAGATAGGTCCGATGATATCCACCGCCACACGATCAAAAGGTGTGTGGATTATTGGCATCTTGCCCAACGGCAGTTTCCGAACTTGACCCTTCGGTGACGTCCTCTGGCATATGTCACATGACGCGCAATAGCGTCTGATGTCTCCGCAGATTCCGGGCCATACGAAATCGTCCCAGATTCTCTTCCTGGTTTTGGTTACACCCAGGTGTCCTGACATCGGCGTGTCATGGGCCAATCGTAACACTTCGTTGCGATATTTCTTTGGGACAACAATTTGTTTGGTCTCTTTACCGTTTTGGAGAAAAGAACGGTACAAAATTCCCTTTCTCCAGCTGTAAGTGGTTTTAGAAGTTGATTTGCGCCCTCCTTTCCCATGCTTGGTCTCATTGTCAGCTAGCTTCCTTGCTTTCTCCAGGGTTGGATCCTCCTTCTGAGCTTGTCCCAACTCCACTGGAGTGACATCCCCGAGCAGAGAATTGGATGTTTTCAATGTTTTATCTGTTTTCCCCACAGAAGCTCTAGTTTGCATTGCTGCGCACACTTCTCGAATAGCGTAAACTGGAACAGGCGTCAGGTTCCCATCCTCAGACTTACGATAGTTCCCTACAAGAACTTGCTCTACCGGTTGCTTCATAACGGCCACAACGGTCTTCCCTTCAAAGAATGGTGTGTTCATGTGTACCGTCGCAATTGGTAGTGTTAACTTTGCAGGCGACGAGGCCATCACTATCTCAATGGTCTCTCCTGACAAACATCGCTCGGGTACGAGACTGGAATCGACGATGGTGATCGACGCTCCAGTGTCGCGCAATGCCGTCGCTTGCTTCCCTTCCACTTCTACTTGGCACTCCGGCGAGAACGGTATCGCCGTACATAATAAACAGAGCTTGCCGTGACTCTGTACACCTCCCTGCACTATACTTCCAGCTATTGCGGCGGCTGCTTTGTTTTCTTTCCTTCCTTTTGGGCATTGTCTCGCCACATGACCTTGCTGGTGACAAGTATAGCAGGTTACTTCAGGCCTCCTTGTCCTGACGTTGTGGAGCTGCTTCTGCGCTACCTCCACTTCCTTTTTATCTCCTTCCTCATCTTCTTTCCTTTTATTATGCTTGAGTCTATCTCCGAATCTATTCCTGGGTCTTTCATGATCAGACATAGTGGCTTGCTTTGCTGACTCGTAAGTTAAAGCAAATCTTATTGCATCGCCCATCGTTTCCGGCTCCTTTTCTCTGACAAAACGCGCTTGATCAAACGGTATCCCACTAAGAAACTTTTCTTGCAGTATCAAATCACGCAGATCGTCATATGTGTTGTCTTTCCCTGCAAGTTCCTGCCATCTGGATAACCAGAGATCTAACTTGGTAGCGTACTCTTGTGTTGATTCTCCTTGCTGTCTTCTGGCCTCTCGAAATTTTTTCCGATATTCTTCTGCCGTCAGCTGGAATCGGAACAATAATGATCGCCGTAATGTTCCGTAATCACCGGCATCAGCATCACTCAACATAGAGTAGACTTCCCTCGCTTTCCCTTTTAGCAAGGTGCCTAGGCGAGGAGCCCATTGATTAATTGGCCATTCTTGAATCTTAGCCGTTCTCTTAAATGTGCGTAGATAATCTTCCAGATCATCTTTGTCTTCCAGAAAAGGTAGTTTTATCTTCAGTTTTTCCTGATAGAACTGCGATGAACGGGAATCCGACGGATCGGCAGCATTGTCGTTGGTGTTGTCACTGTTCACGTGACGAATTCGTTCGAGTTCTAATTCATATTCCAATGTTGCTTTATGTTTCCTTTCATCGATTTCAGCTTGACGCTTCCTTTCTTCAGCTTCAGCTTGATGCTTTCTTTCTTCAGCTTCAACTTGATGCTTCCTTTCTTCAGCTTCAGCTTGTCGCTTCCTTTCTTCAGCTTCAGCTTCAGCTTCAGCTTGTCGCTTCCTTTCTTCAGCTTCAGCGTGTCGCTTCCTTTCTTCAGCTTCAGCTTGACGTTTTCGTTCGTCAGCTTCAGCTAGACGCATTTTTTCTTCCTTGACGTAGTTGACAAGATCTGGACCCGACAACCCCAACGCTTCTCCTTCCGCCTTAAACTTTAGGAAAGGATCGTTGGCTTCCATTGCTTTCGCTTGAGCACGAGTCGTTGTCATTTACTAATGCCAAAATGTAATATGACACAAAAGATCAGCGTTCGAGAAGTTCCGATTACGTCACGCCGATTACGTCACGTCAATGACGTTATTTTCCCCGAGGAGGAAAAAAATACAAAATGGCAACTCTTTGAAATATCTTCGAACAACCCCAATGGATTCGTTATAACTATACGCTTTTACTGCAAATTCTGTTATTTGCTATTCGCGTATTAACAGCATAAAACCAAGAACTTGAAAAGAAGAGTTTTGTGTATCCGGCAATGGCACCCTCTTGTTAACACCAGTTCTACTTCGAACTCAAAGATCCTAATTCATTCTTGTAATGTAATTAGAATTGTGATAACGTGTCACTGTCTAGGCTCGAATCCAGTAGCTAAACTTATCAAATTCACAAAAGTTATCCTGCTACCTTTACCTTGATTCGCCTAATAAGATCAACTGTACGTGGCCTTATTTGATTGCCACACAGATACAATCCACCCTGGATGATACACCTGTGTCTCAGGGATTTACTGTGTGTATATTTATAAATTTAAAAATACACTCTAGTATAACTCTCGGTCCGTTCCTTTGTGGCGGATGAGTTTACTAGACCCTTCTGCTAATACTCTCTCACTACGAGTATTCTTCTAATTTTCTATGTCGCTCTTACTTCGGCGAACAGAAATGTTAGGCTACAAAACTGACTTCATGATCCTGTGTGATTATCCCGTTTATCACTGATCTATTAAGCGCGACGCTACTGTCTGTCTACTGTTCGGTCCGTTGAACATAGAACATTTACCTTACCTTCAAAGGTGACTAGTAGGTCAACAAGTTATTTAGTCTTTGTACTAAATTATAACTTGTTATCTCTCTCCTTCTAATATTGACACAGGTCCTCGTGTCTCCGGATTCACTATACAACAAATGCTATAGGATTCCAATATTAGCTTCAAACACTCAATCGGTTAAGACTGAGATAATAAAATAGACCACCGTTCTGCCTATTCTTTTACAGCATGTAATACCCGAAATCACTGCTGAACATTTGATTGACAACACGTACTGGGAGTCGTTTGCATAAGGTTATAAACATGCAACCTAATTATATCTGAAATCACTGGTAACTTATGATCGACGTGGGAAGCTGATGTTACATTGGTTGGTAGGGTAGTCCATAAGTCCGCCCATTGTAAGAGCGGCTCCCTCAACCTCCCGCGTTGAACAAATGAATGATACAATGATATTTTAAATGTACAATATAGTAAATATCATCACCACCAGTGGTAACACGACTTAAAAAGTGATTTTGACTCAAACTATCACGAGACGAGCCCCCATTGTCGCGTTATATATACATTTTATATTAATATATATATATATATATATAGATGTTAAAGGGTGAATGAACAGACTAAAGTATTTTATATAAATAGAATCAATTTCCTCTTTTACTATGTCCAAAATCGATAAGAAACAAGAAAAATAATGTTGAGAAATAGAAAAATAAAGAATAAAAGAAATTATTGGCTATTCATTCGTCCTGTTTGCTTTTTTACAACTAAAAAAAATACCACTGGTTGATGGTTGATGATATTTATTTCATATGATATGATACGAGAACCCGTGATGTCATGGTTCTGAAGAATTTCAATGTTAATTAAAAGGGTTACTTAGCTAACGTAGATTCCCTGCTGGAGAAGAAGAATTGTCATTTTTGTTTAACTCAGTTTCTGTCTTCACGTTTGACCAAAAGGATGGTATGTCGTCCAGCTGGCTTCACATGGACGTCAGGGATATGACGAACTCCATGTCATCAGAAGAATAAGCGTTGAGGATGGAAGTAGGTAAAAAATGATCACATCAGGAATCCGACAGTCGGAAATATAAGGAAGAAAGAAAGAAAAATCCTTTCCCTGCGCACAGACAAATTAACAGGGACTAAATACACAATCTGCATCCTGTTGAATGACCAGCGAGGAACGCCGTTGACGTTGTTTGAATAAGAACCCTGCGTATTCACGGGTTATTGTATCTTAGTCTCAAAACACAATAATGTTCTTTCCTCGCTGTTCATCCACACTGTTCCAATGATCAAGAATGCACCAACATTCTTTATGAACTAAGCTAAACATGTTAAATTAACTATCACCATATAAACTTCACGCGCTGAAGAATTTATATGAAATGAGAACAACATGTTAAAATAACTATTATCATACAATTTGCATACATTGAAGAATAATAACGAATCACCTTGATGAAGGACGATGAATGATTCGCATGGCGCAATGGACACAAGCACAAGACTACCCATTTCCCAGCTTCACACATCGAATCATAACTTACCAGCTCAGGATTCGTTTGTTGGGTTTACGACACGTGTTGTTTAGGATGAGACGAGCTTTTCGAACCAAATTTATGACCTCTATAATCCAAATAATGGTCTGGCGTAAACATACGTTCCTTGCCCTCCAAAGATGGTTGCTCGAATGTTTATCCTAACGAATCTTTTCCACATTCAGCCAATCGAAAAGATGGTACACAAATTGTCTATGGTAACAACAATCTAAAAATGAACTACACTAAATAAAAATTGTCCATTCTGAAAACAATATTATTATCGTCACTGTCTGTGACGTATTGTCTATGACGCATTGTCTGGACTACAGCAGAATATCGAGGATGCGTAGAGTAGGCGCTTGTATCGCGACAGTGTCTATGCTTGAGAATGACTGCTTGGTCTGTGATAAAGGTGTCTATGCTTGAGAATGACTGTGTGGTCTGAAATCACAAGCATGTGAACTTTAAAATAAAGAGACAAAACGCTCTGTAATAAAGCTGTATATGCTTAAGAATGATTGCGTTGTCTAAAATCACAACACTCTGTGATAAAGGTGTCTATGATTGAGAATGACTGCGTGGTCTAAAATCACAAGCATGTGAACTTTAAAATAAAGAGAGACTTAAAGCTCTGTAATAAAGCTGTCTACGCTTGACAATGACTGCGTTGTCTAACATCACAAGCATGTGAACTTTAAAATAAAGAGAGACAAAATGCTCTGTGATAAAGGTGTCTATGCTTTGAGAATGACTTCGTGGTCTGTGATAAAGCTGTCTATGCTTGAGAATGACTGTGTGGTCTGAAATCACAAGCATGTGAACTTTAAAATAAAGAGAGACAAAAAGCTCTGTAATAAAGCTGTCTATGCTTGAGAATGACTGCGTGGTCTGTGATAAAGCTGTCTATGCTTGAGAATGACCATTTGGTCTGAAATCACAAGCATGTGAACTTTAAAATAAAGAGAGACAAAAAGCTCTGTAATAAAGCTGACTATGCTTGAGAATGACTGTGATAAAGGTATCTATGCTTGCGAATTACTGTGGTAAAGGTGTCTATGCTTGAGAATTACTGCGTGGTCTGTGATAAAGGTGTCTATGCTGGAGAATGACTGCGTGGTCTGTGATAAAGGTGTCTATGCTGGAGAATGACTGCGTGGTCTGTGATAAAGGTGTCTATGCTGGAAAATGACTGCATGGTCTAAAATCACAAGCATGTGAACTTTAAATAAAGAGAGACAAAAAGCTCTATGATAAAGATGTCTCGCCTAAAATGATGGGACTGGAGTTTAGTGATAGCATCTTGGATGAAATCGTTATTAGATGTGTTATCCTCCGTGCAATGAGGAAATGATAGGAAAGATCCAACTCCTGTTCTGTGCTGCCAATAGTTTGCATTTGTGGATTAGAGCTATAGACAGAGATGACCCTAAACTAAAGTATTGGATTGAAATGCTGGGCTGCTATCCGGTGGACGAGTTCGAAACTTTGGCTTTCAGCACTACGGCTGGCTGACTGGGCGATAGATTATTTACCGCTAGATTACCTGCATGCAGACCAAGATTTGGAGATGTCCAATGCAATGTGAAGCGCTTTCGTGACATCCTGACGGTTCATGTAATAGGCAGCATCCCAGAAGCGAAAGCAGCGTAGGTCTAGGAGATGAAATTCACTGCCCTAAATTTTTCTCAGCTCGGCGATCCATTGGTACAAAACAAGGTCTCCATTATTGTTCAAATCTCACAACCCGGAAGTACAAGAGGTTAAACAAACAGTCTAGATCATCATTATACTGTAGTAGCTTGGAAAAACAACCGGATGCAAGATGATAAAGAAGATCTGGCCACATCATCATCATCATCATCATCATCATCATCATCTTCTTCTTCTTCTTCTTCTTCTTCTTCTTCTTCTTCTTCTTTTTCTTCTTCTTCTTCTTATTAAGAGCAGAAATACAGAGCATCTCACTGTCATGTCAAACTTGGACGTTGTGAAGTTCGTGGTCAGGCCACTTAAGCTTTTGCGCTCGCATGGTTGATACACGTTGTAAACATTCAGTGTGGCATTGTCCAGCAGCGTTTGAAGTACGTATTGCCTCTGGAATGTGCACAGAAAAAACTCTCCATGGACGGATTGCCGAGGGATAGAGTAGTCACAGTAATTAGATACAGTGAGAAAATAAAAGCACCCACATGCACTTCCAAATGTATGCATACATTACTGGCACACACAGTACCCACATGCAAAGCTGTACTGTTATCACATATAATATACATGTATGTGTGGGGAGAGAGAGAGAGAGAGAGAGAGAGAGAGAGAGAGAGAAAGAGAGAAAGGGGAGGGGGCAGAGAGAAAGGGAGGGAGATTGGGTGTGACGGTGGGTCTATTGTTGCGGGGCTCTGCACAGTGGAATGCTATTACCCACTCATCTTTTGTCTGTGGGGATCGGCTAGTTAATCGCCCGATGACTAATATTAATACATTTATAAGTTTAGCTCGGTCTGTGTTAGGCTGGAGTTACAGAGATAGGGAGAAAAAGGGAGAAAAAGGTAAAAGATTCACTGACACACTAGCTCTCACACGGCTATGAAACATAGGTAGTCCAGCCACTTGTTAACAGTAAATATTATTTATTTCCTCTACTCTATACAAAATCTTCTAATCACTATACTAACTTAAATGTTCAAATATCACTTCGAATAATTCGCTTCTTGATAGTTCTATGCAGCTACTGTCTCATCATTGGGCTAATGGTGCGTTCTGACCAACTGGTCAGTTTTCTGGAAGAGTGGACTAATGCACAGTCCGTCTAGAGCAGTTTTGGTGCACAGTTTCTATGAACTTAGCTTTCTTGTAGATGAGCGGTGTTGTGGTGGTGTCTGCTCCTGGTTGGCAGACTGTTGGGCTATCGTAGCTCAGTGCTCGATGCTCCAATGCAGGCCGAATATCAGTGTGGACTATTAATGGTCTTCCTTCTGCTTCAGGCCAACGATGCCTGCTCGTCTGCAAAACATGAGACGAATTTCTGCAACACTGGGTTACTTAAAGGTGTGCAGAGCGTCTCACTGAAGCAGAAACAACCCTCAGTGATAGCTCCATATATATATATTTGAAAATGTAGAGCATTGTGGGGCTTTTTATAATATAATTGTTTATGAGGCAGATATATAGGACTACTGTTGCTAGTTGTGGGCCATTATATGTGAATGGGAAAAGGAAGAAAGTAATTTATTGTTGTGTAATTGCAGTGTGAATGAATGTTTCATGCATTTTTTGATCATTGGAAAATAAATATTTCATCTGCTACATTTTTATTCAAATTAATTTTTGTATGTCTCTGCTCTAGATACAATGTAAACTATTAAAGAATGAATGAACGAAGCAGGATTGCATAAATCAATGAATAAGTGAATGAATGCATAATGAAATCATTCTAAACCCCATCATTAATGTTTTTATTATAATTTATTGCATGGATTAAGTTTGAGTTTATTTATTTATTTATTTTCTTTTTACTTTCTACTTAGTGTCTTCTAATGAATACTTATTCTCTTCCTTAAATGTCCCCCACCAACCCTGTTTGTTTTTCATTTATTATTATATTGACTCGAATCAGCTGAAAATTTGGCAACGAACTAAACATGAAATGAGTAATCCGATTTTTTTAATAACTAAGGTAAAGAAAACTTGAAAAGAAGAACAAGAAGAAGAAGAAAAAGAAGAAAGGAGAAGAAGAAGGACAGAGAGAGAGGGGGGAGAGAGAGGAAGAAAGAGAGAGAGAGATTTTTTTAAATAAAACTTTTAATGAATGTTTATTTTCACTTCAAACTTTATTACAGCAGATCATTATGCAAAACAAATATGCCAAATATTCTTTTTAGGTAATTGGCATTTACATTGGTTAAATTTTTTAAAATAAAGGTTAAAATCTGTGACATCTAAGGCATTTTGGGCACAAAATTACTAGCACCTTAGGTATTGAAAAGGGTACTTTCAATGTACATTTTTATGTATTTTGTTTAAGTGCATCTTCCCTATACACCTTTCTCCCTTTGACACAACAACATCTTTACCACTCAAGTAAAACAAAAGAAACAATTTTCGTGCACAAAAAAACTTGCATTCTTGTAAAGTAAAAAAAATCTCAAAATATGGCATGGTAAAATGCAACAAAAAATTCGCATTTTACCAAATCATTTTCCCCTCGTTTGTTGTAAGTTTTAATTTTATATATGTAACGATTGCTCAATATCTACAGATTATTGAATAAGATGAGATAAAACATTGGTTATAGGGTAAACCGGACAATAAAATGATTGATTGAATGTAGCAATAAATTGTTTTCAAAAATCCACCCTTTACATTGAACACAAGGAAGATAGTTTTCACGTTTAGCACCTTCTACAGAACTTGGGCGCCTGACCACTGTTAGTTCTCCTCGTCCAATCCGCAGCACCTGTAAACACACACACAATTTAAAAATAAGAAAATTAGTATTGCACTTGGATGCAAACCACCCAAACTTAGGAAGGAAAAATGGAAAGAAAAAAGAAGAGAGAGAGAGAGAAAATCTTTTTATTCTCAGGGTGAAGAGTAAGCAGGGGTGCTTCTTTACATCTAGCCCTTGCCCCATTTATAAAGGGATAAATGAACAATTTACAGTACACGAAAAGTTTTCAGGACATAAACATACAGAGGAACTGAAGCATTCACATTAAAAAAAAACAACCCAAGGTAATACTAATAGTACAAGGTTTTTGGAATATAACCATACCGATGAACTGAAGCATACATATGAAAAACAATAGCATGACATCATAATTTGTCCAAATACATGTCAGTGTCTACAATTCACACACAGACACATTTTAAAGTAAGTGAAATAAATGATGTAAAATGTGTCCCGACATACGTTTTCCAAAACCTTTGGAGGTAGTTTTTCTGAACAAGAAAAAGTCAAGTTAGACCAGTTTACTTCTATGGCCTTAATGATCTAGTGGAAACAAACCAGACAAGCCACAACTGAATAAACACAAAACCCTTAAAGTGTGTCCAGCAGATTCCACTGTTTACGGTCTTTCAGGAAAATTACCAAAATATTATTTCTCAAGAATATTAACAAAATTACCGTCATGTGCCATCACCAACTCCATCACCGACTCCACCTCCAACTCTGATTCTGGGTCGAACTCAAAGTCAAGCCTTTCATCGTCTGAGCAATCAGGAGGCTGAATTTAAAATTTAAAAAAATAATAAAATAAAATAATAATAATAATAATAAAAATAAAGTATAAACATGCACATTAAAGTTAGACAATAAAGAGTAGCTCTAATTTTTGTCTGCTGGGCGTTAAAACAGGAGAAAATTTGGCATGTACATGGTGTAGCATGTAGTTTTCCTTCACAAGAGTAAGCCAATGTAAATTTAAATGTCATTGCCGTGAACAACTTTTTCTTTTTTCTTGGAGATACATGCATCGATTTGCTGGTAATTGCTTTTTTAGCAAGGACAATGTATCCCTATTGATAGATTAGTAAAACATGGTTATCTGAAAGTTTCCTATTCACAGAATAACACAACAAAGTTACAAAATCCTCACAATCTCACATGGCCCATAACATGATGTGAAATAGCACTTTCATAAACAGTATGTCATATTTTTTATGTTAGTCAGTGTATCAGTAATGTCCATGGGAAAATAAATGAATCGCTTGCAGATTATTGCTTCTTGTTCTATTTACTTAGTACAAAACATAACAGTTTTGGTGAAGAAAATGGGCTATAACTTAAAGCTATCTTTGTTTTATCACGAATAAAATGCCCCACACCATAGGCTGACATAGCTATTTGATTTAAAGTAAACAGTGTGATGTCTGGCAAGCAAAGTCCTTGAACAGTGGTGAAGTTAAAGGTGCTTAAGCAATTGGAGTGAGCTTTATATATTCAACAAAGAACTGCAACTCGCTATCATGGTTGAGGACAGGTAAAAAACACTGCATCTCGATACATGTATCTGCAACTATCATGATCCCAGCAGATCAAGACAGGAATGCAGCTTGCAATCTGAGCAAAGCTACAACATTTCGCCCAATTTAAGTGGAAATGTTGAAGTCACACAGCTAACCTTTGGTGCCACCCCTGGGTGGAATAACACCCATAAAGTCAGTTAAATCATCATAACTTTGACAATTGTTCTAGATTTTTGAAATTTTATGACTTTGTAAGTTAAGAATTGCCGAATCTCATGCCAAATTTTCTTACATTTTTGTGCATATATGCAGTTGTAGACAACAAAAATGCACAATATCTAAATCCCAACAAAGTGATTTTCCACCCATGCTTATAATATTGCAGCAGTAGCAAATCCTGACGCACTGAACTTTGTGGGTGGACAGTCACCCATATAGTGTAAAGAGGGATAAACCCTTCCCGCACTTCGTGGGTGAAAAAACCCACCAATACAAAATAAAGTAAATAAGTGTTAAAAATAATAAATAAGTACTTTAGCTGATACTGAATGAAACAACAGGAATACATTTGTTTCCTCTTTCTTAACAATTTAAATCTCTGATTTATTATGTACACAGCATAGAAAAAATAGAAGGAAGAAAATTGAATGGAAGGAAAAAATAGAATGAGAAAAGGAAGAAAGAAAACAAGATAAAGGAAGAAAGGAAACAAAGAAAGCGCAAAAAAAAAGAAAGAAGGAAAAAGGACAGAAATGAGCCAAAGAAATAAAGAATCTGAAAAAGAAAAAAAAAAAAGACTAGAGAGGAAAAACAAACAAAAAAAAAAGAAATGTCAAAGAAATGAAGATTAAAGAAATACGAAAAGTGAATGAAAAAACTCAAGAAAGAATACAAAGAATTTGAAGAAAGAGGAAGGGGAGGAGGTGGAAAAGTAGAAGGAGGAGGAGAAAGAAGAAGAAGAAGAAGAAGAAGAAGAAGAAGAAGAAGAAGAAGAAGAAGAAGAAGAAGAAAAAAAGAAGATGATGATGATGATGAGGAGGAGGAGGAGGAGGGGGAAGAGAAAGCTCCTGCTGCTAACGATGATGATAGAAGAAGAAGAAGAAAAAGATTATAATGTTCATGATGATGATGATAATGATGATAAGGAGGAGGAGGAAAAGGAGGAGGAGGAGGAAAAGGAGGAGGAGGAAGATAAAGCTGCTGGTGCTAGTAACTTAACAGACAACAGTAGCCTAGACAACATGTTTTTTACCAACGATTCCATAGATGTTTCATCACAGGTCTGTGCTGGATTGCCCTTCAACCACTGCTGAACTTTGCATGTACGATCCACTGTGGAAACAAAGTAAAAAAAAAAGAAATTTTATATTTAGGCCTATATTATATATGCACAGTGTTACCCTTTTAGTAAGAAGTACAGGGGACTAACATTTTTACTTCTTTCGTGCTATCTCCTCTGTCTCCAAAGCCTACATCATTATCTACTCTCAAGGATGTGGTTCGTTTTGCATTATACTAGGCCCCCTATCCTCTCTCTCTCTCTCTCCCTCTCTCTCTCTCCTCTCTCTCTCTCTCTCTCTCTCTGATGAGCCAGGGCCGGATCAACGCCTTCGGATGAAGGGGGGGGGTGGCGGGGGTTCCAAATTTTCGACGGGGAAGGGGGGGGAGGGGGGAGGGGGGAGGGGGGGAGGGGGGAGGGAGAAGAGTACATACATTTTTTACCGAAGGGCAGTAACAAACGAGAATAAATTATGCACTGCAACTTCGGCTTTTTACCATTGGAATCTATTTCTTCTTTCACTTTTTTATTTAATATATTTATTAGATTTCTAAAAAAAAGAATTGATTCAAATTCAACACACCCCTCCTACTACCTCCCCCCCCCCCCAAAAAAAAAAAAAAAAAAATAAAATAAAATAAATAAAATGAAATAAAAAATTACATAAATAAATAAAATAATTAGCCTAATCAAATAAAAATAATCCAAAGAAGTAATTTAAAAAGCCTTTTGTCACAGCATTGTAATAAACCAATAAACCAAAGGCAAAGAAAAACTTTTTAATAGTCTATTTACACAACAATGTTAGCAACGCAGTACAGTAGGGAGTAGGCCTATATTAAAAGGAATTTTAAATAAATATCATTAGATCTACTGTTCTGATACAGCTTTTTGGTTTATTTCTGTAGATTTAACAAACTGTACGCCTAGTTTATCTTTAAACACCATTCAATTATCAAATTTTGAAAGAAAAACTTAGAATTCTGTAATTAATCATAAAGCGTACGATAGTGAAAAAACGCAAACAAGACTTCTGCTAGGAAAAGCCATTCAGCCAATCGGTGTGCCGATTTTCCTGTTAGGTAAGGTAGTGAAAAACAGCTTGATTTACATTAAATGTAGTAATATTCCAAACGATACCCGCATAAAAGCAGAAATGAATAATGCATCTGTCATCGGATTCCCTATTAAACCTTTTCTGTAGAAAATTGAGCGTAAATGATTGTTTGAAAGTTGACCATCGAAAATGGCTGACACGATTGACAAGCAAAAAGTAGGCCTACAAAACATGTACGAGCCTTTAGCGACTGTGCCCTTTTGAGTTAAAATGAAATGCAGTAGACATAATCTAAATGGCGTTTAAGTATGAACTGTGGCGTAGACCTTGTTAGAGTTTTAGAGATATACCGAAAAAGTGCCTCGGTTTTGCGTGTAGTCGAGTACTGTAGTAGCAAAAACTTCACTTTCCCAAAACAAATCACGATTTTTGTTGCGTTGAAAACATCGGCGAAGGTGTCTACTTTGTCATCAAAATGTTATTGTAGTGCTACAATCCAAGAAGAAGAAGAAGAAGAAAATTGTAACATTATGCAATGCGTAGTTGAACACGCGTTTACTCACGCACCTAGACCAAACCCCTTAGACTTAGTAAAATAAGTTCAATGAAAAATAGCGACCCACCGGTGCTTCACTGAGCAACCACCACCGACATGTTAAAAACACAATTTGCTTTGAAAGATAAGCAACTACATCGACCAATTTTGTTCAAACTTAGTGTTGTACTAGTATAACAAATTTCCACTCACCGGTTTAAGCACAGGCTCTCTGAATCCTCGTGACGCCATTCTCGTTGCAATCAAGAACGACAACTCTCCTTTCAAATTGAAGATTAAAATCACCATGGCGGACAGATTGAAAAGTGTTAAAGCAAGGGAGGCAATCCAATTATTTTTTGGTTAAAATTTTATATATAACGTTGTTGTGAGATTTGTACAGGACAGTAATCAGCAACCCTGCTGCAATATTTTAAGGTTAAAATTGTGGGGCATTTTATATGCCCCACAATTTTTCGGTACCCCACAATAAACTCATATTTTGGAAAATGCCCCACAAAAGAACAATTCATTTCTCTCTCTCTCTCTCTCTCTCTCTCTCTCTCTCTCTATATATATATATATATATATATATATATATATGTGTGTGTGTGTGTGTATGTGTAGTGTGTGTGTGGTATGTTATGTGTGTATGTGTTGTGTGTGGTATATTATTTGTGTGTGTTGTACTATGTGTGTGTTGTTGGTTGTGGTGTATAGATATTATATGTGTGTGTGTGTGGTGGTTTTTATAATAGAGTTGTATTCATGTTCACTTAGTATGTGACAGTGTGGTTTGTGAATTATAGTCATGAATTATAGTAATAGGTAAAACGCTTGTACATTATCACACTGACATTGTAATGCCCTGAAGAAGGTTATTAAAAACAGAACATTTGGCAATTCAATTTGAGTGGATCACATGTTGTCGTTTTAAAAGTGTTTTATGTTATGTGTTATTCTTCTTTAAATTAGAAGACAAACATACGACTTTGAGGTGGTGTGGAGCAAGCAGCTGGGTTGATGATATTCTAATTTATATTATATATCGCACACACAACACATACATATAGAGAACACACTCAACAAACACCACAGAATATCACACACACAACACCCACACCCACAGCCTAGAGAGAGAGAGAGAGAGAGAGAGAGAATATGTAAAGAATAAAGTATTTAGTGGAAAAATAACATTACCATGTTCTCAATCACTTTAAATCCATAATCAAAACCCAATCAACATTTATAATAATCAACGCCACACCTACACTACCACTGCTCCATAATCACATAACCAATATATATATTATATATAATGCCCCACAACTAGTATATATATATATATATATATATATATATATATATATATATATATATATATATATATATATATATATATATATATATATATATATATATATCAGGGCTAGAAATTAACTTTTTTCTTTGGGGGCCACCGGGCCCCTTGATTGAAAAATTTGAGGGCCCACAAGCAACTTTCAGGGCCCAACTTAAAAAATAATGCAAACAAAAAAAAAAAAAAAAAAAGAATTATTGACAATATAATAAGTAGAAAGTACAATTTGTCTCATAATCTAAAATAAAAACAATTGAATTTCCAATTTTGCTGAGTGATGTCATTTTTATTTGCCTTTTCTTTCACTTTCAAACATTACCAACAAAAAAGGGGAAAAACACACACACACAATCAGTGACACACATATTCCAGTGACTAGTGAGCCTGAAATGGCCATTAAACAAAATAGAAAAAAATCAAGTGAGTCTCTTGTATAATACTTTTCAGTTTTGTGACTGAGTATTGCACAATACACATCATTAAATTAATATGAATAGCCTAACAAAAAATCTGACCTCAATGCACAAAAGTTCAAATCAAAACCATGAAAGGGAACTAAACTTAACAGTACTCTTCCTCGTTCACTTCAAGGCCATGCCATGGAAATCTTTTTTTCCACCCTTCATTGTAGTTCCTTGATCTTTTTTCCTCTTCATACTTCTTTTTTCTCTATTTTTCTTGTTCTTTCCTTTCGTGGACGTTTTCTTCTGGCGTCTTTCGCTTCCCAAACATTGGAAAATACGCCATCGCCGATTGTTTTAGCAACTGTATGGCGACGATATGTAGCCATACTTTCGTACTTGCAAAGATGGACATTTTGCGCTTATGTTGTGCCATAGCCTTTTGTTTATTATATTAAAAAGATAACTGAAGTGTATATTAAACTTTTGAGTGCAAAATTAAAGGGTTTTCGCTTCTTTTATCTGTTTTTTTTTTCTGTCGAAATTTAGGCACCGGTGTGGGTTGATTCCCTTGGCCCAAATACGAAACTGCCGAGTAGAGCTAGCTGTAGCAGATGAATTATTTTGCGGGCCAAGCGGACCCTTCGTTTTTCAACTTTCCGAGCCCGAAATCAACTTTGCGGGTTTTTGGCCCCGGGCCCCCGCTAATTTCGAGCCCTGTATATATATATATATATATATATATATATATATATATATATATATATATATATATATATATATATATATATATATATATATATATATATATATGTATATATATATATATATATATATATATATATATATATATATATATATATATATATATATATATGGAGCTATCACTGAGGGCTATTGCTGCCTTCAGTGAGACGCTCTGCACACCCTTAGTGAACTGGTGTTGCAGAAATTCATCTCATATTTTGCAGACGAGCAGGCATCGTTGGCCCGAAGTAGAAGCAATACCATTAAAAGTCCTCATTGACATTCGGTCTGCATTGGAGCCTCACGCACTGAGCTATGAGAGCCCACCAGTCTGTCAACCAGGAGAAGACTCCACCATAACACTGCTCATCGACAAGAGAGCTAAGGTATTTGAAAACGTGCATCAAAACTGTTAGAGAAGGACATCAATAGGCCACCCTTCCAGAAGACTGACCCGTTGGGCAGAACGCACCATTAGCCCAATGATGAGACAGTAGCTGCATAGAACTATCAAGGAGCGAACTATTCAACGGGATATTTGGACTTTTAAGTTAGTATAGTGATTAGAAGATTTTGTATAGAGTAGAGGAAATAAATGTGTGATATTTACTGTTAACAAGTGGCTCGACTACCTATGTAATGTTTCATAGCCGTGTGAGAGCTAGTGTGACAGTGAATCTTATAAATGATTAGTCACCGGGAGATTTACTAGCGATCCCTCAGACGAAAGACGAATGGTAATAGCATTCCATTGTGCAGAGCCCAGCAACAATAGACCCACCGTCACAGCTTCAGGCATTTATTTACCTTTTTAATAGACAGTTACTATATTGTGTAAAGTTTACTTTTGGGTGCATGTATCTGTTTGTCGTTAGTTAGTTCATTTATTTCTTCATTACTTTTATTTTTCTTTCCAATGTTATTGTATTTCTTGTCTCTTATACTATAGTTATATGTTTGTTTTCTTTTTATTGTTGAGAAGATTAATTAATATATTTCTGTTTTTATTACTTTGTACTTGTTGCTGTTGGCCAGACATTTCATTGTTATCATTTGTCAAAGGGTAGAACTTATTTAAGCTTTGCTTTTGTGTACCCTTTATGTTCTCCTTTCTTTGTTTGCTTGTCTCGTCAATAATAATAAAATTCTGCTTAAACCAAGTGGTTTTTAAGATATGGCTTCCAGCAAACCGACAGATAGAGAGGCACGGTGGTCTAATGGTAGAGCTTTGGCTTGCGGATCTGAAGGTCCCGGGTTCGAGCCCTGACCGGGCCATTGTGTTGTGTCTCTGGGAAAAACACTTTACTCCCGTTTACTACTCCTTCGGATGAGAGTGTAAACTGAGGTCTAGTCTGTGTGTCGCATACATTCCATCATAACGGACTAGCTTACACACATACACGTACACACATATAAACACACACGCATACACACATGCTCATACACACACAAGCATACACACACACGTACACACACATACAGACAAATATGTACACACACGCATACATACACACATACGTACACACACACACACATAGTGAAAGTGATGGTTGTGAATGGTGGTGTACTTCTTCAGAAAAGGCCAGTGTTATACTAGTTTTATATTATTATTATTATTATTATTATTATTATTATTATTATTATTATTATTATTATTATTAATGCTAAAATCATTATCATCATCATCAGCAGCAGCAGCATCATTATCATCATCACATTTATTGATTTATTGAACACATCCAGTTATGCAGATTATCAACAGAGATGGAGGAAATGGCTGTTCAACCCAACCCCCCTCCCTCCGCATCTTTATCCCCCTCTTTTCTCCTAAAATAAGTGCTTTTTCAGTATTTTACATCACTCTTCTCTTTCTCTTCATTTGACCTTATTTCTCTTAAAATATATGCTATTTTAAAGTGTCTTAAATCCTGTCTTGAATTAGGCCCCTCATTTCTCAAATACATCTATTTTTTACTTTTCCTCACCCTATTTGTATTTTGTATTACAGACATTAAAGAATTATTTACTAATATTTTTTTTTAAACAGTCAATCAGCAAACCAGGCTTTAACTGAACAGAATATTAGATCAAAGATTAGATGTGGAGGTCTGCTGGAAGTATTTTTTGCTTAACGAGGTAATCTGTTGTTGTACATTGCACTTACGTTCGTAACATATTACAGAGTACGCAAAGCCGTGTGCTATCTGCCTCTTTATCCTATCCTATCCCATAACTCAGAGGTCGTAGGGGCACCACAGATGATCGTTTAACCAGCGTACTCCAACTTTCCATTCCCTCAGCAACCCTGATTGTTTTGTTCAGTGTCAAACCAGTCCATTGTTGAATTTTGTCCTTCCACCTCTTTTTCGGTCTCCCTCTTTGGTATCTGTTATACCTGCAACCAACTCGTGTAATGCCTCTGTGCGTCAACTATCAACGAATGTCTGTTAGTTAACATGGCTATGAATCTGACACTTGACAAAGGATCTGACACTGGGTTATGCCCCCTGGCATGGCGGCAACACGCTAAATTGAATTGTTTGCATTTTTGTGACACGGAATCTATTATTCTAGTAGTATGGTTTGACTTTGGATAAAACCCACTGGTAACAGCGTGTAACATTTCAGTTGTAGATTCTGCAGATATGCGACTTACAGGGAGTGATGCAGATAGTTGTTAGAATTTGATGTCTGAAGTATGCAAGACGTGGTGTGGCGTGACCTCTTTGCGTAGGCCTATGAGTATGATGAGCATAACGCTTCGTCAGTATCGTTGTGTGTTCGGAATGAAATATATGACCTGCTAAATAAGTGAAGCGTGAACACATTTGTGAAGAATAAACATTTATTTACCTTTGTAACGAACACGTTTCGTACACGTTTCTGCAAGCAGACGTTATGACGTCACTGTGTTGTTCCGGTAGAAATTATAATTTAGTTTCTGAGCTGTTGTTAGATCAGAGACGAAACATCAGCCTTAGCGACAGGACGTATTCGTGGGTGTTCTGGGAAAGACCTGATTCTTTAGGAATTACTTTTGCTGTATAAAGAATACAGGTATTTATTATTATTATTATTAGTGGTATTTATAATGAACTGCTAAGCTATCCTTACGAAAAGGGAAAATATTGCTTTTTGTAAATTAGTACGTTCAGGGTACAGGAGAACCCATGTTTGAAAAGAAAGTACGATAACTCGTGTCAATACTTATTTGATCATGTGTATGTATGTGTGACTCAGTTTGTAATTATGATGCCATTTTTATATTCATTCATATGTGAAGATATGGGGCTGAAATAGGAACGTATTTCAGTTGTGTAATTTGTATATCTATTGATGAATGAATGGGTATAAATATGTTATAAAATGAAGGTGAGCTGTGTTGTAATATTTGGCTCATAATCCATTGTGTGTAGCCTATGCAATGTGTGTACAGTGTAAGTGGCTATACTAGGTATTGTCACAGGAATGGTGACAATAGTGATTGTAATGATTGTGGTGGTGTATAGAAGACATTTTGCAAAGGAAATGATCTCCAGGCATTAGGAAGTATTCAGATGTGTCAAAGACATACAGTCTCTTTGGTATAAGAGCGAAAATGTACGATTGTGTACATGTTGTATACAGCGGGGCGGTTACGGAGCAAAGAACCCCTGATGTGCGGCGGATGTGGACGCCATCATCGCCGTAGCTCTCCTTCTGCATCATCACTGGGGCAGACGTGCAACAACGGTGCAGTAGTAAACTTCCGGATCTACGCCACGAAGACAACTGCAGCGTCTTCAGTGGGTGTGGCTGTGACCCCAGCGTCGGCTAATAATTCCGCGCCGGGAGTGTTTGATCCGCGAAATACGGTCAGTAAATAGAAACTGTGAATACTAGAATATCCAAGTCATCGAAATGAATTCTGTGCTTGATGCTAATGAAAAGAGTAGAGTCGAGTGACGTCCCCAGAAAGGGACAACGACTTCTGCTAGTGTTGAACTCTGAAAGCAACTGTGTGCAATTATCAAAAGAACTGCGTGAACTTACTGAGTAAACTGTGTGAACTTACCCGATTGACTGGGTGAACTTGTTACAGTAACTGCGTGCATTTAATTATTATCTGTGTGAGTTTATTTATACGCTGGAAAGAATTGTATGATTTGATGTACCTGTGAACTTATTGTATACGTGAATGATTTATTGTGTATGTGAATAATTGAATGAGAAATAGTATAACAGAGGGCAAAGAGAAGTAACGAACACGTTTCGTACACGTTTCTGCAAGCAGACGTTATGACGTCACTGTGTTGTTCCGGTAGAAATTATAATTTAGTTTCTGAGCTGTTGTTAGATCAGAGACGAAACATCAGCCTTTGCGACAGGACGTATTCGTGGGTGTTCTGGGAAAGACCTGATTCTTTAGGAATTACTTTTGCTGTATAAAGAATACAGGTATTTATTATTATTATTATTAGTGGTATTTATAATGAACTGCTAAGCTATCCTTACGAAAAGGGAAAATATTGCTTTTTGTAAATTAGTACGTTTAGGGTACAGGAGAACCCATGTTTGAAAAGAAAGTACAATAACTCGTGTCAATACTTATTTGATCATGTGTATGTATCTGTGACTCAGTTTGTAATTATGATGCCATTTTTATATTCATTCATATGTGAAGATATGGGGCTGAAATAGGAACGTATTTCAGTTGTGTAATTTGTATATCTATTGATGAATGAATGGGTATAAATATGTTATAAAATGAAGGTGAGCTGTGTTGTAATATTTGGCTCATAATCCATTGTGTGTAGCCTATGCAATGTGTGTACAGTGTAAGTGGCTATACTAGGTATTGTCACAGGAATGGTGATAGTGTAACAAACACGTTTCGTACACGTTTCTGCAAGCAGACGTTATGACGTCACTGTGTTGTTCCGGTAGAAATTATAATTTAGCTTCTGAGCTGTTGTTAGATCAGAGACGAAACATCAGCCTTAGCGACAGGACGTATTCGTGGGTGTTCTGGGAAAGACCTGATTCTTTAGGAATTACTTTTGCTGTATAAAGAATACAGGTATTTATTATTATTATTATTAGTGGTATTTATAATGAACTGCTAAGCTATCCTTACGAAAAGGGAAAATATTGCTTTTTGTAAATTAGTACGTTTAGGGTACAGGAGAACCCATGTTTGAAAAGAAAGTACGATAACTCGTGTCAATACTTATTTGATCATGTGTATGTATGTGTGACTCAGTTTGTAATTATGATGCCATTTTTATATTCATTCATATGTGAAGATATGGGGCTGAAATAGGAACGTATTTCAGTTGTGTAATTTGTATATCTATTGATGAATGAATGGGTATAAATATGTTATAAAATGAAGGTGAGCTGTGTTGTAATATTTGGCTCATAATCCATTGTGTGTAGCCTATGCAATGTGTGTACAGTGTAAGTGGCTATACTAGGTATTGTCACAGGAATGGTGACAATAGTGATTGTAATGATTGTGGTGGTGTATAGAAGACATTCTGCAAAGGAAATGATCTTCAGGCATTAGGAAGTATTCAGATGTGTCAAAGACATACAGTCTCTTTGGTATAAGAGCGAAAATTTACGATTGTGTACATGTTGTATACAGCGGGGCGGTTACAGAGCAAAGAACCCCTGATGTGCGGCGGATGGGTCTGGTCCACGTAACAACATCTACATAACCGGATGTGGACGCCATCATCGCCGTAGCTCTCCTTCTGCATCATCACTGGGGCAGACGTGCAACAACGGTGCAGTAGTAAACTTCCGGATCTACGCCACGAAGACAACTGCAGCGTCTTCAGTGGGTGTGGCTGTGACCCCAGCGTCGGCTAATAATTCCGCGCCGGGAGTGTTTGATCCGCGAAATACGGTCAGTAAATAGAAACTGTGAATACTAGAATATCCAAGTCATCGAAATGAATTCTGTGCTTCGATGCTAATGAAAAGAGTAGAGTCGAGTGACGCCCCCAGAAAGGGACAACGACTTCTGCTAGTGTTGAACTCTGAAAGCAACTGTGTGCAATTATCAAAAGAACTGCGTGAACTTACTGAGTAAACTGTGTGAACTTACCCGATTGACTGGGTGAACTTGTTACAGTAACTGCGGGCACTTAATTATTATCTGTGTGAGTTTATTTATATGCTGGAAAGAATTGTATGATTTGATGTACCTGTGAACTTATTGTATACGTGAATGATTTATTGTGTATGTGAATAATTGAATGAGAAATAGTATAACAGAGGGCAAAGAGAAGTAACTGTGCATTCTTTGTCTTTGTCTGTAAGCACGTGTGTGGCAGTGTATGAGTATAGTAAACAGAGATAGAACACACGCCTTTATACTGAGCGTCAGACAGCCACACTCATACACTCATTCAGTAGATTAAACGTAGTATATTCAAATAGATATTTATTTAAATACGCAAAAAACCATTCGTTACATTTGGTGACCCTAGACTTTCTCTGTGTTATTTAGCATTAAGTCATACATATTTATATTTATTGAGGGCACCACTAGTTATTATATTTATATACAGTTAGACTAGTGGGCTTATCTCCCTTGGAATTCTTGATTATATTGTGTATGACTGTGATGTTTTGTTTGGTGTGACAATGCCGTCTCCGGTGTAACGGCTGTGCCTGTGTACAGTTTCTGGGCACTAAGGGTTTAATTCTTTTTCTATCTGTGGGTTGCTGTTCTCTTTTTCAGCTCTGTTCTCCTGTTAGTGGGATTGTTTGTTTTTTGTTAGTTCTTTGCTGTGTAGGGTTCTGTCCTTTCATGCGTGTGTTTGGGTGTATGTCTCTTTGCCTTCATTTTAAGTAGACTATAGTGTTAGGATTTCAGCCCCATTTAATTTGATTTACTTTATTTATTCATTGTGTTGTTTGATTCGCATTGAGTTTGATGTTATAATATTCTGTATTTATGTATGTAGTATGCTGGGTTATACTTCTTAAATTGTTTCCCTTGATTTAGCTTAGTTGTTGTTAAATTGTGTCCCTTGATTTAGTTTAGTTGTTGATACATTGTTTCCCTTGGTTCATGTTGGATTGTTAGTGCTGATAGTTTTTGTTTGTAATTTTATTTGGTTTAGTAATTCTGTTTGACTTTGAATTTAATTTACTGTGGTTTAGTAATTCTGTTTGACTTTGAATTTAATTGGTTATATAATATTATAGTAGTTAGTATGACATTTATTAATTTTTATTATTTATAAAATTAATCTTCATAAGACTTTGTTATTTTGTTGAGTTTATTTTCCTTTGGCCGTCAACTTGGTATTATAGTATTATTTGGTTCTAGTGCTTATAGTGTTGAGAGTTAATTGTTTTTTTTCTCATTTCATAATTCTTTATTTAATAACTTTGTTTAAATAATATTTCCTTTGTGGGCATTGTATATATTTTTCATTAGGGTAGTTTTTTAAAAACTGGTTTAAATAATTATTTTCTTGGGACAAGGGAGGTAATAACATTTGATGTGATTGTGAGTGTTTGAGCGTTTGGTATATTTTATTTGACTTAGAAATTTATTTAATTTTTTTTTAATTCCTATTGACATTGATATAAACTTTAAATACTTGTGAATAGATCCATTACTAGGATTATATGTAATAATATTATCATACTTTAAAACTAAAATACTGTTAAACAAATATTTGGATTAAAAAAATTTAATCTTTCACTGTATATTCATTGTGTTTATTATAAACTTCAGTTGAAGTTCTTCAACATATGTTGTGAATATATTGACTTAGTTTTTTCTATTTGGTATAAAATTTTTCATTGCTTCAGAATTTGTAAAACATATTGGTTTAATACAGTATATAATTTGCTTTGTATACATTTAAGACTTGACTGTTTTCATGATAACTTGAACTGTACGTTGTACTGGAAGTCTACTTTTGAAGATACTTGTTTTTCATAAGATTAATAGAACAATTTATAGTTGTTTTGATTGATTGCATCTTGCCATTTCATTTTTGACACTTTGATATTTTATTGATTTACTGGTTGAACACTTTGATACTTTTATAGTAAATTTGTTGTTGCTTGTTGATCTACATTGTACTTAGCCATGTCTGATGATTATGATCAGTTGTTCCAATCTTTTATTGCTCAAGCTACAACTTTGGGTATTCCTGATAAAGAACGTGGGAAATATGTACAGGATTGTTTTGATCGTCTTGAGAGACAAAGATTGAGAGATGAAAAAAAATTGGAAGCGGAGATTGAATTAGCTAAAAAAACAAGCAGATGTTGAGTTAGAAAAAGAAAAAGTTGAATTAGCTAAAAAACAGGCAGAAGTTGAACTAGCAACTAAACAAGCAGATGTTGAATTAGAAAAAGCAAATAAACAAGCAGATGTTCAGTTAGAACTAGAGAAAGAGAAAACAAAACAAAAGGAATTTGAGTTCCGTTCTGAACATAGACTTGATGAACAAGATGTTGGTCATGGAAATAGAGGTAGAGATAGTAATTCTTTTGGTGCTAGGCCTGTCTACCCCAAGTTGCCTCTTTTCAAGGAAAGACAAGATGACATAGATTCATACCTTTTTCGTTTTGAGACTCATGCTACAGCCCTTGGCTGGGATAGAAGCAAATGGGTTACATTTCTTTCAGCTTTGTTAGAAGGTAATGCACTGAACTTATACCACAGTCTTGCTGCAAATGGTCAGGTTGATTATCCAACTTTGAAAGACAATTTGCTTAAGAAGTTCCAGTGTACTGCTGAAGGTTTTCGCAAGAAATTCCGTGAAGTCCGACCAGACTCAAACGAACCTTTCCAAACATTTGGTATTAAACTGAACAGATTGTTTGATAGGTGGATAGCTTTGTCCGGTGTTCCTAGAAACATGCAAGGAATAATGAATCTTGTGTTAGGTGAACAGTTTCTAGAATGTGTATCACAAGATCTTGCTACTTTCATTCGCGAGCGTGGACTTGTCACACTGGATGATATGGTTAAAACTGCTGAAAGTTATCGTCTTGCTCGTCCCGGAAAGAACTTGGCACGCAAATCGGCTGCTACAATTTTCGGTTCAGTAGGATCAGTTGATGTAGCTGAGGAATCGCAAGCTGCTGCTGGCTCTGCAGATTCTCGCGGTGGTTACTCAAACTATCGAGGTCGTGGCTATTGGAGAAATCGTGGTGGTTTTCAAAAGAAAGACCAAACATACACAGATTCAAACCAAAAGGTCGAAGGTCGTTTTGATCAAACTCGGGGATCTTATAGACGTGGACGTGGAGGTGGTTCATTTTACACCAATTTTGATAATTGCCCACTTTGTGATGGTAAAGGTCATGGTCCTAAGCAATGTCCCCTTCGAAATAGTCAAAACCCTTGCCCTGTTTGCAACATTGGTGGTCATACTAGAAAATCTTGTCCCTTTGTTGTAAAGAAAGTCACAGCTTCAGTTGATAAGACTAATAAATCAGGCTCAGGTTGTGCAGTTGTCCCTATAGTCTCTGAAGTTGATTGTTCTGTTTTTGATCAGACTCCTGGTCACTTGCATTTAAAGGTTGGTTCTGTAAACTCTACTGCTTGCTCAGTTCTGCGAGACACAGGTGCTACCATTTGTGGTGTTCGAAAACGTTTGGTTTCTGATGAGCAGTATGTACCGGGTACTGTTCGTTGTAAGACTTTTGGTGGAGAGATCAACATTTATCAGCAGGCTAAAGTTGTTGTTTCTTGCCCATATTTTGTTGGTGAGTTGGTTTGTTGTGTTCTTGAGGATCCAGTTGCTGACTTGATTGTGGGAAATATTCCAGGTTTGATTGTCCAGCAGACCCAAGATACCCAAGTTGCTGCTGCTGCTGATGATGTCCCTGTTGCTGCTGTCACTACTCGTGCTCAGGCTAGGAAGCAGGATCTCCCGCACAAACCTCTTGTCACTGTGTGCGATGACTTGAAGGTCACTCGTGTTGAACTCATTCAGTTGCAGAAAGATGATGCTACTTTGCAAGGTTGTTTTAAGTTAGCTGATTCAGGTGAAGAAAAGGTTGTTGGTTCTGCTACTTATACTTTCTATTTTAAAGATGATATTTTGTACAGAAGGTATCAGAAATCCAAGGATATTTTGCATCAGGTTGTCGTTCCTGAAAAACTTCGTACTTCAGTCATGATTGCTGCGCATGATCAACTTTTGGCTGGTCATTGTGGAGTTCGTAGAACTTTGAATAGGATTCTGTCCCAATTCTTTTGGCCTGGTGTTTCTGCTGATGTGAGTACTTATGTTCACACTTGTGACATTTGCCAGAAAACAATTTCAAAAGGAAAAGTTCCCCCTGTTCCTTTGGCGACTATGCCTCTTATCTCGACTCCATTCGAGAGGGTCGCTATTGATCTAGTTGGGCCTTTGTCTCCTCCATCTGTTGAAGGTCACAGATATATTCTGACTTTGATTGATTTGGCTACTAGGTTTCCCGAAGCTGTTCCTATGAAAGACATTTCTTCTGTTGCTGTTGCTGAAGCTTTGATGAGTATTTTTTCAAGGTTAGGTTTTCCCAAGGAAATTCTTTCAGATCAAGGTTCTCAGTTTAACTCAGATTTGATGAAACAGTTTCATGCTTTGTGTGGTACTCAAGCCATACGTACTTCACCCTACCATCCTCAAGCGAATGGTACTGTTGAACGGTATCATGGCACTTTGAAATCTATGCTTCGAAAGGTTGTTCATTCTCAACCGAAAGCTTGGCATCGCTATCTTCCTGCATTGCTCTTCGCATGTAGAGAATTGCCGTCAGAAAGTACAGGTTTCAGTCCTTTCGAACTGATGTTCGGTCGCAAACCGAGAGGTCCTATTTCTCTCATTGCTGATTTCTGGACCGAAGATCACAACTCTAGTGATACATCAGCGAAGCCATTGTACACTTACCTCTTTGACCTGAAGAATATTATTTCAGAAGTTTGTGAAATTGCTTCTCAAAACTCTGCAGATTCGTCTGTCAAGAACAAAAGGTACTTTGATCGCGTGCAAAGGCACGCACTTTTTCGGTCCATGATGAGGTACTTGTTCTTCTCCCCACTGACTCTAACAAACTTCTTATGACATGGTCAGGTCCTTATTTTGTACAGGAATGTCTTCATCCAGATTATAGGATTCTTGTGAAAGGCAAGTCGAAGATTTTCCATGCAAACATGCTCAAACGGTATCTTCGTCGTGTTGATGCTGCTGTTGGTGTTGTTGAGGATTCTACACGGTTGTCAACAGGTGTTTTAGTTGACTGGTCTTCCATTTCCCCTTTTTTGCTTCCAGATGTCAAGGTTGTGGAACCTCAGTGTTGTGTTTCTCATGTAGATGTTTCTACAGATAGGCATACTGTCCCTACAGTAGGTATTGGCGTTATCCAGGATGATGGTTCTTGTCCTTACAAGAGTTCAGATTCACTCTTGAACCACTTCCAGGTACACAGAATGTGTTCGCGGATCTTTTGTCACGCGCTGATCGTGATCAATCGGTTCCATAGATCAAGGTTTCGTGGTCGTTGCTGTGTTTTGACATTATCCTCAGAACTTGTAAAAAATAACCTCGGTCGGTTCTTTTTTTCTTTGGGATGGGGGTAGTGTAACGAACACGTTTCGTACACGTTTCTGCAAGCAGACGTTATGACGTCACTGTGTTGTTCCGGTAGAAATTATAATTTAGTTTCTGAGCTGTTGTTAGATCAGAGACGAAACATCAGCCTTAGCGACAGGACGTATTCGTGGGTGTTCTGGGAAAGACCTGATTCTTTAGGAATTACTTTTGCTGTATAAAGAATACAGGTATTTATTATTATTATTATTATTAGTGGTATTTATAATGAACTGCTAAGCTATCCTTACGAAAAGGGAAAATATTGCTTTTTGTAAATTAGTACGTTTAGGGTACAGGAGAACCCATGTTTGAAAAGAAAGTACGATAACTCGTGTCAATACTTATTTGATCATGTGTATGTATGTGTGACTCAGTTTGTAATTATGATGCCATTTTTATATTCATTCATATGTGAAGATATGGGGCTGAAATAGGAACGTATTTCAGTTGTGTAATTTGTATATCTATTGATGAATGAATGGGTATAAATATGTTATAAAATGAAGGTGAGCTGTGTTGTAATATTTGGCTCATAATCCATTGTGTGTAGCCTATGCAATGTATGTACAGTGTAAGTGGCTATACTAGGTATTGTCACAGGAATGGTGACAATAGTGATTGTAATGATTGTGGTGGTGTATAGAAGACATTCTGCAAAGGAAATGATCTTCAGGCATTAGGAAGTATTCAGATGTGTCAAAGACATACAGTCTCTTTGGTATAAGAGCGAAAATTTACGATTGTGTACATGTTGTATACAGCGGGGCGGTTACAGAGCAAAGAACCCCTGATGTGCGGCGGATGGGTCTGGTCCACGTAACAACATCTACATAACCGGATGTGGACGCCATCATCGCCGTAGCTCTCCTTCTGCATCATCACTGGGGCAGACGTGCAACAACGGTGCAGTAGTAAACTTCCGGATCTACGCCACGAAGACAACTGCAGCGTCTTCAGTGGGTGTGGCTGTGACCCCAGCGTCGGCTAATAATTCCGCGCCGGGAGTGTTTGATCCGCGAAATACGGTCAGTAAATAGAAACTGTGAATACTAGAATATCCAAGTCATCGAAATGAATTCTGTGCTTCGATGCTAATGAAAAGAGTAGAGTCGAGTGACGTCCCCAGAAAGGGACAACGACTTCTGCTAGTGTTGAACTCTGAAAGCAACTGTGTGCAATTATCAAAAGAACTGCGTGAACTTACTGAGTAAACTGTGTGAACTTACCCGATTGACTGGGTGAACTTGTTACAGTAACTGCGTGCACTTAATTATTATCTGTGTGAGTTTATTTATATGCTGGAAAGAATTGTATGATTTGATGTACCTGTGAACTTATTGTATACGTGAATGATTTATTGTGTATGTGAATAATTGAATGAGAAATAGTATAACAGGGCAAAGAGAAGTAACTGTGCATTCTTTGTCTTTGTCTGTAAGCACGTGTGTGGCAGTGTATGAGTATAGTAAACAGAAATAGAACACACACCTTTATACTGAGCGTCAGACAGCCACACTCATACACTCATTCAGTAGATTAAACGTAGTATATTCAAACAGATATTTATTGTAAATACACAAAAACCCTCCGTTACAACCTTGCACTTATGACAGCTAGGCAGAATCACGGTATTAAAGACTATTTTTCCAGTTCTCAAGACCATCTCTTTTCAACGCAAAAAGTGAGTGAAAAACGCCCTCTCTCAAAGTCCAGTGAAAGTGACAATAGTTTCAATGCCGGCAAACCAGAAGCAAAGAAATTAAACATGGCAGGTCGGAACACTGACCCAGTGCAAGCTGCTCTGAAAGAACTATTTGACAAAATGAGTACGCTGGCAACAAAAGAAGATATTCAGCAAATGAAAAGTCATGTCAAGGAATTGAGTGACAGTGTGCTAATGAAGCTGGAGAAGATGGAGGGTGATATTTTGGAGATTGAAAGCAAAACAAATGCTGTAGCCAAGGAGTTGAAAGTAGTGAAGGGGAAAAATACTAGACTAAAAAATAACATCAATGGATATGAGCTTCGACTTCGCGCAGCAGAGAAAGAAATGAATGATTTAGAGCAGTATAATAGACGCTGGAATGTGAGAGTGTACAAGGTGCCGGAGGCGAGAAGAGGGGCTACTGAAGACTGTGTGAAAAAGTTTGTGACATCTTCTCAGACCTGATAGGTGTGGAGACAACCCCAAAATGACATTGAGGTGGCACACCGAACGGGTAAACCTGGAGAAAGGCCAAGGCCAGTCCTGGTGCGATTCTTTGACAGAAAAAAGCGAGATGCCATACTACAAAACAGGAGAAAGCTTAAGAACAAGGGGTACTCCGTTGATGAAGATTTGACAGTTCTGAACTACCAACTTTCAAGGAAGGTTGCGCAACATTCCGCAACGCTGTCTGTGTGGAGTTCCTCTGGAAAGATTCTAGCCAAGCTAAAGAATGGTAGAATTATAAAAGTGGGCATCCATTGTGACATTGACACTGTTTTTCAGAGTGCAATGAAAGGGAAAGGTGGTGCTGGTAGTGGTGACGTTGTGACAGATGATCATGACAAATTGTCACAAGAGTAAGTACATGTACCTGTATGTACCATGTTCTCAGAGCTATTGCAGGCTTTGAAGACAATAGAACCGAATTATTTGAACAAACTATGTTTTTGACATACCCGTCATATTGTAGTGCTCAGTTTGATTCATCAGATTTTTCTGTTGTGGTGTTTTGTTGCTGTTATATTAAAACAATCTATAGTGGCTAGGCCAATTAAAAGAAAAGGGTAGGGAGAAGGAAAATGGGAAAAGGATGATTTCATATACATGTTGAGAATGCTTAAATCATTCAACTTTGTCATCTTTTGGATTTTAGTTTGTCTGACATTCTGAATCTCTTGCTTTTGAATTGGCATTATGAAAAAGATAACCTGAGTGTTAGTCTCATCATGTTTGGCTTATTTATTATTATAGATTTGTTTTCTTCTTTTTTCTCCCTGTGAATGTTTGATCATTTCGGCACTATGAAAAGGATAATCTGAATGGTAGTTTCATCATGTTTGTTTAAAAGTAAAGGGAGATAATCTGCGCTAAACATTTATGTATTATCTAGTCAAAATGGATCTTTCCCTTTATCTAGGCAAGGAAAGTTTGGTTGGTTGACAGATGTGAAATTAATTTATGACCTAGCTTGCTGGTGTGCAGTTGAATAAAGGTTTTTCTTATTCCATGTCTTTGTTATGTGAGCTATATTATTAGTATGCAATGCAGGTGTGTTTCAACAAAGCGTAAATTGTATGCATCGGTTGTGTACCTGTGATAAATGTATTTTTGTGAGCTTGTTTGTTTGCAATCTCTTTTGACAACGTTTTTGATTGTATTAAATTAACTATTTACTTTTTGCTTTTTGCTATTGATAATGGTGCCTGTTCAGTCTAAATGTTTATGTAATGTGATAAAACTATATATATTAAAAATGCTAACAGCCCAAAAACAAAGATTTTTATTTTTTTAAATGGGATTTTGTCTGATAAAAAAAAGAGAGAAAATGTCTGTGGGGTGGGATTATGACAATACCCCCCCCTCCACCCTCCCGTTTGTTTTTTGTTTTTTTTAACTTGTGGCACAACTTTCTCAAAGAATGCTTGAAAACTATTAAATGCTACTATTGTCTGAGATGACTGCTTGTTTTTGTTCTGACTTTTGACTGACTAACTAAAGAATATGTGATGTCACTTAGTGGAAAGTTTTTTCCCTATTGGTAATAAAGTGAATTGTATTGCTCTTGTGAAATGGCTAAGATCAGATAATAGATACATAATTCACAAACTGCTTCTACATTTTATTTTGATGCTTTGAATCGCATGTTTCTTTTGCACCCTAATCAATAGAATTATAGGTTATTATAATTTAAGTATGCATACATGTGACTTTGCATTATACACTGCCTGCAATGTGTCGGCTATACAACTCTAATTATGTTTTGATACCGCTGAAGCCGGGTTTTTCCTTTTTGGTTGTCACATACATCCATTTGTTGCTGATATATTGATTGAGCTATTTACATTTTCTGGTTTTGTCTGGTTTGTGTGTAATATTAAGTAACTGTGTATATTTTTTTATTTTATTTTACTTATTTTATTTTCAAATATAGTTTGCTGTGTGTTGTTTTATATTTTCCAACATGTGTACATCATCACTAACAATAGCCTCTATGAACTGCCAAGGTTTGGGCGATATGAAAAAACGCAGGGATGTATTTCATTATTTAAGAAGTAAGAACTATTTTATATATTTGTTACAAGATACACATTTTGATACTAAGCTAGAAAACTATGTTGAATCTGAATGGGGATATAAATGTTATTTTGCTTCTTATAGCTCAAGTTCACGTGGAGTTGCTGTTCTTTTTAATAATAATTTTGAATTTTCTGTAACGCATGTATGTAGGGATCCCGGGGGCAATTTTCTTTGTATTTCTGCCAAAATGTTGGGAAAAGAATTGGTTATTGTAAATGTCTATGGTCCAAACAAGGATGATCCACAATTTTTTTCTGAACTTGAAATTTGTTTACAGAGAATGGGATGTGAGAATATTATAATGTGTGGAGATTGGAATTTAGTTATGAATTTTTGTTTGGATTACTGCAATTATAAACATAACAATAATATAAAAGCACAAGAACAGGTGGAATCTATGATGTCAAATCTCGATGTGGTTGATATATGGCGTGAAATTAATCCTGAATTACGTAGATTTACCTGGCGTAGAAATAGACCCTTCCAACAAAGTAGATTAGACTTCTTTCTAATTTCGGACACTTTCTCTAGTCTTGTAATAGATGCAGATATTCTCCCAGGCTACCGTACAGATCACTCTTTGGTTACCTTGTCATTAACGACAGGGCAGGAAGAAAAACACTTTACATTTTGGAAATTTAATTCCTCGTTATTAAAAGATAAGACTCTCTTAGACGAGGTAAATGAATTAATTAACCCTATCCCTACAAGGTGGGTCATACTGACCCGAGATGCACTTTAGAGGCAAATGTTTTGGAAACTATGAAAGGTATTAACCTGAGCCTCTAAATATGCATCATTCACTCATATACCCTCATCTGAGAAAAGTTGTGGTCATGTTTGTCCAGTAGTTGACCAATGGTCTGTCATCAAATGTTACTACCCTTAGCCCTACAACTTGGGTCAAAATGACCCGAAAGGAAAATACAGTATATCACTTCTTTTCCTTCATTGCAGATAGGGATCACACCAAGTTTATATTTTTGAGTTATCTCACTTGAATATTTAGAGTGATTTTCCTTGAGCAAACAGATTAGCCTCCCTTGCATGAGTTCCCTTCCTGTTCACAGAGAGCATGTTTGCCTGCATTTAGTTGTCTCTCCAAGATGGATCGCAATGTATTTCAAGCTTTAGCATTTGATCTTGGTGCTTCTGGTAGTGGTGATCCTTCTCAGCTTGAATCTGAGCCAGAAGTCGAAGATGGCTTTGAAAGTGAGGGTGAGGAATTCAACTACACTTTTCCTCCGGATGAGGACTTGCCTGAAGAAGACCCGGGTTCACACGAAACAGATTTCTCAAGCTTGGAAACATGTTGCGCTTTGATGACAAGGAATCAAGAACGGAAAGAAGGCAGAGGGATGTGTTTGCACCAATTCGAGATGTTTGGGAGAAGTTTCTCAGCACCCTGAAAAAGCACTACAACGCTGGACCATTTCTCACCGTGGATGAGCAACTTGTTCCCTGGAGAGGCAGATGCTCCTTCCTGCAGTATCTGCCATCAAAACCTGACAAGTATGGTTTGAAAGTGTTCTGGTGTGCCGATGCAGAAACTATGTATCCCCTCACTGCAAAGCCATATCTCGGAAAAATTGCCCGCACTCCTCAGGTCAATCTTGGAAGAAACACTGCACTGGAACTGGTCCAACCCTTCTTCGGGAGTGGTAGAAATCTGACCTGTGACAATTTTTTCACAGACATGGAACTCTTGAAGCAGCTCACTTCTGCCAAAATGACAGTTGTTGGAACGCTTCGAAGGAACAAAACCTTCATACCACCAGAATTTCAGGATCCGAAAGGAACAGAAAAGGGGACACCCAAGTTTGCGTACCAAAAAGACTGCATGCTGGTCAGCTACAAGTCGGGTGCAAAGAAGAATGTTATACTTCTATCATCCATGCACAGGGATGGGAGCATGATAACAAAGTGGACAAAGCTGTGCCTGAAGTTGTGGACTTCTACAACTCGACTAAAGGTGGAGTCGACTGTCTCGACCTGATGGCCCACTCCATGACTACCAAACGCCAGACCAAAAGATGGCCAATGGTCATCTTCTTCGACATTCTCGACATGGCATCCGTGGCAGCTAACGTCATCTTCAAGAACAAATTTCCAGAGCACAAACTTTCCAAACCAGACAACAGGAGAATGTTTCAACTGGATGCTGCCATGTCTCTTGTACTTCCACAGATACAGAGAAGAAGGTTGAGCAAGAACTTGCCCAGGCAGCTGACGTCATCTATGGACTTGGTTTTGGGCACCTCAGAACCAGGACCAACATTACAGCAAAACACCAACTATACCAGTCTCTGCTTCCAAGAGAAAGAGATGTGCCAAATGTCCATCAAAGGCTGACAGGAAGACACCTGTGGTATGCTGCAAATGCAATCTTCCAATTTGCAAAGATCACACAGCATATCATTGCTTTGCTTGTGCTGGACAGTAGATTGATTTCCTTCTGAGAAAAGTTCTCTTCATGTCATTGTTTTGATTTCCTTCTGAAAGGAATGCTGTTCATATATTTGTTCACCCTTGTTAGTTCATGATTACTCTTTATTGAAATACTCAAATTTTCAAGCAATTAAAGTTTGGGGGAAAAGGAAAAACCTATCATTATTGTTATTACTATTGTTTTTTTTATTGTTGGTGTTTTTATGGCTCTGTTGTTGTTGTTGTTGTAGAATATGTTTAATCAGTTCATGTTCACTTTGTAGGGAAAGGATGAGGGAGGATTTATTCTATGCAGACGTCATCGGGTCATATTGACCCACTTTGTAGGCGAATACAGAACACAAGCCAAGTAGGGATAGGGTTAAAGAAGTTACAGGAGACTATGCAGCTTTGCCGTACGACAGGACTAACATTATAAACATACCATCTAGTGAACTACAGTTTACTATCTCTGACCAACTCGTTTTAGACACTCTTTTAATGAAAATTAGAGCCAAGACTATTAATTTTGCAAGCAGAAAAAAGAAAATAAGTCAGAAAAAAGAGAGGGATTTAGAAAATATGATATTAACTTTTGAAAAAAGAGACAATCTAACTGATAATGAAAGGGTTGAATTACTAAACCTCAAAAATGAATTAGTGTCAATAAGAGAAAAAAGAATGGAAGGGGTTTTGTTGAGATCTAGAGCTAGGTGGATTGAAGATGGTGAAAATGTAACGAAATATTTCTGTGATCTTGAAAAACGAAATTATGTAAGCAAACAAATAAGAAAAATTACAAAACACAGTGGTGATATTTTAAATGATACGAATGATATTTCTAACGAAGTGAATTCTTTCTACTCCAAACTTTATTCTAAAAAAGCAGTTGATGTATTCGACAAACATATTTTAGGTAGTGACATTCCATCTTTAACTATATCCGAGAAGGAATCTTTGGAGGGAGAAATTACATTTGAGGAAGCAAGTAGAGCTTTAAAGAATATGGCAAACAACAAAAGCCCTGGAAGTGACGGATTTACAGTAGAATTTTTTAAAGTATTTTGGAAATCGTTAGGTATGTATATAGTTAGGTCTTTAAATGAGGGATTTACAAAGGGAGAATTATCAATAACACAGAAGGAAGGAGTAATCATATGCATCCCAAAGGGTGACAAACCAAGGGATCTGATTAAAAACTGGCGTCCAATATCCTTATTAAATCAGGGATGTTGCTAGGAATTTTTTTCTTCGGCGATTTGGCCGAAACAGCCGTGAAACTTTCGGCTTTTTACAGAAAGTTTCGGCTTTCTCTTCCAAAGCAGTCTCATACGTTTTTTGACTAGATTCACTACGTTAACGTGCACCCTCCACCTCCATATATTAAAGGTGTTCTGTGGATGCATATCTTTGTAATAAAACATGATTTTAAGAGTAGAATAAGAACGTTGAAAAGAAATTTTATTTTCTTAAATTTTAGACACACAAAAACAATAAAAAGTTTAGACTGTCCCTTGACAGACCACAATACTGTTAGAGTTTCTGGGTTTAACCCTAGTAATTATCGAATCCTCACCTAAACTGCAAGCGTACAGCACAGGAATATCGCAAAATTTGACAAAACCGAGCCGATTCACCCGTGAAAACTTCGGCTCGACGAGCCGACATGACGGACAGTTTATCGGCTTTTTAATAAAAATTTCGGCTAAAAGCCGAAGATCCGACCCAAACGACATCCCTGATTAAATATAACTTATAAAATAGGATCCGCTTGCATAGCTAATAGATTAAAACTTGTGCTGCCTTCATTAATTAACGAAGATCAAACAGGTTTTATGAAAAATAGATATCTTGGTGACAATGTTCGATTTATTTATGATTTGATTGAATATTTAAATAAAAATCAGAAACCTGGTCTGTTGCTTTGCCTTGACTTCGAGAAGGCCTTTGACTCATTAAGCTGGGATTTTATGTTCAAATTTCTTGATATGTATAATTTTGGGAATGATTTCTGCAATTGGGTCAAAGCTTGTTATAGTAATATTAAATCAACTGTTATTGTAAATGGCAGATCAACCCCATGGTTTTCTGTTGAACGTGGTTGTAGGCAGGGAGATCCGCTGTCGCCTTATTTGTTCATTCTAAGCGTCGAAATTTTGGGTATAATGATTAGACGAAACAAAAACATCAGAGGTATCTTAATAAATGAAGAGGAAAACAAAATTTTGCAGTATGCTGATGACACCGTATTAACACTTGAGGGGGACAGTGAATCTTTCTGTGAAGCTATTTCTACCATTAATATGTTTAGTACATTTTCTGGACTTATTTTAAATGCTGATAAATCTAGCGCAATATGGCTTGGTAGCCAAAAACATTCTGCAGTAGCATATATGCCTCATTTGCAAATGAAGTGGAACCCTGAACATTTTACAATTCTTGGAATCTGGTTTTCTAATGATTTAAAAAGTTGTGTACAATTAAATTTTGATGAAAAGTTTATGGAAATAAAGTCTTTATACAAAATCTGGCTCAAAAGACAAATTACACCTATCGGTAGAGTCGCTGTTCTAAAATCTTTAATATTATCTAAGCTTGTGCATTTGTGGTTACTGTTGCCCAATCCACCGGATTATATTGTTGATGCAATTCAGAAAACTGCTTTTCAATTTGTTTGGAACATGAAACCTGATAAAATTAGCAGGAAAGTTTCCACTAAAAGCATTAGTGAAGGTGGTACTGGAATTCCAGACATTAGAAAGTTTATGAACGCATTAAAATTAACCTGGATACGTAAACTCTTAACTGGTAATAAAAAATGGAAGCATATTTTAACTTCAGGTGATACTTTTATTTCATTGCTGGATAAAGTGGGCCCTGCAGTCTGTAATTTTGTTAATGTTAATGATTTCTGGTGTGATGTATTTAATGCGTATTTTGATTTTGGTAAACAAATTCAGGTGGAAAATGAGGAAGAGTTGATTTCCGAACCACTTATGTGCAATGGCAAGATTTTGATTGGTAATAGACCTTTTTGCTGTAGAAAGTGGATTAAAAAAGGTGTATATCAGATAACACACCTACTTAAAGAAGATGGACATTTTTTTTACAGTTGAAGCTTTTAGGACTAAATATAACATTGACATTGATTTTGTAACATACAGTGGGTGTGTACAGGCCATCAAAAAGTACTTAAATGAATCTGATGTTAAGATTAATAATAATAATTTTTTGGTTAAATTTGAGTGCTGCAAAGCCCAGCGAATACTGTGTTCCGTATTTAAAGAAGCAAAATTGCTGTATGACATTTTTGCAAAACCTAATATTTTACCAAATTGTTGTACAAAATGGGATGTTAGGGTTACACGAAATGTGGACTGGAAATTCATTTTTCAAAGAATTGCACAAATAAAAGATGTTAAGTTAAAATGGCTACAGATACGAATTGTACACAGGATTCTTGGCACGAATATTGTATGTCAGAGCATGGGCCTTGAAAATGACAATCTCTGCTCATTTTGTAAGAGAGAAAAGGAAAATATTCAACATATCTTTTGGAGTTGCGAATACATCTCTAGTTTCTGGTTAGGTTTACAAAGACTCTTAAACACCTGTGAACATATTAGTAACTTGTCATTTAATGAACACTTGGTTTTGTTTGGATGTGAAAAAAATTGCAAAACAGATGCAATATTTGATTTAATTATGTTACTTGCAAAATCATATATATATATACATGTAAAATGAAAAAAGAAATACCATCCCTGGATGCCTTTATCAACATGCTTAAGAACAGGTATGAAATAGAAAAAATTAATGCTAATATCAAAATGAAATGCAATAGATTTAATGACCAGTGGCTAATGTATAAAAAAAAGTGATTTTATAAGTGTACACCTTTATTTATTTATTTTATTTTATTTTTATTATTTTTGTTGTTGTTGTTGTTGTTGTTGTTGTTGTTGTTTGAAAATGCTTGGTGTGTTTCTGTGTGTGTTATCAGTAGGTAAATTTATTGAAATAAACAAAAATATTGAAAAAATAAAAAAAATCTGACACTGGACTATGTGGTTGTCACTGGACCATGTTGTTGACATTTTATAAACTACTGTATTTTTATTGGGTTTATACTAAGAAGTTATTTACCGTAGCAGAACTGTTCATTGTATGTTTTTCTGCCACATTTCAAGCTTCCGCAGCACTCCCAAGTGCTGCATGATTCTAATTTCTCTGAACACTGAAACAGTAAAATAAAACATATTAAACATTGTTTGAGTAGCTTTAAGTGGGCTGAGTACTTTGATTTGCGCATCGTTCTGCGCATTCATAATCATATTTTGGAAAGAACCCTGGGTGACCCGAGTTCTCGTACTAAGTCACATATATTCGTCCATTGCGGGAATCGATCCCGTGACCTTCTGCATATGAAATCTCCCACTAACTAACTGCTCCACCAGAACACTCAATGTTTTTGGCAAACTGTATTAGATAGCTTCATAGAAGAGTTTATTAACCCATTTTAGGTGAACATTCTCAAATAAGCTGCACGCAGTTTGTAATAAAGACAGTCGGTCTCTTTATATCGTCAGAAGGATTGACCACAGAAGTCCACAGGTTTCATTTTACTGTTGATTGTGAATGATGTGGAAGCTTTACTGTTGGTGATTGTGATCAATGTGGTAGTTTTACTATTGATGATTGTGAATGATGTGGAAATTTTACTGTTGATGATTGTGAACGATGTGGAAGTTTTACTGTTGATGATTATGAACGATGTGGTAGTTTTACTGTTGATGATTATGAACTATGTGGTAGGAAGTTTAACTGTTGGTGATTGTGAACGATTTGGTAGTTTTACTGTTGATGATTATGAACGATGTGGTAGTTTTACTGGTGATGATTGTGAACGATGTGTGTGTACACGTCGACATGATGTTCTGACATAGCACATTTACTTACTGCGGAGCTAGGACAGTTTTGTAGCATTAGGCAGAAGATGACGATCGCGATCATTGCCAGCAACGAAAACAATTTTAGTAACGCAACCATCTTGCAAGCCACGAACCTATGTTTTTAAAAAAAAGTAAGTAATAATAATAATAATAATGAATAACATTTATATAGCGCAAAACTCACAGAGACTCATTGCGCATACACACGCATTCACTTACAATATACAAAAGGATTACATGTTTGTATGGAGGTAAATCTACCAACAACAAAACACAAATATTGTTATGTTACACATAAGACTCCCTATAAGAGGAAAGAGGCGTAGGGTGGGGAGAGAAGATGCGAGTAAGTTAATCAAAAGCTAAGCGAAAAAGGTATGTTTTCTGTTGGGCTTTAAATATATAAATATCTTCCAAGTTCCTCAGACCGACAGGAAGTGCGTTCCAGAGAGATGGAGCAGTGAAACTGAAACCGCGCTCGCCAACAGTTTTCAGGTTTCGACGCGGAACTTTCAACAGCTTTTCTGCGGAAGATCGGAGAATACGGGCTGTCCGGTAGGCTACAAGTGAGTTGGAAAGATACGCTGGGAGAGTTCCTTCAAAGAAACGGAAGGCAAAAACACAGATCTTATACTGGAGGCGAAATTTTACAGGCAGCCAGTGAAGTTTCTGAAGCAATGGCGTGATATGGTCTCTCTTTCTCTTTTTCAAATCGAGCCGTGCTGCGATGTTTTGTACGTATTGAAGACGATTTATCTGTTCTGCTGGTAGACCCAGCAATACCGAATTACAAAAATCCAGACGTGATGTGATAAAAGCGTTAACCAATTTCGCGCACGCAGTTTCGGATAACAAAAGGCCAAATGGAAGCAATACGTCTCAATTCAAGGAAAGCACCACGTCAAATGCTTCCAATCTGATTTTGCATCAACAAAGTTGGGTCAATTTTGACTCCCAATATATTTCACCGAGCCTTGGAGCTGAATGGTACTACCATCAATGTCCAGGGAGTCACCCTGTATCAGTCTGAGGCACGCGGAAGTACCGACTGCCATCGTCTCTGTTTTGTTCCTGTTGAGCATGAGCTTATTACTGTTGATCCAAGCTAAAATATCATAGACACATGTTTGAATTTCAGACTGAACAATACAAAATTCCTCAGGTGGTGCACTTTTAGACAACTGTGTGTCATCAACATATTTGTGAAAATCACAATCATGTTTTGAAATAACATCAGATAGCGGCTGTGAATATAAAGTAAACAAAACTGGGCCCAATACTGATCCCTGAGGGACTCCGAACACAAGGGGGTTAGGCGCAGATAAAATCCCATCAACAACAACAGACTGAAAATGCTCACTAACATATGAAGAAAACCACTGTTACATTCGTTTGATGTTGGTGTTTTTCTATCAGTAGTTGATTCAGCCCCAATGCTGAAGTACTGATGAGTGTAGCTCAGATTCGTTTATCCACGCAACCCGTTCAATCAGCCACACGGCACAGAGTCGTCGTATGAAATTTTCAAAATTTATTCAGCGTTCATCAACAACTGCATACAATCGCCTTTTCACTCTCCAATTCTCAACTATCAACTTTCCACTTTTCAACAACTTTCTCAACTCTAATACAACAACTCTCTCTACTTTCAACTCTCTTGAAACAGTGCGGCACTATATATATACATTATTCACATGAACACACAAACACAGGTTAGTGGTATTGTCTGTTTTAGTTCCAACACGGTAATCCTAGCCTATCTGACAGTCCGTATAGGCATGTGCACTGAGGTTTTAAATTTTAACAACACTGCCCACATATACAATAGTGACTAAATTGTACGACAGCGTACTAAAGCAGGAAGTGATTACACTATAATAATGTAATAATAACAACAATAATACTGGATGCTATATACACGCCTTTCCCCAAATCAATCAGGCTCATTGTGCGATGATCTTTACAAACATACACACTCGCCTATGTTATCAACACACACGCAACAAATACACATCCATCACTCAAACAGGTGGAGGGAGACATTCGAAGATGGAAAGAAAATCAAATTATTATTTTTTTGATATTTAATATCTGTCTAAACACATCGTTGGTATGAACCTGAGAGATCGTATAATTGTTTGGAAAAGTCTTTTGAGTAATGAAAGTGTCGAGGTTACGAGAGATATTGCAATGTATATTTTCTATGCTTTGAAAGAAAGAGAAAGGGTTATGCCTGTGACTTGAAGAAAGCTGATGTGAAAATTTTGTATAATACTTATTGTTCCACATTTCCGCTCCCGATTTTTATTTGTTCACGTACCCACTTATTGTATGTCTACAGGCCGGAGGCCTAATTCCTTTTGACTGAATACATTTCTTGTTCTTGTTGTTCTTGTTCTAACATAGAATGAATTCTATAGCATAGAATGAATTCTATGACATAGAATTTATTCTATAGCATAGAATGAATTCTATGTTACAGAATGAATTCTATGTCATAGAATTCATTCTATGCTATAGAATTCATTCTATGTTATAGAATTCATTCTATGCTATAGAATAAATTCCATGTCATAGAATTCATTCCTTGCTATAGAATTCATTCAATGTTATAGAATTTTCATTCTATGTCATGGAATTCATTCTATGTCATCTTATTCATTCTATGTTATACTATTCATTCTATGCCTATAGAATTCATTCTATGTCATCTTATTCATTCTATGTTATACTATTCATTCTATGCCTATAGAATTCATTCTATGTCATAGAATGAATTCTGTGCATGCCGAGGAGAAAGAACTAACATTCAACGCTCGCCAAACGCCCAGGATTACAAGCAAATAACGCACATAACGAATGATGAATAATTAGAAGTCATGTTTATTAACATTGGCCTAGTATAGAGACAGTCACGCAATACGATTTCTATTTAGATGACAACTGTTTACGTTTTCTCAAATTAAGGGACTAGGTTAGGACTTCAACATCATAAGTGGGTGGGTATGTATGTGGTAAAAGACTAGGACAAAAAGGACAGAGAACAGGAACCATTATAAACAATATGCAAATTCATAATATAAAAGTGCAACATAATAATCCAAAAAGCCCACAGTAGGTTATCTCCCATGAACCGCACAGAAAACATAGAAACTGACAAATATATTTACCAACTACAACGAAACCTTATGCAGAAAATGCGAACTTGGGCGCATAGTCTCCTAATGCAAAACAATTATAAATAATCAGACAATACACGCTGAAAGCTCAATCGCGAATTTTAGTGTAGCGAGACAAATCAAGTCGCATTCGTTATCTTTAGACAATACTGAAAAATACTCCTCAAAATTCAGCATAACCTAACAACTCCAACTGAGTTGGTTGCCTTACGAACAAGCGAGATATATTTATAAACGATGCTCCTTTCCAATACAGTTATGAAAGTATAAGCCCACTTAAACTTGGCTGCAACTACGAACAAGAAAAGCATAAGCTAAACAATTAATAAAACCCAATAATAACTCAGGCTACATCACCCAAATCCTCCCACAAAAAGCTCACGATGAAAAGTATAATGCAAAAACTATCATCAAAAAACTGAAAAACGTGAACAACAAATGTAAGAAAAACATGGCGAATGTATCGTACCTTATGATCCAAGCGGATAACAAAAGAATGTAAAACGAGGTTCTTCCACCAAAGACAAGGCACTTGATCCACGAACATTAAAAACAGACCGGTTCAACTTTTCTTTTACAAAATTACTTTTCGTTCACAAAGTCACAAAACGACACGATCTTCCTTTCTCTAGCCTACAGACCAATACTAACCAGAAATGTGAACAGCGAGCCAGTTATATAGGCTTAGTGATTAAAACAGTGAACATTATTTATGAAATAGCCGAAACTAAAGCGTGCATGACGTAGTACCCAAAAACCACCCCTAATAATATTAATCTTCTAAGACTACTAAAAATCAATCAAAAGAGTAAATACATTACAATATAACCTTTTCCAACAATCGGCAAAGAATAAGAAGGAGAAAACTACAAAACAAACTGACATTGAGACACACACAAGGGATCCAAACAAGTAAGTCAAGTCAGAGTCAAAGTCAAATGAGGGCAAGGGTCAATGAAAGAAGATGATCGTCAAGTCAGTTACATACATTGTAAAACGTAAACAAAATACACAACAAACAAGAATACACATATCATTAAACACAGGACGGGGAAACAAAACATGGATCCACAGAAACATAGGACAGAACGGTTTCTCCAAAATACTCTTTTGCATTTTACGTAAACATAGTCAAACAACATGCCTGGATGGCATGTACAAATTCTATGTCATAGAATTCATTCTATGTCATAGACTTTATTCTATGTTATAGAATGAAATCAATATATACACCTTTTTTTAAAATAGTAAAAACTGGGGCACTGTCAAGGTATAGAGAACATTTTGTATGGCATGGGACTGTATTGCAGAGAGATACACATTGCCACATCCCATCACCACACCACATCACTCTACATCAATGGCTGACGTACGTTCCTAATGCTATTATGCTATCCATTTTATTAACGGAAGGAACTATACATAAATGTGGGTGTTCTCACAAAGGGGGGCCAAATTCGCAACAGAGCTATTTAGCTAAAAATAGGTGATAGGGGGGCCGCCTGGGGTGAAATAGTTTTTTTTGCAATAATCAGCTTTATGACCCTTTCAATTATTATGTCTCAGAGTTGTATAGCAATATTCGACCTTTAAATATATTAATTATTGCTTTTTATGAGTGTACAGTACGGTTATTTCTTCGGTATTGAGCGAAAAGAACTGATTATTTAATTAGATTTTGTCACTATAAACCCTTACAGAACCTCAGCACATTGTAATGAAAAAAGCAAGCACGCGGAAGCGGAGGGAGGGTGGGGGGTGGGGGTGACGTCAATTATTTTTATTGCTACGGGATCTACTCACACTACCGTCGAAGTCGTCCACATCAAGAAACCTAAATGCTTGTTCGCAAGATCGAAATCCCGGTATGATGTCTGATAAAGCCCGCAGAACGCTTGGTACGTCAGCCATTTCTTCAGTTTTCGCGCGCTGGCAAGGGGGCGCCACATGTCCATTTATTCGTCCGAGTCTCGTTTGACATAGAATGACCTAGTTGCGCATAGAATGAACATTCTATGTTATAGAATGGATTCTGTTATAGAATGAACATTCTATATTATAGAATGGATTCAATGTTATAGAATGAACATTCTAAGTTATAGAATGGATTCTATGTTATAGAATGACCATTCTATGTTATAGAATGGATCCTATGTTATAGAATGAACATTCTATGCTATAGAATGAACATTCTATAACATAGAATGCATTCCATGTGCACCAAATGTTTAAAAAAATCTATGAAAATAGAATTTATTCAGTGTTTTGCGAATAACATCCATTTATGTAAAAAAAGAAATTTTATGTCATACAATTCTTGCTGTGTTATACAATTATTTCTATATACATATAATTCATTTCATTCACATATAATTAAGAAACACAACTAATAAATTGTAACAAAATTTAGAATTAAAAAAAGATATTGTATGACACATCACCACATCGCATCATCACCACATCGATCACATCATCACATCACATTACTGCATCACATTGCTTCATCACCATCATCGTGAAAACGCACCACCACATAAAATCACATCACATCAACAAATCATCACATCACATCAGCCGACATTACAGCAGCAGCACATCTTCACATTGCAGCAGACAGCACATATCATGGCATCAGTGAATCACATCACATAATCTAATCACCCCACCCCTCCCACTCATCACATTTGTGGTGCAGTGTGGTGTGATTTAGAGTGATGTAGTGTGGTGATGTGATGTGGTAATGTGTATGTATGTATCTGCAATACAGTTCTATTATACCTTAAAAGCGAGTGACTCAGACCACATCATCACATAACCTAATCACTCCACCCCACCTACCCATCACATTTGTGGTACAGTGTGATGTAGAGTGATGTGGTGTGGTGATGGGACGTGGCAATGTGTATCTCTCTGCAATACAGTCCCATGCCATACAAAATGTTCTCTATACCTTGACAGTGCCCCAGTGTTTTCTATTTGAAAAAAAAGTGTATATATTGATTTCATTCTATAATATAGAATGAAGTCTATGACATAGAATGAATTCTATGACATAGAATGAATTCTATAGCATAGAATGAATAGTATAACATAGAATGAATAAGATGACATAGAATGAATTCTATGACATAGAATGAATTCTATAACATAGAATGAATTCTTTAGCAAAGAATGAATTCTATGACATAGAATATATTCTATAGCATAGAATGAATTCTATAACATAGAATGAATTCTATAGCATAGAATGAATTCTATGACATAGAATGAATTCTATGACATAGAATTCATTCTGTAACATAGAATTCTTTCTATGCTATAGAATAAATTCTATGTAATAGAATTCATTCTATGCTATAGAATTCATTCTATGCTATAGAATTCATTCTATGTTATAGAATTCATTCTATGTCACAGGCCTAAAAATGGCGACTAATTTAGTCGCCATGGCTAGTGAAAAAAAATTTGGCAACTAAAAAAAACTGTAGTCGCCAAATGCGAGTGCACTAAAATGAACTTTTTTTTTAGTTTGGCTAGTAAAATTTTTAGTTTGGCTAGTAAAATTTTTAAGTTACTAGCCAAAGCTAGTGGGACATTTTTTTCATTTTCAGGGCTGTGTCATAGAATTAATTCTATGTCATCTTATTCATTCTATGTTATACTATTCATTCTATGCCTATGGAATTCATTCTATGTCATAGAATGAATTCTACGTCATAGAAAGAATTCTATGTCATAGAAAGAATTCTATGCTATAAAATTGATTCTATGCATATAGAATTCATTCTTTATTATAGAATTCATTCTATGTTATACAATGTATTCTATGCACATAGAATTCATTTTATGTCGTATAATTTATTTTATGTTAAAGAATTCATTCTATGTTATAGAATGAATTCTATGCGTATAGCATTCATTCTATGTCATGCAATGTATTTTATGTTAAAGAATTCATTCTATGTTATAGAATGAATTCTATGCACATAGAATAAATTCTATGTTATAGAATTCATTCTTTGCAATAGAATTCATTCTATGTTATAGAATATAATTCTATGCATACAAGTGCATTCTATAATATAGAATTGTATTACATACATAGAATCTTATTCTCTATTATAAAACATTATTATATACATAGAATTTTATTATGGACATAGAATTTTACACTATATTATAGAATGTTATTCTTTACAAAGAATTTTATTCTATGACTTACAATATTGGTTTCTTTTTTATAAATGGAATTTCAACTAATGAATGCTTTTTGTGTGCATAGAATGCTTTCTATGTGCATAGAATGTATTCTATGTATAGAATGGTCACATAGAATAAATGGACACAGGGCGCCTCATACTATCCCCGTAGCCACTGTACCTTCATACTTTAAATGGGAACATTAATGTATACACCAGTTTGGTTTAAGCAACTGCATTTGACCAAACACTATATGTTCCAGTGCTTAGGATACAGATAGAGAACAAACATACATACAGACAAACATGCAAATAGTATTTATGTACCCCAAATGATTGTAAAAGTGTGGACGGATTGATTACTAAGCGCAGTGAACTAGATGAAGATAATCACAGTTTGGCATACAGTGTGGCTGACGCAATTTCAGCGGCAGTAACTGTGGTCAAAAGGCTGAACTAATCAATATTCTTGGCCTAAGCCCAGTGCGCACAGTATTATGTATTGGTTGTTGACTGTGATCTATGTATAGGAGAATTTTTTAGTCATATGCTTATACCTTTTAAGCACTGCCATTATATTAATGTATAGGCCCTGATATGTATAGTTTTAGACAACAACTTGTGCTGGCATTAGATTATTTTGTGTGTGGGAATGTGTGTGTGCGTGTGTGTGTGTGTGTGTATGTGCATTCTCTGCGTGAATGTAACATTATTAGTTATTATTGATGTGGGGTTTGGACTGTGAATGTCTGTATTTGTTGTTGCTGCCGCAAATTTTCAGCGTTCGCCTGTATCTTATCGGGCGCCTGTACCGCCTCACTTTGTAATAATGGTATCACTGCTCAGAAAGTAGTTCGTCTATTTTGTATTTTTGTTTTCATTGTTAGTAATTTATTATCATTACATTTTTATTTGGGTTGTGTATTTGTTTAGATTAAATATATTGCTTATATCATTTTGCACATAATATGTATTAATTTTTCTTTTAGATTGCCGCGTAGGAATTTTAGGTTAAAATCGACGAATTTTGAGAGTATGTTTGGTCGATGCGAACACTCCCTCGTGATGTCCTGCTGCTTGGTCGAGTTGAATTTTCTCTCCTTCGTACTCGCAGAAGTAAGGTGTGATTATTCTTTTTGTATGAGAAGTTATGAAGTACTTTTATTAATTTATTGAAACAGTTTTAACGTATTAATCTTTCATGCTGAACGAAAACCTTTTATAACGTTGATAAAATAAATATAGGAGAAAGGATGAGAAAGACAAAGAGAGATTAATGTTGTAATATAAATTAAAAGTGAAGTTATGAGTTGTCGGCCTTTATTGAAGAAAGTTTTGCGATTGACAGTTTGTGATATCTATAATAATTATTGTGTTCCTTTGGCTAGGAAACGATACGTCAGTGTGAAGTTGGTCGTCATCCCCTTAGCTGCTTAGCTTATTCAACACGTACGTAGGCCAATGAGGTAATAATAATGACGAGTAAATATTTTTTTACTGAGTGAGCTAATCTCAATTTTTATGTTTGTGGATAGATACTTGCACCATGGCCACCACCTTCAACTCAGCTGTGACAGATGCCGGCACTGAGATCTTTGGCAAGCACCGACCAAAGAAGAAGCCGTGGATCACACTTGAACTTTTGGATCTGTGTAATAAATGAAGAGAGATAAAAAAAAAAAAAGAAAAAAAAAAAAGAGCACCTCACAGGGAGCTGATGTCTACCGAAAAATCAACAATGACATCCGAAAAGGCATGCGCACAGCAAAGGAGAACTGGATAGAAGATCAATGCCAGGAAATAGAGAACAGTCTCAACAAGAACAACAGTTGAAAATATTACATCTATTATGAAGCTGTTTGCAGACGACACAAGCATGTCGCACAGCGATACAAATCCGAACAGACGAGCCGAGATTTTACAGTCGGATTTAAGAAAAATTGAGAATTGGTCGCTTACTTGGAAAGTTAAATTTAACCAAACAAAAACCGAATTTCTCACAATCCGACGTGACAAAAACATAATACCCCCTTTATTCTTCGATAACACGTTATTATCAGAATCAGCGCATCACAAACATTTAGGTGTAATGTTACAAAACAACTGTAAATGGGACGAACATATTGCAAACATAGGAAGTAAGGTAAAACTATTACTGAATTTTCTAAAATCATTTAATTATTCCCTAAATAGAAAATCACTTGAAATTATGTACAAATCATTTATCCTGCCCATTTTTGACTATGCCGACATCTTATATGATAATTGTACAGAAGCCCAAGCAAACGTTTTAGAAAATCTGCATCTTGAAGGGTTACGAACAATAACTGGTTTAGTGAGGGGCACTAGCCACGAAACTCTCTATATGGAATCTGGTTTTTGTTCTTTAAAAGCTCGTTGAGAAAGACACAAACTAATAATGTACTACAAAATAGTAAATAATTATGTACCTCAATACTTGCATAATCTTCAGTTCTTCCACCTCTTGTTGCCAGTACAAACCCGTACCACCGATGTAGACTGCTTGAAAGGAATATCCCTCGTCATAAAACTGAAACTTTCCACACCTCCTTCTTTCCATCAACCACTGTGCTGTGGAATTCTCTACCAGACAGCATACAGCAAACCACATCAATAGGAGCATTTAAACGTTATCTTCACAAAGACGACCCTTACAATCCTCCGCATTTTTACATTGGAAAAAGGCAAGACCAAATAATACACTGTCGACTCAGAAGGAATATGAGTGATCTCAATCACGATCTGTTTACTCGGCATTTAACTAACAACCCCTCATGCTCATGTGGCTTTCAAAATGAAACTGTCGAACATTTTCTCTTTCACTGTCCCCTCTATACTAACATCAGAATAACTACTATCGCTACCCTCAAGCAAGAACAAGTATCGTTAAATAACTTACTGCACGGAAACCAAACCTTTTCTCTATCTGACAATCAACTTCTTTTCAGTACCACTCAAGAGTTTATCACAAAGCGTTTTCGTTAAGTGAAATTTTCCGCTTCACCGCACAAACGTCCCGGTGTTCAGCTCAAACCATCTCTCTCTCTCTCTCTCTCTCTCTCTCTCTCTCTCTCTCTCTCTCTCACACACACACACACACACACACACACACACACACACACACACACACACACACACACACACACACAAACACACGTCTCCTTTTTCAATTATTGGTTTAAAAGTGTCAATTTCTTAGTAATATACGCATTTAATTTCTAGCTAATTATTTGATTCATTGTTTTTATTTGTTTCTTTTAGTTATTTATTTATTTATATATGTGTGTGCGTGTGTGTCCGTGTAATTATTTACTAAACCTTATTATCTTTAATTAATTTATTACATTATCTTTTTAAATTGTTGTATTCTTCTTTATTTATATGCAACTATCAGTTGCCTGTCAATTAATTATTATGTAGAATTTTGTCATACAGGGTGGGCTTATATAAGTTTGCTTGTTGCCTATCCTGTAAATCTTTGTTTGAAATTATATGATTTTTCCTTGAATAAAACTATTTGTTTAAACCAACAGCAAGAAGGCCTACCAGACTGGAGCGGCTGACAAGTGTTAAACAGCCCAAAGTCTCCACGATCTAAAGCAAGTCTGGCATATGCCTAACAGAAGAACAAGAAGTCTTGGACAGATGGACAGAGTACTGCTCTGACCTTTACAACCATACACCAAATGGAGACCCATCAGTTCTAGCATGTCCCGAGAACAGAGAAGAAGAAATCCTCCCAATTCTCCGGGAAGAAGTTGAGGCAGCAGTGCAATAGCAAAAGAAAGGGAAGTCAGAGGGAGTGGACATCATACCTGCGGACTGCTACAAGCAGGAGGAGAAGCGATGATTGATGCCCTCACCATTATCTGTAACAAGATCTGGCAGAGTGGAGAGTGGCCTATACCATGGACCCAGTCGCTTGTCATCACTCCACCCAAAGAAGGTAACCTTCAGGAATGTGAAAATACCGCACCATCAGCCTCATCAGCCATCCCAGCAAGGTCCTCCTGAAATTAATACTCAACAGGTTGAAACCCCAAGCTGAACAAATCATAGCTGAAGAACAAGCAGAATTCAGGGCAGGGCGAAGTACCATTGAACAGATTTTCAACCTCAAAATAGTCTGTGAGAAATACCTACAGCACCAACAACATCTATATCATTGTAGAGAACGGGATTTTTCCAGTATTTTAATAAATATGTATTTTTTATTAATCTATGTATTTTTCCGATTGGCCCAAGTTCTTGAGCCAATGGGAGAGTTGATATTATGCGATTCGGGGCATTGTTCACTCACTAAGACTTCTGTGTCATAGGCGGATGTGTCTGTGTGGTAGGCCTTGAAAAGAAAGAAATTGAAAAGTAAATTGTAAAAACTAAAAGAGGTAGAAAGCGTGAAAGCCTGTCAAGGTGTATGGGTTCTACGGTCTTTCTCTCTGGAAGTGGATTATTATTTTTGTGCTGTGCTGTAAAGATTACAGGTATCTATAATGTTTTTCATGCTTGTGGGATTCTGATAAGTATATTTTTGTATTGCATTTGTGAAAGGTAGTGAGCTGTTGTCCACTAGAACGGAATATAATTTTCATTGATGTAATAATATTTTTAATTACGTGGGGCGATAGTTGTAGAGTAGTAGATAATGAAATTTGAATGAAAGGTGTGAGCATGTTTAAAGTAATTTTCATTCATGGAATCATTATATCTGGATTATGATCAACATCGTAAAAGAAAGGAAGACACGATCACATATAGTACGGAAGTGGAAATGTGTTGAAACAAAAGATTAATGAAATCATATAGGCCAGGGAATTGACGTTTATATATATATATATATAAATATATAAATATATAAATATATAAATATATAAATATATATATATATATATATATATATATATATATATATATATATATATATATATATATCATTGTAGCGGCCTACTGGAAGCTAGAGGCCTACGGGGAGCGGCTGTGGCTCCGTGCTGTCCAGGTGAGGACAGAAGGGAGATCGAAGGCATCGTGTGAGACATCGGAGAGGGTCAGACTTTTGCCCTTTGCCTGACCAGAGACTACGGTTTCTACTACGGGTGGACTGGAGTTTTTCGATTGCTCCTCCCCCCGCCGACACTCATCGTTTGTAACATCTACTCTGGCATCTGGTGCCAGCTCGTGTGAAGCACTGCTCGTACATCGAATAAGGTACTGTGCTTGATTATTTGAATTGGCCTTGGAAGTGACTGCCAGGCTTCGTTTATCCGTCTCGTGCATTCTAGGTCTACGTCTTCAAACTTGTATGAAGCTGATGTTGAGTGAGACATGTATTAGGGTCAGCTGTGTTAGATTAACTGTATGAAAGAATTAGAATGAGAGTGTGATATAAAATTGTTGATTATTTATATAAATTTTGAGAACGTGGAACGGATATCTTGTGTTGGTGTTTGTCTGTGTTGAGAAGAGTCCGTACGTTTGTGGGTGTGACAATTAACAGAGAAGTCTTGCACGCACGTTTTTTCCGTTTAGGAGTCATATATATTTTGCATGCACCTACACTAAATATCCGTTCGCTACAATCATGTGTTCATAGACTTCAAGAAGGCGTTTGACCGAGTCTGGCATGCAGCTCTGTGGGCAACAATGAAAGTGTACAACATCAGCCCTAAAATTATTGAAGTCATCAAAAGCCTGTATGACAAGGCTACCAGTGCAGTCCTCCACAACAGCGCCATCGGTAACTGGTTCAGAACAACAATCGGTGTGCATCAAGGATGCCTGCTCTCTCCAACACTCTTCAACATCTTCCTAGAGCGCATCATGTCAGATGCTCTTGCAGATCATGAGGGCACAGTCAGCATAGGGGGTAGAGCAATCTCCAATCTTCGTTTTGCGGATGACATTGATGGATTGGCTGGAGAGGAACAAGAACTTGAACAGCTGGTACAGAGGCTTGACACCACCTCCAGAGCTTATGGAATGGAAATAAGTGCAGAGAAGACCAAAATGATGACCAACAACACCAATGGCATCAACACGGACATCAAAGTGTGACGAACGGACCAGTTTACCCTGCTTACTTTACGTTGTAGCCTTGTTTAGTCAATGTAATCTTAGAATGTTAATGTTAGGCTGCAGCAGACGATGGAAGTAATCAAGCGTAGCAATGATATACTGCCGTTTACACACAGTGGTAGCTGACGGTAGGAGCGAAGGCAATGACATCATCGTAGCTACGTTAGGCGAGTCGATTACCAACCAATGGGAACACAGTTTAAAATGGAATCAACCAGGTCTGGCTGATTCAAATAGAGAGAAAGAACGGCAGTCAAGTTTGAGACGAGGAGCAGTAACTAGCTACACAGTTAGCAGTAAGATCTCTCCTGAATAGACAAGGAAGCAGGACTTGAGAATCTTAGAATTCAATCAAGTAGCCACGGGCCTGACTTTGTCAAACAGGTAAATGAACGTACTTCTGTCTCATCGTGATATATTTATATTATTGTTGAATTATGTTTGTTGAATTTGCTATGCATAGAATTGAATTGTTGGTCCAACGTTGCGTGACCACGTGGCGAATCACGACCGGTTGCGCCGCCATGTTGTATACCTGACGGAACCACTGTTGGTTAACCTATATGTATGTTTGCAGACCAGTGGCTGTACCAGTGAATGTTTATAATATTATTAATTCCTTATGTGTATAATTAGCCACGAGTCATATTTATGTATGTATAGGAAATTAGAGTTGAGATTCCAGTGGACCACGGACGTAGCAGAATGTTCGTCGATTATGTATAGAGATGTGGAGCTATCACTGAGGGCTATTTGGCTTTCAGTGAGACGCTCTGCACAGACCTATTATTCAAGGTTGTGCAGAATTTCGTCTCTTATGTTACAGACGAACAGGCGAGATATACCGTGCGCCCAACTCCACAGAAAAGACGAGTTGGCTGTTTAGCCTCTACAGCACAGGACTGAGAGAGCAACCCTGGAAAACACCCTCCAAGACACCACAGCGTGTCAAGGGACCAAACTACACGACGACGTAGCGTGTACCAGAAGCTACCTCACCGAAGGGCTTCAAACCCGCTACACAGAAGTTAAGTGCCCAGGAAATAGAGCACTAAAACTGATAGCAAAAGGACCACAGTAGTCCACTCTTCAGAAAACTGTAAAACGGACCACAGTAGTCCAATCTTCAAGAACGTTAGTAGCCAGTGCCCTATGAAGAAATAACAGCTGCCTAGACTATTAGCGATCGAATCAGTTGCATTGACTCTTGACTTTTTAAGGTAGATTAGTACATCGAAGATCTTGTATAGAGTAGAAGAAATAAATGTATGATTTTAACTGTTATCAAGTGGCTGGACTACATATGATTCATAGCCCTGTGAAAGCTAATGTGACAGTAATCTTTTACCATTTTTCTATCTATCTCTGTACCCCAGCCTTAACACAGACCGAGCATAAATAAATGTATTAAAGTAATTCACAGGGTCCCATAGAATAAAGCGTGAGGGTTACAGCAATCCATTGTGCAGAGCCCAGTAACAACCAAACCCCACGTTACACTTTTAATTGGCGAGCCTAGTCAGGATCTGTGTATAATGGGAATTGGGTATAACCGGATCTAGGTACAATAGAATAAAATAACAGTAGTAGTAGTAGTAGAATAACTTAGAATAGTTGTAAGTGTAGGACAAGGATACAGTTTTGGTGCACTATTCTTTACTTAAAAACTTTTTTGTTTCAATTCTTTTTGTGCCTGTATGTTGCATTGTTCTTTTGCAAGTTTTGCTTAAATAACTGTTGTATGCCATTTGACTCTTGTTTTATTCTATTATTGATTACGAATTTTATGGTCTTTGCATTGTTGTTATTGAATTGCAATATTGCTAGTGTGTTTGTATTCCACGTGATTCAGAGGTTGGTCATAGACATTTTTGACAATGTCGGACCCAGTGGCCTTGAGATTGCACTTCAAGGAATTGGGAGAAGCTTTGCACTTAGCAGGAGGAGACCTAATTGCGTATATAAATGCAGAGGTAGAGAAACAGGAGGCTAAGGCAGAGAGGGCAGCAGAGAGATAACAGAAGAAAGCAGCATTAGAAACAGAACAGAAGAAAGCAGAATTAGAGGCAGAGAGAGAAGCGAAGAAATTAGAAGCAGACCAGAAGAAACTAGAGCTAGAGGCAGAGAGAGAACAGAAGAAACTAGAATTAGAAGCAGAACAGAAGAAGGCAGCATTAGCAGCAGAGAGAGAAGCAGAAAGTAGGAGATGGGAGTATGAGAGGGCAGAAAAGGAAAAAGACAGACAGCACGAGTTAGAGCTGAGAAGATTAGGGTCAGGAGCCTCAAGTTCTTCCTCAATCCCTCCCCACTCAGATCAACTAGAGGTAGCCTCCAACCCCGTACTAGGGATGTCATTTCCACTGGGGACATTCGATGAAAGAGAAGAAGGTCTAGATCTCTATCTGACTAGGTTTGAGCGCCTAGCAACTGAGTATAAACTAGATCCCAGCCATTGGTCTTTTAAACTTAGTCAAGGGCTTAGAGGAAAGGCATATGACATCTACAGTAAGCTACCGACTGACAGAATGACTGACTATCACAAAGTAAAAGAGGCACTCCTAACGGGATTCGAACTGACAGGAGAATGCTACCGGCAAAAATTCCGCACCAACCGGAGAGTGAAAGGAGAGAGCTATGCGCAGTTCGCGGATCGGTTGTCCACAATGCTAGATAAGAGGGTTAGCCAGTCAGCCACGGCTAAGACATATGATGGACTGACAGAACTGTTAGTATGGGAACAGCTACGGGAAACCATGACCCCCGAGCTGAGAACATTCTCAGTAGAACAGGGCGCGGAAAACTGGAAGAGCTGGTCAAGGTCGCAGATAGGTACGTGGCCGCCCACGGAGAAGCCAAGAGCTTCAGGCGAGACCTAAAGCGTAACGGGAAAGAGGCACAGAAACGAAGCCCTCACCGGGAAGAGCGCACCGCGAATAAGCCGAATCACACCAGACCCGGGCAAAATAAAGGACCCAACACGGAATTCGGGAAAAGAGGTCCCGCAGAATTGCTCGTTCTGCAACAGAAATAATCACTCCACCGCAGAATGTTTCAAGTTGGCCGCAAAGCAGCGGTACAAAGCCACACACTATCGGAGATCACCCATCGGTGACAGACAAGTCAAGGTCAACGGAAAAGAAGCGAACTGTCTGTATGACACAGGTCTATCATTTGACGCGATAGTTAGCGAATCTCTTGTATCGCGCGCGGACTTGACGGACAAGACAGTCGAACTACAAGGAGCAGACTTGACGAAACCGACGACTACTTGCCCAATAGCTTGGATAGAAGTAGAGAGTAGGTACGTCACAGGACGAATCCAAGCAGCTGCAGGGCTAGAAATTAACTTTATTTCTTTGGGGGCCACCGGGCCCCTTGATTGAAAAATTTGAGGGCCCACAAGCAACTTTCGGGGCCCAACTTGAAAAATAATGCAAACAAAAAACAAAAGAATTATTGACAATATAATAGGCAGAAAGTACAAATCTTTTTTTCCACCCTTCATTGTAGTTCCTTGATCTTTTATTTATTTATTTATTTATTTTATTTAACGTCTCTTCACATCTGTGATATTAGACAACATATTAAATTAGAACCAGATTAACTTAAAATCAAAATAAAGGAGTTAATATGAACAACAATTAATATAACGACATAATTATAAAAGAAATGTATTGTTATTGCTTACCCACGTTGGGAGTTCCGGGGGTTTCAGTATAAATAGTACCCCCACTTTCTGGAAATTTAGTGCTTTAAATTCCCACTGTCGCTGTCTTTCTCATTTGCTCTTTCTCATTCCTGCTCTGTCATATCAATCTGCTATACTGTCTTCTTCTTCGCTAGATCAGTGACCTACCTTTTTTCTTGAAAACTCTTCCTGGACAAGACTCCTTGTTTGTGTATGAGGTCTGTTGGATCAGCTTGGGAATGTTGGACGCTTTCTGCCGGGTGGTCACTAGGGCTTCCTATGATGTTATTATTTAGCAATATAGGCATTTTATATGTATGTGTTTTGTTGATAAGTTATAATGATGTTTGTATTCTATTTTGTTTTTGTAACCGGGGGTTTGAGTAGTTGGGGTAAAGCCTCAGCCGTCCCCTGCGTGGGATGTCTTTATTGTAAAGTGACTGGCCGGTGGAGGGCATTCAATTTTCCCACTAGGGTTTTTTCAGCAGATCTTTTATGCGGATCGGGGGTTGTCCGGTCCTGATTTGGCTCGGAAGAGTCCGCTGGACCTAAAGCAACAATCAATCAATCATTGTTATTGCTTGTTTATGATGTACGAATGAATAAGAAAGCAATTTGACAACATATATATGCTTATTGCAATCATCGCGGAGAATGCATTTTAAAATATATTAATTGCGAAATACTTACAGATTAATCAATGAATAAAACACAAGTAATGAAATATATTACTATTTAACCTAATTCTTTGAGCACAAACTTTTTTGATGAAACCTCTATTAAAACTTAAATTTGAACTCTACGGATCGTTTTAAATAATCAGTATATTTTATAAATTTAATTTCAATGATAACTGGAAAACATGTGAATGATTACCATCTTGAAAATGACATCTTCATTATAACTTATGCCTTTTTTTTAATTGACATATAAATTGTCCTTTGTAATCAAATCTTTTTTTGACGTCATACTTTTTTCCTCTTCATACTTCTTTTTTCTCTCTTTTTCTTGTTCTTTCCTTTCGTCGACGTTTTCTTCTGGCGTCTTTCGCTTCCCGAAAATTGGAAAATACGCCATAACCGATTGTTTTAGCAACTGTATGGCGACGATATGTAGCCATACTTTCGTACTTGCAAAGATGGACATTTTGCGCTTATGTTGTGCCATAGCTTTTTGTTTATTATATTAAAAAGATATTGAAGTGTATTAAACGTTTGAGTGCAAAAGTAAAGGGTTTTCGCTTTTTTTCTCTATTTTTTTTTCTGTCCAAATTTAGGGCACCGGTGTGGGTTGCTTCCCTTGGCCCAAATACGAAACTGCCGAGTAGAGCTACCGGTAGCAGACGAATTATTTTGCGGGCCAAGCGGGCCCTCCATTTTTCAACTTTCCGAGCCCGAAATCAACTTTGCGGGTTTTTGGCCCCGGGCCCCCGCTAATTTCGAGCCCTGAGCTGTTTTACAGAAACCCCTGTATGATCTAGTGCTAGGATGTAGGTATGTGTTCTTATGCACGCCCCCTAAAACTGTAGAGATAGCTGCAGTGCAAACCAGGGCCCAAGCTAAAACCCAACCACCCCAGCCCGAGTTAACTCCGAATCCAGGACTCGAAGAGATCAAAACAGCACAGAAAGTGGACACCTCGATAGCCAAGTGCTTCCAGAAGCTACCCAAGGCGCACACACCCCCGCACAAAAGGACACTTCTACATGGAAGACGGAGTACTACATCGCCAAGGAGATGGAGATCACACCCAACTAGTACTACCAGCCACCCTTCGAGCCCAAGTACTAAAATTAGGCCACAGCATGTGTCACGTCACCCGAGCGGGTTCCGCGACGTCAGCTCAACAACGAGTGGGGAGATAGAAACTCAAACAAAAATAAACTAACACAAATGCCAGAATAACAATCACACTCTTTTATTCAACAATTAAACATACACACACAGGACAATGGGGTACTAAACCACCCTCCACCCCTATCGAGACCCCCACCCCAGTATTGTCTAACAATTACCTCCCTTGTTTATCCAAACAGAACTAAACATCAACAGATTCCCCACAAAAGGTACAACAAAATATCAATAAACAACCAACTCAGAATATCATAAATTTCAAATGAAGAATGGAGTTGCAAATATTTTATACTCGAACTATTATTCAAGTTAGCCTGCAGGTCAGAAGCACTGTTCAAACTGTCAGATAGTCTCAGAGCTCAGTAGGAGCTACACAGTTATTCACTCAATATGATGGATGATTTACTAAATAAATGAAGTATGTTTTTATGTGCGTGTTGTGCAAGTCTGTGTGTGCGCGGGTGTGGTGCATGGAGTTCCTGTGGTAAATGGCGACGCCCATGATACCGAGGCAAGACAAGGCGGTAGTGGCGAAGTCAACGTCCACGCTTCCCAGCTGTAGAGGCAAGGGTTACAGCACAGTAGCACGTCCAGCACAAAGGTAACGGTGTAGTGGAAACACAACTACATCAGCAATGGATTAAACGGTATAATACAGCTCAAACCTGTAAGCAAATATATAGTCTTAACAGTCTGCCTACAAAACACAAATGCTATATAACATAATACGCCTTCCTTCGTCCGCCATCTTGACCTGATTGTGCATAACAACAATGATAATAATACATGATGCTATGCATACGTTTCAATAATATAATGCAACTCTCGATACTAATAATTAATCTCTTCAAGCAGTCATTTTTATAAATATACATAATCATTACTACCACACTTCAATCACACATCCTAATTCATTCCATACCCATCTTCACCCTCACCATCCCTCTCATCTAATATACTACGTCACGATTATCTCCCTTTATCCATACTATCTTATCGTACTATAATATAAACATGCTCTCCTCATATCCATATTTTCCACCTCTCTCCAGCATAGTACAATTATCTCTCTCCCTTTACATACACCCCCCCCCCTCTCTCTCTCTCTCTCTCTAACATGCATTCTTCATCGTCACCCTTGACCCACTTTTAGCCACAACAGCAGCAACGACATTTCCCGTTCATGTACATAACAAGAAAATCATATGAAAATCATACCCAAAATCAATAAATCATTATTCATCACGATACATCCCTTTCCCCCTCACTCACCACCATCCATTCGCGTACGCAGTCTCGGAGCGCTTGCCACTAAGAAACTGAATTACAGGGTTTTACTCACCGTTTTAAGGTCTCGGCCTGTGACACACCTCCCCAACACAGTAACATCACAACACAGTTACACACACTGGTTAGTCCTGAGAGTTAATTTCGTTTCTGGCTATCTGCTAGTTATTCTCACAACAATAAGGACATCTCAATTCTTCAAAAGACCTTGAGCCTTGGCAGGTGCCCAATAGAGGACCACACAACCTTAGGAAGAAATTCTACATTTATCCTCAATAAATGGCAATTACAATCCTCCTTTATCTCAGACTCTAGACATTCTTACCCCGACGAGGGCATAAGACCTTGGGTGGTTCGAACCAACGATTACAACACCCTTTCAAGCAAGAACACCTAATTCTAATTCGACATACAGTCACAAGGTTACTGCTTGACTAAAGCTGACCTCTCACAAAAAGCACCAAATCTACTCTGCCTTACTAAACGCAACCCAGGCCAAAGGCAAACCGGTCGAGTTCTCGTCAGTACCCCTATTCTATTTCTACATACCCCTATTTACTACGTTACACACGTGGACTTACAGCCACTGCATTCTTTCGTACGCAATAAAGAAAAACAGCCAAGCTATCTATGTACACTACACAGTAGAGAAGTGCAACTTCGCACAAAATATAGCTCTCTCTGTTCTGTGCTGAAACTCGTGTCGTCACACAAACCCCCCCCCCCCCCCCCCCCCAGTTCTTAACACCTTGAAGAACCTTAACTACGACGCGAATTTCACACTACACTATCTATCGAATACTCATACTGAAGAAGTCTGTTGGTCGGTCGTTTCTCCTGTGGTATGCTCTACCACTCTGAACTATGGATGCAAACGAATTGCCCACTTCATCAGTCTGCTCTTATCTCCCCTGACGCGATCATCGCCCCTGTTGATCGTAGGTCGTGATGCATTTCGGATTCTTTCCAACTTTCCGTCACGGGTGTCTCCGATGCCGTCAAGGTGATAACCGGAATATCCCCAAACACCGGCATTGTTTCCTCCTCCTCCACCCCTTCGTCGTCCACGACGATCGTGGCTACAGTCGCCCTGGTGTGAAACTTCTTTAGGAGGTTGGAGTGGAACAACTTGTTCTTTCCTCGCATCTTGATGCGGTAATCGCACTCGCCCACTCGCTCAACCACTTCATACGGTCCTCGCCATGCCAGTTGCAGCTTGTTTCGTTTTTCCGGCAGCAACAGCAACACTTGTTCCCCTGCGTTGAACATACACCGTTTCGCTTTCTTGTCGAAGTGTCGCTTCTGTTTGGCTGACGCGGTTTTGAGGTTCTCTTGCGCCAACTTGCACGTCTCTTCAATGCGATTACGTAGGTCTACCACGTACTGGCTACTCAGTTTTACTTCCTCCTCCTGTATTTCCTTGGTCCATAGGTCTCGCAACACAGCCATCGGCCCTCGCACGGTCTTTCCATACAATAGCTCGAAAAGAGAAAACCATGTGGACTCTTGTGCTACCTCTCGATAGGCGAATAGCAGCGCTGGAATGTAGCGGTCCCACGCTGTAGGTTGCTCCGTCGCTAGCTTCTTGAGCATGGACACTAGCGTCCCGTTCAATCGCTCAACTAGTCCGTTGCACTGTGGATGATACGGTGTGGTGGCTTTCCCGTGGATTGACAGTAGTCTGTTCATCTCCCGCATGACTTCAGACATGAATTGCGTCCCTTGATCTGTCAAAACTTCCCTAGGAACGCCCACCCTCGACCAAATCTCCCACAGCGCTTCTGCCACCCTCTCTGCCTCTATGCCCTTGAGCGGTACAGCCTCGGGGTAGCGTGTGGCGTAATCTACTACCACTAAGATGTACATGTTACCCCGATCTGACTTGGGTCTAATAGGTCCCACAATGTCTATGGCCACCCTCTGAAACGGCTCGTCCACCAGCGGAAGTTGCTGTAGTGGCACCTTTCTCACCCTTCCCCTCGGTACTACCTTCTGGCATTCAGGACAACTCGCGCAGTACCTCCGTACCTCGGCACACATCCCCGGCCAGTAGAATGTTCCCCAGATACGCTCTCTGGTACGCTTCCCTCCCAAATGCCCAGCCATGGGTGGATCGTGAGCCAACTGAAGGATCCCCCCTCTAAGCTGTTTCGGAACTACCAGTTGCGTTACCTGGCTACCCTTCTTGGTATGTACCCGGTACAACAACAATAATAATAATAATACCGGATGCTAATACGCGCTTTACTTCGAATGATTTCGAACTCAAAGCGCGGCGACCTATACCAACATACACGCTCACGTGCAACAAATATATTACAGACACACAACAAAGACAACAGTATACAAGGCATACACGTGGTGTAAAGGCAGGGAGATCGCTATTAGGAAACTGAAAGTTAAATAGTTTTGTATTTTTTTAAAAATTTGACTGCATCCAATATTATTTTGAAGGGAGGGAGGAAACCGGAGTGCCCGGAGAAAACCCTCGGTGACCTCAATAGTCTCGTACCTAAGTCACATACGTTCGCCCCTTGCGGGAATCGAACCCGCGACCTTCGGCATAGGAAACCGGCGACTTATCCACTGCGCCACGAGGCCACCCCGCTACAACACCCCCTTCTTCTTGCGAAACTCTGCCGATGCTCTACCTGACGCTATAGCCCCACCACTCTGTGCCAACATCCTCGCCTTCGCGAGCGTCTCGTCGGTCTCTTGCATTTCAATAAGCTCTGGTGTGCTAACTGAGATCTGGGATGGTTCGACCACCGCTAACGGTGCTTCCATCTTCTTCTCTGCCTTCTCCTGCGCCCGGGTCTGCACTGCTGCAGCCATCGCGCACTCACCTCCGAACAAAGAAACAGGACTCTTCTCCTCGTTAGCGAAAGTTACCCAGTTACCCAGGATAATATCGGGTTCGTCCTCGAAAACCACCAACTCCACCCTTCCCCTGACCAGCGCACAATCCAACTCCACCCAAGCTGTAGGTAGCAGACCCACGTTCGATCGGTTCGCCAAGCAATCTCCACAGTCCGGCCCGTCAAATTTGCTGGCTTGACTAACCTGCCCGCGACTGCCCCTATCTCCGCCCCCGTATCTCTCAACACTCGAACGTCCTGCCCATTCGCCCTACCTTGGCCCCATGGATCATACGGTTTGATTGCACACACGCTAGCCCGAGGTGCGGTCTCCGTGGAAATAGTACGCCCCACCGTAACCTGGCTCACTGACTGAGGTTTGACTTTGCAGTCCTTGACCACATGCTTTTCTGACCCACATCGGTAGCAACGACGTACCCCACTACCCCCTTCCGTCCTCCCTACCTTCTGAACCTGACTTCCCCGGTTACTAGGTTGCTGAGGAGCTTCCGGTCGTCTGGGAAAACTACGTCGCTGACTGGGTAGTACGGGTGCCGGTGCTGACGCTGCTCGTTTCGCGTCTACCACGCGCTGTGCCAACTCTGCTGCCTCATTGCTCGTTGCAGGTAGGTTCTCCCTCACGAAGATCTCCAACTCTGTGGTCATGATGGAGAAAAGCTGCTCTCCGATGAAGGTGTCCAGTACCTGTGCTACGTCGGTGATGTCTTTGCCTGCGAGCGGAAACCAATTCTTCACTAGCGATCCCAATCTAACCACCAGCTGAGGAAACGTTTCTGCAGCTTCCTTCTTGGCCTCCCGAAACTGCCTACGATAGTAGTCGGCGTCCTTCCTGAAGCGTTTCAACAGAGCGTTCCTGACGGTGTCGAAATCCTAACCGCCCATACCTCCCTCCTCCAACCCTGAATCTCGGCTACCCGCTCAAACATCTGGAGGTACGCCTCCACGTCTTCTTTCTCTTCCAATGGTTTAAGTTTGACGGAGTAGTTTGCCCCTCTATCTCTAGCCCTATTCTCCCTCTCTCTCTGATCAGCTCTGTCTTCATCTCTAGCTCTGCGTTCTTCATCCAGCCTCAATTCTAGCAATCTCCTTTCTGCTGCTCTAGCCTCTCTTTCCGCATCTAATCTGGCTTCCATCCGACGACGGTCTTCTTCTCTCTCTTTCTTTTCTTCCTCTTTGGCTATTCTCTCTGCCGCATCCTTCCTCATTCTCTCCTTCCTCTCTTCTTCCTACTCTCTCCGCTCTTCTTCCCTTCTCTCTTCCTCCCGTTCCCTTCTCAGCTCACTCACGACGTAGTGCGCCAACGCGCCGTCTCTGAAACCCAGACTTTCCCCAATCTGCCTAAGTCTCTCGCTATCGCTGACCTCGACCTCGACCTTGCCCTGTGCACTGGGTGATTTAGCATACATTTTAGGCATTGTCATTTGGGTACTCACTGCGGAAGCCTCCTCCAGTAACCCTGTCACCGAGCCCTCAGCGTCCGATTGCGAGTCATCCAGTCCCGTCTCAGCACGGTGTCTCGCCTCCCGGCGTTTCGCGGCTCGAGCATCCCGCGTGGCCATGTTGGAAAGAAGGGAAGAGCAAATGTTAGTAATACACAAAACAAATAACACTTAACTGGTACAAACACCTAACGGAACGAATACGCAACACAACAGTCACAGGAGCCGAGGAATCGTTCACCGTCGTACCCCTAAAGGCGAGCAAGTGAACCCTGCAACCCAATTCCCCGTTAATGCTTGCACTCCGAGTGTGATCCCTAGTGCAACACACCCCACACTCCCGCCAACCGCCCGCTGCGTACCCTTTCAACACACAACAACTCAAGCACACAACATACACATCTGGCACTACCCTAACAAAATAACATGAGTCTATCCCACCTCTGACACCAAATATGTCACGTCACCCGAGCGGGTTCCGCGACGTCAGCTCAACGAGTGGGGAGATAGAAACTCAAACAAAAATAAACTAACACAAATGCCAGAATAACAATCACACTCTTTTATTCAACAATTAAACATACACACACAGGACAATGGGGTACTAAACCACCCTCCACCCCTATCGAGACCCCCACCCCAGTATTGTCTAACAATTACCTCCCTTGTTTATCCAAACAGAACTAAACATCAACAGATTCCCCACAAAAGGTACAACAAAATATCAATAAACAATCAAACCAGAATATCATAAATTTCAAATGAAGAATGGAGTTGCAAATATTTTATACTCGAACTATTATTCAAGTTAGCCTGCAGGTCAGAAGCACTGTTCAAACTGTCATATAGTCAGAGCTCAGTAAGAGCTACACAGTTATTCACTCAATATGATGGATGATTTACTAAATAAATGAAGTATGTTTTTATGTGCGTGTTGTGCAAGTCTTTGTGTGTGCGGGTGTGGTGCATGGAGTTCCTGTGGTAAATGGCGACGCCCATGATACCGAGGCAAGACAAGGCGGTAGTGGCGAAGTCAACATCCACGCTTCCCAGCTGTAGAGGCAAGGGTTACAGCACAGTAGCACGTCCAGCACAAAGGTAACGGTGTAGTGGAAACACAACTACATCAGCAATGGATTAAACGGTATAATATAGCCCAAACCTGTAAGCAAATATATAGTCTTAACAGTCTGCCTACAAAACACAAATGCTATATAACATAATACGCCTACCTCCGTCCGCCATCTTGACCTGGTTGTGCATAACAACAATGATAATAATACATGATGCTATGCATACGTTTCAATAATATAATGCAACTCTCGATACTAATAATTAATCTCTTCATAAGCACAGTCATTTTTATAAATATACATAATCATTACTACCACACTTCAATCACACATCCTAATTCATTCCATACCCATCTTCACCCTCACCATCCCTCTCATCTAATATACTACGTCACGATTATCTCCCTTTATCCATACTATCTTATCGTACTATAATATAAACATGCTCTCCTCATATCCATATTTTCCACCTCTCTCCAGCATAGTACAATTATCTCTCTCCCTTTACATACACCCCCCCCCCTCTCTCTCTCTCTCTCTCTAACATGCATTCTTCATCGTCACCCTTGACCCACTTTTAGCCACAACAGCAGCAACGACATTTCCCGTTCATGTACATAACAAGAAAATCATATGAAAATCATACCCAAAATCAATAAATCATTATTCATCACGATACATCCCTTTCCCCCTCACTCACCACCATCCATTCGCGTACGCAGTCTCGGAGCGCTTGCCACTAAGAAACTGAATTACAGGGTTTTACTCACCGTTTTAGGTCTCGGCCTGTGACACACATCCCCAACACAGTAACAACACAACACAGTTACACACACTGGTTAGTCCTGAGAGTTAATTTCGTTTCTGGCTATTTGCTAGTTATTCTCACAACAATAAGGACATCTCAATTCTTCAAAAGACCTTGAGCCTCGGCAGGTGCCCAATAGAGGACTACACAACCTTAGGAAGGAATTCTACATTTATCCTCAATAAATGGCAATTACAATCCTCCTTTAACTCAGACTCTAGACATTCTTACCCCGACGAAGGCATAAGACCTTGGGTGGTTGATTGATTGATTGATTTATTGTTGCTTTAGGTCCAGCGGACTCTTCCGAGCCAAATCAGGACCGGCCTTGGGTGGTTCGAACCAACGATTACAACACCCTTTCAAGCAAGAACACCTAATTCTAATTCGACATACAGTCACAAGGTTACTGCTTGACTAAAGCTGACCTCTCGCAAAAAGCACCAAATCTACTCTGCCTTACTAAACGCAACCCAGGCCAAAGGCAAACCGGTCGAGTTCTCGTCAGTACCCCTATTCTATTTCTACATACCCCTATTTACTACGTTACGCACGTAGACTTACAGCCACTGCATTCTTTCGTACGCAATAAAGAAAAACAGCCAAGCTATCTATGTACACTACACAGTAGAGAAGTGCAACTTCGCACAAAATATAGCTCTCTCTGTGCTGAAACTCGTGTCGTCACAGCATGCCACTCAGCGGACACATGGGGATTGGAGCCACAGTGCAGAGAATCAGCGCACACTACTATTGGCCAGGAATCACGGAGGATGTCAAGCGCTACGTGAAATCTTGTCACCAAGTTCAACGATATTCCCCGCGTCTTCACACCGTACCAGTTACCTTAGGACCATCAGTAGTAGTCGGCGTGCCATTCCAGCAAGTCTCAGTAGACATAGTAGGACCATTGCCCATGACCAAGAAGCGGAACAGATTTCTACTCACACTCGTCGACGCCTGTACCATGTGGTGCGAAGCAGTCCCGTTGCCAGTAATTGACACCAGGAAGATTGCAGATGCACTCATCGCCATCTTTACCAGAGTCGGATTCCCGGACAGCATTAGAACGGACAACGGATCTCAGTTCACCGGCCGCCTGATGCAAGACGTGTTCGAGTTGATACAAGTTCATCACATTCGCACACCACCGTACCACCCAGCCAGCAACGGACAAGTAGAAAGACTGAATGGAACCCTTCTCACCATACTCAGGAAAGTCGCCGACGACAATCCAGAAGCGTGGGACACCTACGTGAATGCGGCACTGTTCGCATATAGAGAAACGCCCCATGCAGCCACAGGTTACACCCCGTCAACATTGCTATTCGGCAGACCTCTAGCAGAAGCCCTACGCAGAAGTTGGACGGAAGCCAAAATAGACGACACACCCAGAGGTGCCACCAAGTACGTCGCAGACCTGCAGGAAACCCTCAAAGCAACGTGGAAGAAAGCTGGTGAAGCACTGAAAAAGGCAAGAGCCCGTCAGGCGAAGTACTACAACCGCCACGCGAAGGACAGAGAACTACAAGTCGGCGATCAAGTGCTACTCTTACTTCCAAGTGGAACCAACAAGCTGGACATCGCTTGGAGAGGACCGTACCGGGTGACTGCCAAGAAATCCAAGACAGTCTACCAAGTAGAGGTGAACGGGAGAGCCCGATACCTCCACATCAATCTCCTCAAGAAGTATACGGACCGACCAGCGACCCCCAGCACTCACAACTTGCTAGCCATCGCCATCGCGGAAGAAGGAGAAAGCATGGAGACGAATGCAGTAGAGTATCCCCTGCATTCCAAAGAAACCCACAAAGACGTGATACTCAACGGAGACCTAGCTGCCAAACAGCAACAGCAAGTACTACAGGTCATTCGACAGCATCAGACTGTGCTCACAGACCGACCAGGGAGGACAGACCTCGTCGAAGTAACCTTAACGGTGACAGACCCAACACCCGTCCGCCAGAAGCTCTACCCGATGCCACTGTCGCAGCAGCGAGCCATCAAGGAAGAGATAGACACCTTACTGGCAGCCGGAATCATCTCAGAGTCTACTTCACCCTACAGCGCAGGCACGGTATTGTTGCGAAAACCCAACGGAGAGCATCGACTGTGCATCGACTTCAGACTGTTGAATGCCGTAACGCAGCTCCAGCCAGAGCCACTCCCGGACCAGACAGACCTATTTGCCAAGCCACAGCGAGCGAAGTACTTCTCACGCATCGACCTCAGCAAAGGATACTACCAGATACCAGTACAACCACAAGTCCGAAAGTACCTAGCGTTTAGCACTATGGAAGGACACTTCGAATTCAATGTACTTCCATTCGGACTCCACAACGCACCCAGCATCTTCAGCGCCATGATGCGGAAACTCCTGGCACCCCTGAGCAGCGAGCACCTACACTCGTTTATGGACGACATCCTCATCGCAACACCTACGTGGGAGGAACATGTCACGCTCCTACAACAACTTCTCGCCCGCCTCAGAGACACTGGATTGGCGGCAAGACCCACCAAGTGCCAGATTGGATTCACGGAACTAGAATTCCTGGGACACACCATAAGTCAAGGAAGCCTGCAACCGGTAGAAAAGACCGTGAAACGCCTACTCGACGCTCCTAGGCCCAAGACCAAAAAGGAAGTGCAGTCGTTTCTAGGACTCTGCGGCTTCTACCAGAAGTTCATCCCCAACTACAACAGCATCGCCATACCACTGACAAATGGAACCCGGAAAATCGCCCCGGACAAAGTCGTATGGACAGCCGAATGCGAGACAGCATTCCAAACAATCAAGGACAAAATGACATCGGCGCCAGTACTCCACCTACCCGATTTGACTCAGCCCTTCGTTCTTCGCACCGACGCCAGTGACTTAGGACTCGGAGCAGTACTGCTACAGCGCGACTCCAAGAATGCAGATACGCTATTTCCTGTCGCTTACGCCAGCAGAAAATTGAGACCCGCCGAGACCCACTACGCCACGTCGGAGAAAGAATGCCTTGGACTAGTCTGGGCCATACAGAAGTTTCAACTGTACCTGTATGGGACACACTTCACAGTTCAGGTGGACCACCAACCACTATCGTTCCTGGCAGCCTCCAAATCCTTGAACTCTCGCCTGATGAGATGGGCACTCACCCTTCAGGCATACTCATTCCGAATCGAGTACATCCCCGGCAAAGAGAACCACGGAGCCGACTACCTCAGTCGCCATCTCGTGGAGGACACAGCAGCTGTCGCCCACCCAACACAACTAAGGGCCACAGCACCAGAATTGATTGATTGATTGATTGTTGCTTTAGGTCCAGCGGACTCTTCCGAGCCAAATCAGGACCGGACAACCCCCGATCCGCATAAAAGATCTGCTGAAACAACCCTAGTGGGAAAATTGAATGCCCTCCACCGGCCAGTCACTTTACAATAAAGACATCCCACGCAAGGGACGGCTGAGGCTTTACCCCAAATACTCGAACCCCCGGTTACAAAACCAAAATATAATACAAACATTATTATAAATTATCAACAAAACATATACATATAAAATGCCTATATTGCTCAATAATAACATCATAGGAAGCCCTAGTGACCACCCGGCAGAAAGCGTCCAACACTCATAAGCTGATCCAACAGACCTCATACACAAACAAGGAGTCTTGTCCAGGAAGAGTTTTCAAGAAAAAAGGTAGGCCACTGATCCAGCGAAGAAGAAGATAGTATAGCAGAGTGAGAGGACAGAGCAGGAATGGGAAAGAGTAAATGAGGAAGACAGCGACAGTGGGAATTTAAAGAACTAAATTTCCATAAAGTGGGGATACTATTTATACTGAAACCCCCGGCACTCCAACGAGGGTACTGTTGCCGCAGTGAATCGGTCTTGCCTACAAAGGAAAGACAGGTTTTCAACTGGGGCGTTCACTTTTCCCTTTATAGGTTAGAACAATCTACAGTGGCAAGATTGCTCATGACCCCAAGGGGTCACAGCACCAGAATTCGTCCCCGTCCAGTAAAACCCTGTCACTAGTGTCCATAGCTACCTGGCATAGCATTGCAGCTCAGGTAGAGCAACTTAACTAGCTTGTAAATAGGACCCTAGGATAGTGCAGTGTTAAACTAGGCCCGGTCGTAGAAAAAGGTCGAATCCAGTAGTCATCGCCTTTTTTCAGTTGAGGGAGCCTGTGACGAACGGACCAGTTTACCCTGCTTACTTTACGTTGTAGCCTTGTTTAGTCAATGTAATCTTAGAATGTTAATGTTAGGCTGCAGCAGACGATGGAAGTAATCAAGCGTAGCAATGATATACTGCCGTTTACACTCAGTGGTAGCTGACGGTAGGAGCGAAGGCAATGACATCATCGTAGCTACGTTAGGCGAGTCGATTACCAACCAATGGGAACACAGTTTAAAATGGAATCAACCAGGTCTGGCTGATTCAAGTAGAGAGATAGAACGGCAGTCGAGTTTGAGACGAGGAGCAGTAACTAGCTACACAGTTAGCAGTAAGATCTCTCCTGAATAGACAAGGAAGCAGGACTTGAGAATCTTAGAATTCAATCAAGTAGGCACGGGCCTGACTTTGTCAAACAGGTAAATGAACATACTTCTGTCTCATCGTGATATATTTATATTATTGTTGAATTATGTTTGTTGAATTTGCTATGCATAGAATTGAATTGTTCGTCCAACGTTGCGTGACCACGTGGCGAAACACGACCGGTTGCGCCGCCATGTTGTATACCTGACGGAATCACTGTTGGTTAACCTATATTAATGTTTGCAGACCAGTGGCTGTACCAGTGAATGTTTATAATATTATTAATTCCTTATGTGTATAATTAGCCACGAGTCATATTTATGTATGTATAGGAAATTAGAGTTGAGATTCCAGTGGACCACGGACGTAGCAGAATGTTCGTCGCTTATGTATAGAGATGTGGAGCTATCACTGAGGGCTACTTTGGCTTTCAGTGAGACGCTCTGCACAGACCTATTATTCAAGGTTGTGCAGAATTTCGTCTCTTATGTTACAGACGAACAGGCGAGATATACCGTGCGCCCAACTCCACAGAAAAGACGAGTTGGCTGTTTAGCCTCTACAGCACAGGACTGAGAGAGCAATCCTGTAAAACACCCTCCAAGACACCACAGCGTGTCAAGGGACCAAACTACACGACGACCCAGCGTGTACCAGAAGCTACCTCACCGAAGGGCTTCAAACCCGCTACACAGAAGTTAGTGACCAGGAAATAGAGCACTAAAACTGATAGCAAAAGGACCCCAGTAGTCCACTCTCCAGAAAACTGTAAAACGGACCACAGTAGTCCAATCTTCAAGAACGTTAGTAGCCAGTGCCCTATGAAGGAATAACAGCTGCCTAGACTATCAGCGATGAAATCAGTTGCATTGACTCTTGACTTTTTAAGGTAGATTAGTACATCGAAGATCTTGTTTAGAGTAGATTGAAGAAATAAATGTGTGATTTTAACTGTTATCAAGTGGCTGGACTACATATGATTCATATCCGTGTGAAAGCTAGTGAGACAGTAATCTTTTACCATTTTTCTATCTATCTCTGTACCCCAGCCTTAACACAGACCGAGCTAAATAAATAAATGTATTAAAGTAATTCACAGGGTGCCTCACTAGCGGGTCCCATAGAATAAAGCGTGAGGGTTACAGCAATCCATTGTGCAGAGCCCAGTAACAACCAAACCCCACGTTACACTAAGTCCAAGGCCAATGCCTCAACACAGTGCTTAGCTTCAAATATTTAGGAGCCATTGTATCAGACAATGGGTCCCGACAGGAAGTCCTCTCCATGATCGCACAAACAACTGCTGCCCTGACAAGGTTGAAGCCCATTTGGAAAGACAGGACCATCAGTCTACATTCCAAAGTAAGACTGCTGCGCTCCCTTGTCATCTCCATCTTCCTATATGCTTGCGAAACATGGACCCTCACAGCAGATCTCCAACGAAGAATACAAAGCATGGAGATGAGGTGCTACAGAAGACTTCTGGGCATTTCCTATACCCAACACATCACCAATGACGAAGTCCGACAGACCATCACACAAGCCATTGGACAACACGATGACCTGCCCACATTGGTGAAGAAACAGAAACTCCGATGGTATGGCCACGTCACCAGATCATCAGGCCTTGCAAAGACTTTTCTGCAAGGCACAGTGCAAGGAAGTAGAAGAAGAGGGAGACCGAAAAAGAGGTGGGAGGACAACATTCGAGAATGGACTGGTTTGACACTTAGCGAAGCCATCAATGGCTGCTGGGTCCAGAGAAAGATGGAGTATACTGGTTATACGATCATCTGTGGTGCTCCTACGACCTCCGGGTTACGGGACAGGATAGGATAGGATAGGATAGATACTTGATGCCAGTAATGTACACCTAGTCATATTTATTGTTGTAAGTTATCATTGTCATATAAATTATAATTTGTTATTCATTTTGCTGTGGCAATTGTGTGTGTAAAATTGTACTCCATGTTAATATTTAAATTAATTACTGTGAAAATTACCGTCATCTTCTCCTCTTACCTAATCTTTTATAAGTTTTAATAATAAATGTTCTGTGTGTGTGATATTTTTAATGTTTCAGTTTTACGGCACTGTTTGGGTAATAAAATCATCCATAAAAAACCGTGTTCAGCGTTGGGTACGTGAGAGGCAGCAAAATTTGTCTTTGCTTAGATATATACATAGAAATTTATATTAAGCATATGATCTAGTTGAAAACAGAACCTGGAATTCCCTTTTGCTAGGGGCAGTAACTGCGGCCAAAGGCTGAAATAATCAATATCCTCAGCTTTGTTTATGTAGTCTGCTTACAGAGAATATCATGATAGTCAGTGTTCAAAAACCTTAGAAGCTCAATGCACACTGTATTCTGTAATTACTGTTTGTTGACTGTCATTGTCACAGACCAGTTTTATAGTGTTTCGATCCGAGGACTTTATGTATTGTAGTCTCTTCCTGTGGGAAGATATTAATTTTAATATTTTTTATTGATAACTAAATTCTGATCGGTTGAGCTGGTCACATGACGGCTCACCAATGTACATTCAAAAATATATTTATTCTTTTCTTGACTGTGCTAAGGAGTTGTTGTGTTGAACTTCTCGCAGCTGTTTCTGCAGGTATATATTGTTTCTCAACATAATAGTATTTTACAATGATTATATTCTACTTGTTGTGGAATAGAATTAATAATAAATAATTTTGATATTAGTATGAAGGATGGAATAGGGAGATTTATGAGGATGGTGGATCGTTGTATATTTTTGATTAATGAATTGAAGTCGGATTTTTATTTGATTTGAAGTTGAAACCTCAAATTGCAGTGTACAACATTATATTTATTTTTGTGAATGAAATTAATCGGTGTCAAGGTGTAATAATCAGTTGTTATAATTAGTTTTACAATTTCCATATGGGTGAACTGTATTCGACATCGTTGAGATTTGAATTGTATTGCTGGTCTGGTCCCGTCACAGAGAGGAGAGAGAGGTATATGTAGTAATCAAAAGAAAGTCTTTGTATCAAGAAATTTAGATTGGTAAACTCGTTTGTTTACAGAAGTTTCCGGCTGGGGGCCTCAAAGCGGAAGAAGAAGAAGAAAGGAAGAGGAAGCAGAAGAAGAAGAAGAAGAGGAAAAAGAAGAAGAAGAAAGAAGAGACGCAGACGACGAATAAAGAAGAAGAAAGAGAACGAAGAAGAAGAAAGAAGAGGAAGCTGAAAAAGAAGAATGAAGAAGAATAAAGAGGAAAACGAAGAAGAAAGAAGAGAAAGCAGAAGAAGAAGAATAAAGAAGAATGAAGACAAAGAAGAAGAAGAAAGGAAGAGGAAGCAGAAGAAGAAGAAGATGAAGAAGGGGGAAGAAGAATCAAGACGAAGAATCAAGAAGAAGAAGAAGAAGAAGAAGAAGAAGAAGAAGAAGAAGAAGAAGAAGAAGAAGGAATCAAGAAGAAGAATCAAGAAGACGACAAAGAGTCAAGCAGAAGGAGAAGAAGAAGAAGAAGAGGAAGAAAGATGAAGGTGGAAAAAGAAAGGAGAGGAAGAAGAAAGAGTCAAGAAGAAGAAGTCGAAGAAGCTGTAGCAGCAACAGTAGCAGCCACAGCAACAGCGGCAGCGACAGCAAAAGCAGCCAAAGCAGCAGCAACAGCAGCCGCAGCAACAGCAGCAGCAGCGATAGCAGCAGCAGCAGCGATAGCAGCAACAGCAACAGCAGCGGCAGCGGCGGCAGTATCCACCGCAGCAGTAGCCAGAGAAGAGTTGGAGATGGAGAAGTGAACGGAGAAGAGAGAGAGAGAAGAGAAACAAGGACAAGGAGAAGAATAATGTGAGAGAGAAACAAAAGAGAATACACAGACAGAGACAGAGGATTACCAAGTCAGATCTAACTATAATCTCAGTGAGACTCTCGACATTTAATTCTCTCTGTGAACGGTGACTGGGATCACACGCTCAGCACCCTGGTACGAGTCTATCAAGGACGAGCTCTCCGAGGCGAAGAAACACCGACGCAAAGCAGAGAAAAAGTGGCTTAAATCGGGTTTAGAAGTCAGCAAGCAGATTTTCACCGCTGCAAAAAAACGGGTCACTAAAATAGTTCAGACTGCTAAAACCCGGTACTTTAGCGACAGAATTAGCAGCAGCGAAACTTGTAAACAGTTGTTCAACATTTGCAATCAGCTAAGGGGTAAGAGCAATGCAACATCACTCCCATCCACTCATCCACCATGTCAGCTCCCAGATGTATTTTGTAAGTATTTCACACAGAAAGTGGCTGACATAAGGGACGCTCTTGACAGCCATGAGATCCCACTCATTAACCCATTCTCATCTTCCCTCACTACCGCAAAGATGGAAGTTTTTCAACCAATAGCAGAGCAAGAAGTCAAGAAAGTCATCTTAAGCTCAAAACCAACATCTTGCTCTCTTGACCCCATTCCTACCCCCATGTTGATAGAGAATCTTGACCCTCTACTCCCGACCATTACTCACATTATCAACGAGAGTCTGTCCTCTGGTGTTGTTCCATCTGTGCTCAAAACGGCTGTCATCAAACCCCTCCTTAAAAAGCCAAGTTTAGACAAAAATAATCTAAAGAACTATAGATCTGTTTCAAACCTCTCCTTCCTGTCCAAAGTCATAGAAAAAATTGTTCTCAAACAACTGTTTGCCTACCTATATGATAACGCTTTACTTTGCCCCAACCAGTCTGCCTACCGACCCTTCCACAGCACTGAGACAGCCCTCCTAAAGGTAACCAACGATCTGTTGCTGGCCTTAGATAATGGTAACGTCTCCGTTCTCACTTTACTAGACCTCTCAGCCGCTTTTGATACAGTCGACCACCACATTCTCTTTAATAACACTATTCAACACTACTTTGGAATCTCCGGCTCGGTCCTGGCTTGGTTCCACTCATATCTTTCCGACAGATCACAAGCAGTCACTGTCGATGACTGTTTCTCCAGCACAGCAGACTTGGTGTGCGGCGTGCCTCAGGGTTCCGTTTTAGGGCCGGTGTTATTCACTCTGTACACCAAGCCACTGCTTCTCCTGCTTAGAAAGCATGCTGTGGAGAGTCAGTCATTTGCAGACGACACACAACTTTATAAATCCACAGCCCCCTCTCTCATTAATTCCACTGTTCAAACCTTGAAGAACTGCATCACAGACATTAAGTCATGGATGACACTCAACAAGCTTAAGCTTAATGACGATAAAACCGAAGCCCCCCTCATTCACAAGCACAACACCTCCTCCTCACTCCCGCCTCTCCCAACATCGCTTACAGTAGGGACTACAAACATTCAGTTCTCATCCTCAGCAAGAAATCTCGGCTACATTCTCTCCGATGACCTGTCCCTCAACAACCACATCTCCAACGTCTGTCACTCTGCATACACGGCCATACGCCAAATCAGGTCCTTTCGCCACTATCTTACACTCACTGCCACCAAAACCCTAGTCTGCGCTCTCGTCCTTTCTCGTCTTGACTATTGAAACTCTCTCCTCGCTGGCTCCCCCAAAACACATCATTGACAAGCTACAAAAGGTTCAGAACTCAGCAGCTAGACTAGTATTCCGAGCTAAGAAACGCGATCACATCACACCTCTACTACATTCCCTTCACTGGCTTCCTGTGCAAGCACGCATAGAGTACAAACTCTCTGTTCTCTGTCACAACTTCTTCACAGATTCTTGTCCCTCCTACCTTGCTGATCTACTGTCTGTCTACTCTCCTTCACGCACTTTAAGATCTTCTGCTGACACTCGCACACTCAAGGTTCCCGTCACCCGCACTAAGACATACGGCCAACGTGCATTCGCGTACTCTGCACCTAAGCAGTGGAACTCCCTTCCTCCCTCCCATATCCGCAACATACAATCAACACGAGCATTCAAAAAGGCCCTCAAAACCCACCTCTTCAAACTTCACTATTCAGAATGATTTGTATCCCGCTACCATTCTCTCCTCTTTGTCTCTGTCTGATCTGTAAGTGTATACACGGCTGTACATATTTATACTGTTTTTCCTCCTGGGCCTAACCGGGCATATAAATAGCTGTGAATAGGTTTCTGCTATTCTATTTGTCTTTTCTGTCATTTGTGTACATAGTTGTAAATTGTAATTTGTGTACATATGTGTAAATAATTTTGCCCTTACTGTTCTGTCTTTTGGTGTATTGTAGCTAAAGCGATGTTTTATCGAGTGCATGTACTTATATGTAATTACTATGTAAAGCGTGGTGAGTCTGGTCATAGGCTGGAGTATCCGCTATATAAAAATCCGTTATTATTATTATTATTATTATTATTATTATTATTATTATTATTATTATTATTATTATTATTATTATTATTATTATTATTATATATGTGTTATTGTGAGTGTGTGTAATTCACGGATTATTTCTACATGCACGTGAGTACAGAAAACGAATTGTATTTGTTTATATATTTCTTGATTGATTTTCCTGTACTTATGAAAATTTGTGTTGATTTATGTTTCTAGTAATAGAAGGGGGTGTGACAACAGAAGTATCCTTGAGAGTTAGAAAAGTGTGAGACGGGAGGACACGCAGATTTATCCACGCACGCATACACGCAGTTCTTGATAAAACTCCTTTCGTTACAGTGGTGACCCTGAAACCCGTAGTTAGTTAGTGGGAGTTTAGATTATTTATTTGTCATTTATCTTATTTAGAGTTTATATTGTGGGATTTTATTGAATAAGTATAAGAATAAACAATAGAAGGGTTTTGTATAAATTTGGGCAGTTAATTTTGATCTGTACTGTGTAATTGACTTGTTCCATTGTTGTTTTCATTTCTTTTTGGGTAGTATGTTAGCGTCTCTATAGATTATACCCCGCCTCTGATTTTTTCCTTGCGGGTCTGATTCTTTGTATAGTTCTGGGATCAGAGAGGGCTTAGATTAATTTTTTCTTCCTGTTGTATATATATTGCCTAATTCTAGTTCAGCTATTCAGTATTGTTTTGTTTTCTTTTTCTTTCTATACTTAGTAGGATCCTGTCTAGTTATTTATAGTTGTCACATCCCTATTTTAATTGTTTTAGGTATTTAGGATTTTATTTCTTGGCATTTTAAGGGAACTTCCGGTGTTTTCTAGCTGAAGTAGAACTCAGTTGTTATTGTTTTTGTTTTTCTATTGGTTTCTTGAATTCTATTGTACCGATATTAGTTTAGAATTTTAGTTCTCTCTTTGTTGTGTTGTGACTTTGTTGTCGTTGTTTGTTTATTTAATATAGTGTTTCATTTTTTTTTCTTTCAAAACAAATTACTTATAAAATTTTACTTGTTCATGATTTGGATTTAAATATTGGTAGTTGTTACAGTTATTAATGGTTGCATTTAGTATGGTTTTCTGATACTTGCTTGTACTTGAACTGAATATAATCTAAACATTGTTTTTTTTTCTTTTATGGTATGCTGTTTTGTTAAACTTAAACTAGTTTTCATTCCGAAATAATTTTCTTTTGGTCACACTTGAACTTGCATTGATTTCGAAATAATTTCCTTTTGTCAAACTTGAACTTGCTTTGATTTTGAAATAATTTTCTTTTGTCAAACTTAGCTTGCTTCAATTCTGAAATAATTTTCTTTTGTCAAACTTGAACTTGCATTGTCTTCTAAATAATTTTCATCTGACAAACTTCGCTTGCTTCGATCTTGAATTATTTTCTTTTGTCAAACTTGAATTTGCTTTTGATTTTGTAATCATTCTGGCCTTGTGGAACTTGGGAACATAATTTTTGACTTGTATAACATAAAGTTAGTCGTTGAATTGTCACTCGTATTGTCTGACTTTTAGTAATTTATTTTCTTTTGAATTCAACTGATCATGTCTTCTGCTGAGGAATATGATGCTCTTTTTAATTCATGTTTGACTCAAGCCCAGAATATAGGTTTTACTGACCAAAAGCTACAGCAGTACACTGATCAGTGTTTTCAGAGACATGATAGGGCCAAGGAAAGAAAACATGTTAAACAGGAACAGGAAAGAGAGGCAAAACGATTTTAGTTAGAACAGGATGCTAAAAGATTAGAAAGGAAAAGTGATGAAAAAAGATTAGAACAGGAAAGGAGATTGGCACATGAACAGAAGAAATTGGATTATCAGATGGAACTTAATAGAGAAAGCCTTAAGCTAAATGAAAAAGAAATTGAACTTCAATTGAAACAGGCTGAATTGCAGAGCGAGCACACTGGCCCTAGAACACGAAGTTCTAACCCTTCATTTCCAAAGTTACCCAAACTACCCGTCTTCAAAGAAGATAGGGATGACATTGACTCTTTTTTGTACCGGTTTGAGGCACATGCCAAAGCTCTCCATTATGATAGCAGTAAATGGGTTGTGTACTTAACGGCATTGCTACAAGGCCCGGAGTTAGCTGTTTTTCATTCCTTGTCTGCTGCCGGTGCAGTTTCATATGATGATCTTAAGCAAGAACTTCTTAAGAAATTTCAGTGCACTGCAGATGGATTCAGAGAAAAATTCAGATCGGTTAGGCCTGATGTGGGAGAAGGTTTTGTAACCTTTCCAAAGCGATTTTCTCATCTGTTGGAAAGATGGATCCAACTATCGGATTGTGAAAAGTCTTTTGATGGACTATGGAATCTTATTTTGTGTGAGCAGTATATTGCTTCGGTTTCGAGAGATCTCGCTGTGGTTTTGAAAGAAAGAAATTTGACAAAATTCGCGGCTTTGATAGACAGTGCTGAAGCATTTCTCATCCAGAAAAGAAACTGCCACGGAAGTCAGATGACTCAATTTTTGCCTCCGCGTCTATTTCTCAGAATGTGCCCACTCAGAATCAATTTCGTGGGACGGGTCAAAGATGGAATAAATTTTAGGGATCGGGATTTCGTGACTCTCCACGTGGAAACTACCAACCCGCAGGTCCTATTCCAAATAGGGGTTTTGCACATCAGAACATGAATAATCAACAAGGCGCTCAAAACAATCAGGCTCATCGTGGACGTGGCAATACGTATTCGAGACCTGGTTCTCGTTTTACAGGTAGACCTCCTCTTAACAAAGGACAGAATAGACAGGACATAGTTTGCTATTGTTGGGGTGTAGGTCACATATCGACGTGGTGTCCTTCTGCTGTTGGCAATGCTGCTGTTGCCCAAGCATACCCAGAGCCTCAAGACACTCAAAGTGACTTTTAGGAATATCAGGATCCTCCTGATGACACTCAGGTCCAGTCAGCTTTAGTCACGGAGGTCGTCTGCTCAGTTTGTAATGAAAACTGTGGTCATCTCAAGCTAGTATCAGATACCGTAAATGGCCTCAAAGCAAGTGTGCTCAGAGATACAGGTGCCACTATCTGTGCCGTTCGCAAGAGACTGGTTTCGGATGACCAGTATACTGGCAAAGAGTGTTAATGTTGGTCATTCGGTGGCAATATTGAGGAATTTCCGTTGGCCGAAGTGTCTGTTGACACTCCATTTTTCTCTGGCACTGTGCTGTGTTGTGTCATTGATCAACCAGTGGCCGATTTGATATTAGGGAATTTGCCAGGTGTGTCTGACCCTTTTTCGGGTGCTATCACACTCATCCAAGATCAAGGTCATACTTGTTGTGTTACTACTCGTCCTCAAGACAAAAGACAAGGTATCCCAAAGAAACCTTTGAGTTCAGTCACACAAGACTTGAATGTGTCGCCATCAGATTTTGCTCGGTTGCAGAGGCAGGATGATAGTCTATCACCCTTGTTTGATCTTTCCAAGTCAGGTCAAATCCAAACAATAGGATCAGCATCAGTTTCCTACTTTGTTCAGAATGAGATTTTGCATAGGCACTACGAAAACAGCAAAAAGACATTAGACCAGTTAGTAGTCCCCACTACTCTAAGATCCTCAGTTCTTGTCACAGCCCACAATACGATCATGGCAGGTCATTGTGGCATCCGTAGAACAACAGACAGAATACTATCAGATTTTTTTTGGCCAGGGGTGTCCGCTGACACAAAAAGATACGTTAAAACATGTAACATTTGCCAGAAAACATCTTCAAAAGGTCGAATATCACCAGTTCCTTTGGAAAAGATGCCGACTATTTCAGAACCATTCAAACGGGTTGCAGTTGATTTGGTAGGACCGATTTCTCCGCCGTCTGAGGAAGGTCACAGATACATACTCAGCATCAGTGATATAGCCACACGGTACCCTGAAGCTATTCCGCTCAAACACATTGACTCGGTTTCGGTCGGTGAAGCACTGTTTTCCGTTTTCTCTCGTATGGGATGTCCACAGGAAATTTTGTCAGACTGTGGTACTCAGTTCAACTCGGATCTCATGCGTGGAATTCACCATTTGCTATCGATCAAGGCCATACATACGTCGCCATATCACGCACAAGCTAATGGCTGTGTTGAACGTTTTCATGGAACGTTAAAACCGATGTTGAAGAAGCTCATTCAAAAACAACCAAAAGCATGGCATCGGTATTTGCCCGCGGTACTTTTCGCGTGTCGAGAACTTCCTAGTGAGAGCACTGGATTCTAAATATTTACACTTTTGTTTGGTCGTCGCGCTCGCGGACCCATCCAACTACTTGCAAATACTTGGTCACAAGGTTCTCAAAATGACGATGCAAAGAATTTGTACAAGTATGGGTTTGATCTCAAAAACAAGATCCTGGAATCTTGTGAGTTGGCTCAAGAAAACACCAGAAAAGCTTAAGCCAAAAACAAGCTTTATCATGATAGGAAGGCAAAACCTCGGTCTTTCAAGGAAGGTGACGAAGTACTGTTGTTGCTTCCTACGGATTTAAATAAATTGCTCATGCAGTGAAAAGGTCCCTTCCGAGTTAGCAAAGCTATGCATCCGGACTATCAAATTATCGTCAACGGAAAGACAAACGTTTTCCATGCAAATCTTTTGAAAAAGTACCTTAGGCGCCAACCAACTGCTCAGATTGCACTAGAGGTGAATAATTCAGATGATTTATGCTTCGCCGAATGTGCCAACAGAGTTCACCTAAATACTAAGGTAGGTCAGTTACCCAACGTGCCTTCGAACGTTATCCAACCATTGGATGAAGAGCTACATGGTGCTGATGCCGTTGCTCAAAGTCTGCCTTATGTTATACCAGTTTATGCAGACGGTACAGATAGCATCCGTGGCCGTCATTTCAGCAGAGGCTGATTCTGATAGTATCACAATACCTACTGTGTCATCTACGCAAACTGAAAGTGCACACGATCTCCATCTTGATGACAAGTTGACATTGGGTCAGAAACAACAACTTCGTGATGTGTTTACCGATTTTTCGGATATCCTTACCACCGCCCCGGGCACTTTTCTAGGCGATCTTTTTCATGACGTCGTGCTTACGTCAGACGTGCCTGTAAGGCTTAGACCCTATGATTTACCTTTAACATCTAAAGAGACAGTTGAAAGAGAAGTCAAGTCGATGCTCGAAATGGGGGTTATTGAACTGTCACGCTCCCCATACGCATCTCCAGTTGTCCTAGTTGTAAAAAAGGATGGCTCAACTAGATTTTGCATATATTATAGGCACCTCAACAAAATCACAGTCTTTGATGCAGAGCCGATCCCTTACATTAATGATTTGTTTGCACAACTGGCTGATGGTACTTATTTTAAAAAAATGACCTCTCAAAGGGCTATTGGCAGATTCTTGTGAACCCACTTGACCGTCAAAAGACTGCATTCGCAACCCATGTAGGCCTGTTTCAGTGGATTAGAATGCCCTTTGGCTTAGTCTCTGCTCCCGCTACGTTGGCACGCATGATGCGTCTGTTCAAGCTTGACAAAGTGTCTTCCATCAACTTTTTTGATGACATTCTGACATGTAGCACTACATGGAACGGTCATCTCACACATGTGCGAGGTGTTCTTTCAAAGTTGCAGGCTGCAGGTCTTACAGCTAGACCGTCCAAAATTTTCGCCGGTTTTCAGGAACTTGAATTTTTAGGTCACATTGTAGGTCGTGGTACCTTGAAACCTGAGAGTTCAAAATTGCAGAAGATCTTGGAAATAACTATTCCCAAAAGCAAACGTCAAGTTCGTTCGATTCTCGTACTCATAAGTTATTACAGACGCTATGTGCCAAACTTTGCCACAGTAGTCAAACCCCTCACAGACTTGGTCTGCTTGGGTTCGCACAGACAGATTAAATGGAATGCGGAGTGCGAAGTGGCTCTTCGAGCTGTCCAACAGATCTTATCAAGTTCGCCTGTGCTTGTCTTGCCAGACATATCGCGTTCATTCGTAGTCCGTAGTGACGCGAGTGCTTTCGGCATAGGCGCGGTTTTGCTTCAAGATCATGATGGCGAATTGCACCCTGTCACATTCGTCAGTCGCAAACTGCTTGATAGGGAAACACGGTACAGTAAGATAAGATAAGATAAGAATATTTATTTACCAAGTAAAACGTTACAAGGATTTTGGTGTGGCATGGCGACAGTGAAATACATCCTTTCTTGCACAGTCATTCATCTGGTCATACACTTCATTGGCCTATAACATGTATACAGCACTAAAGGATAGGTAAACATAGTAACATACATCACTCGTCAGTCATATAAAGTTATGGAGTCAAAACACACCCTGCAGGTAAAACAAAATACAGCATTAAAACAATTTAACAGCATTAAATAAAATGAGAATTATTAAGAATGTTAGGCTTCACATCCAAATCTGCACACACAACACCACACACACACACACACACCTACACACCCCCACACACACACACACACACACAGCATAGCATACTCGTACTCCTATTTCACAAAGGTAGGCTACAAATCAAGCAATGGTTGTGAGTTTACAGTTTATACAGATCATTCCATGTTTGGTGATGTACTGAGGACAGCGTCAGGGAAGAAATTGTTTCTGAATCGAGAAGTTCTGGCTCTTAAAGCGCGGAACCGACGGCCAGATGGCAGAAGCTCGAAGAGACTATTGGCTGGGTGTGATGGATCGCAGACTGTCTTTTCCGTTTTCCGTTTCATTCGCGTTGTGAAAATGGAGGCGACAGATGGAAAGTCGCAATCAGCTATTTTGGAGGCAGTCTTAACAATGTGCTCGAGCTGTTTCTTTTCTATCGCTGTTGTGCTGCCGTACCAGACAGTGATAGAGAAGCACAAAATGCTCTCTATCACCGCGCGATAGAACTGTGCCATAATTTTACTAGACATACCAAACTTTCGCAGCTGTCTCAGAAAGTGGAGACGCTGTTGGCACTTTTTTACAATAGACGTTGTGTTGCTCAACGGTTTCCCCATTGATGACAAGGGGCAATACCGGGACCTTTATTCGGCGAAAGTCGATCACGACCTCTTTTGTCTTCGAGACGTTCAGTTCCAGGTCGTTGTCCGAGCACCAGCCAACCATTCTTCGAACCTCTTCCCGATACGCAGTCTCGTCCGTATCAGAGATCTGTTACGTTGAAACACGAATGGTAGTATGTCTGAAACGCGCACGATAGATCTAATCGTTTCGTTTTGCAAAGTATTCAATAATGGAGTTTATTTACCTTTGATTTGAGTTTGCATTGTTGTTAGGAGAGGCTTTGTATAACATTGATAATTTTAGTTGGTCGATATTGTTGGAGAATTCTCTAGATTTTGAGTATTTACTATCGATGGAAACTTCCCGATGGATATCGAAGTATGAGAATGTTAAGGAGAAGAAATAGGTATGACGTAAGACAGTAATGACGAAGTTAGAAGCGATTGGTTAAATTGCGTCATACGAGATTGATCCAGGGTGTTCGGGAGTATCAAGAGACTATTTAAGTGCCGCAATGTTTCAAAAGGTGAGTGAAAGTTGTTGATAGTGGTTGGAAAGTAAAAGTTGAAAGTGGAGGGCGATTGTATGCAGTTGTTGATGTGTGCTGAATAAAAGTGGAAAACTTCATACGTCGACTTTGTGACTTGTATGCTGATTGAGCGGGTTGCGTGAATAAACGAATCTGAGCTACACTCATCAGTACTTCAGCATTGGGGCTGAATCCACTACTGATAGAAAACACCAACATCGATTCGAGTGTAACAAGATCAGACCTTCGAGGGTAGTGTCATCGGAAAATTTTAACATTTTCACAAACGGGGTTGCAGATACACAGTCATTTGTGAACAGAGTGAAGAGTAGTGGAGAGAGAGTACCAGTACCATCGAGAGATAATGCTTGGCTATCATTTGGGCCCTCACAAAGCTTTCAAAGTATATGTGGGGAAAGTCGTTCATCCTTCAGACTGACCATCGGCCATTGTCTTACTTGCGTTCGGGTCAGTTAAAAAATGCTCGAATCACACGCTGGGCATTGGCACTCCAAGAGTTTCAGTTTGAGATTGAAGCCTTGCCTGGTTCTGCCGGATATGCTGTCAAGATTAAATGTTGATCTGTGTATTCCATAAAATCTGTGGAAAATGAACATGCTTTCTATTTAATACAGGAAATGTATTGGAATACTGTAAAATGATCTGTTGTGTACCTCATTGATTTTTTATTTCGCTGTGTCACGGTGACATGCTTGGACTTCCTTTGTACTTTTGTATGTCCATTGCGCTTAGTGTGAATGCGTAATGCAGTATGTTTATGTTTAAGATAAGTAATAATGATCAGTTTTTTCCCTTGTTTGTACAGTTTAGGAGGCCAAAATTGTAGTATTTTTTTTAATTCTGATAAAATTCAGAAAACTCAGGCGTTTTCTTTTTGCAGGAAGGGGGTATTGTCACGGACCGGTTTTATAGCATTTCGGTCCGATGACTTTATGTATTGTAGTCTCTTCCTGTGAGAAGTTATTAATTATATTTTTTTAATTGCTAACTAAATTCTTATTGATTGAGCTGGTCACATGACGGCTCACCAATGTACATTCAAAAATATATTCATTCTTTTCTTGACTGTGCTAAGGAGTTGTTGTGTTGAACTTCTCGCAGCTGTGTCTGCAGGTATAATTATATTGTTTATCATTGAAATATTGTATTATTAACATAATAGTATTTTACAATGATTATATATATGTGTGTGTGTGTGTGTGTGTTATTGTGAGTGTATGTAATTCAGGGATTATTTCTACATGCACGTGAGTACAGAAAACGAATTGTATTTTTTCTATATTTCTTGATTGATTTTCCTGTACTTATGTAAATTTGTGCTCACTTATGTTTCTAGTAACAGAAGGGGGTGTGACAACAGAAGTATCCTTGAGATTTAGACAAGTGTGAGATGGGAGGACACGCAGATTTATCCACGCACGCATACACGCAGTTCTTGATAAAACCCCTTTCCTTACAGTCACCTTTGTAAACGTGAATGTTGTTCGTTCTAGTGATGCCTCTGCCTTTTAAGCACTGCCATTATAATCATGTATAGGCCCCTGTCAATACCTTCTAGTCATGGCCTTCAATAGACTACAACAACAGGCATAGAATTTGAATTATATATATATATATCTAATAACAGGTGAACAATTCTACAGTTGTTAAAAAGAGAATATTTCATTTAAATTTCACTTTCCCTCCGACCTTTAAAGCAAAGACGCAAGAAATACTCATATATATTAGCAAATTGCAGATTTACAGAGTGCTTTGGCGTGCATTTAAAAATTATCAAAACAGCCATATATTGTAATAAAAGGCCGCCTTCCACAACTCTTTGAGCGATGGCGTTTAAATCACCTTCTCCCTCTCTCTTAGTGGTTCTAAAATTGATCTCATAACTGACCAGGTAATGATGAAAATGATTGAGTCGGGCATTCATGGAGAAATAAGCGTGGCAGCTCATAATTATTGCAAAGCCAACAATAAATACCTGAAGCACTATGATGCCTCGCAGAAAACAATTATGTAATGTACTTAGACGCTAACAATTTATACGGTTGGGCAATGAGTGAGCTTTTACCGGTTTCAGATTTCAAATTACATGGTAATCCAAACCCTGCAAACTTGACGTGGTTAAACAGTACTTTAAATCACCCTAAAGATCATACTATAGGGTTTATTGTCGAAGTTGACCTAGAGTACCCCAAGGCCTTACACGACCTACATAATGATTACCCAATAGCACCGGAAAGAATGCATGGTACAGACACGCAACTTAAACTTATTCCCAACCTCTATAATAAATCTAATTAAGTCTGTCACTACAGAAACCTGCAGTTCTACGTCAGACATGGCATGAAGTGCACAGCGATTCAGAAGCTTTTATACTTTAAACAAACGAAAGTCTTGGCTGGGTAAATCAATAAAAACACAGAGCTCAGAAAACAAGCACAATCTACGATTGAAAAAGATTTCTTTAAGCTGCTGAATAACAGCTGTTTTGGTAAAACTATGGAGAACCCATACAAGCGAAAAGACGTCAGGTTAATTACATCGCCTAATCAAGCAATTAAATTAACATCTAAGCCTCAATACCTTGGTTACAAAGAGTTTCATGACTCCCTGTATGCCATTACCCTGAAAACCACACAAGTTAATCTAGACAAACCCATGTTTATGGGGATGACTATTCTCGACCTTTCTAAATTACTAATGTTCGAATTTTACATTGTTTACTTTAAACCTAAATACCAGAGGCCAGAGTTTTATACACAGACACAGATTCGCTTATACTAGACATCCCTACTGAAGATAATTATAAAGACTTAAAATCAGAACTACAACATTATGATACTAGTGATTACCCTGAAACTCACCCTTTGTACAGTAAAACAAACCAAAAGAAATTAGGTTTGATGAAAGATGAAATGAACGGAAAACTAATAGAAGAATATGCAGGACTGCGATCTAAGCAGTACAGTATTTAAACGGTTGTTATTTTCCCCGAAATCCCCCGAAATCCCCCGAAATCTACCGAAATATCGAAATCTACCGAATATTTTCTCCCAAATCCCCCGAAATCTACCAAAATACCCCAAGATCTACCGAAATCCCCCGAAATCCACCGTTATTTTCTTTGAAATCCCCCGTTATTCATTTATTGTCTTTGCTTTCATGCGCTTAAAACCACTGGATTAGGAGCTTCATAAATAAGATGCATTGTTATTATGATGCAGAGGCGGATCAGTTCATTTTGTGTGTGTGTGTCACTGTGTGTGTGGGAAAGGGGGTTCGAAATTTGACAAGTCCTTATTAATGAAAAGACCCCTTCTTATAGGGGATTTTGAAAACGTATATTAAAATCTGTGCGATTTGTGCATTTTGGAGAGAAACTTAAGTAGCAGTTTAACCACATAAACATTTTGCCTTTTTTGTGCATCTTTTTTTTTCATTATTTATTTTTTAAGGTTTAAAAGTATGCAAAACATATTCAGCAAAACATATACATCTCCTCTTCCTTTCTTTTACTTTTTTTTTCAATTCAGCCCCTCTTTCTTGTAACTAGCGCTTTGTTAGACTTGGTCACTGAACATCGCTCTCCCATGACTCCTTCCTGGAGGTCAGTATCTTTCCGTCACTTCCCTATGTACCTTTTTTCTCTCTCTTTGTTGTTAGAGAGAGAGAGAGAGAGAGAGAGAGAGAGAGAGAGAGAGAGCTCTGGTTTGGAAGTGTATGACGCTTTCTTTTTTTTTTTTTTTCTTCAGTGTGGTTTTTTTTTCTTTTCCTTTTTTTTGCTTTTTATGTACGAGATACATATGAGCATGTGACAAAAGGTCGGTTTTTTTCCCAATAAATGCCACATTTAAGATATTGGGAAAAAATGTCCAAAAATGCGTATATAGGTTGCCTGATGCATCAGTTACAGTGCATCACTATAAAAAAAGATAGTTTGAAACATGACAGTTAAAATACAGGCATAGTTTTATGCTTGTTAATGTGGGAGTCACACTGGACATACATTACAACATGATTCAGTTATCAAATGCACTTTGCAGTAAACCATTATAGTATAATTGCCTTTATAGTTAGTTAATCTACTATTCTAATTCTAGATTCAAAAGAATTTTTGTGTGTGAAGGGTATCGACAATTTTAACAAAATTTAGGTATGTCCACTGTGACAACCAACACTACTTCTCACCATTCCATTTATTCTGTATCAAAACTAAAGGTAATGAGCAGGTTCAATCTAATTATTTTGTATACAGCCATTTAGGTGATCCAATCTCAACAAAAAGAAACATTCTAAAATTATTGCATAAATAAAAAACATACTATTTGGTGTTGGTTGTCACAAGATATTGTTAAAAGCATTGTCTAGGTCTGAAGATTTTAATACTTCAATTTGACTTGAAGAAACCCACACAGTCACCGTTTCATCAATACTGCCAGGTTTAATAAAGGTTACCTGAGCGTGGATGCGTATTTTAAAGAGGGATTTGAAATTAAAACTGTTGAGTACAAATGGCCAATTATTATAGACAGATTTAATAACATTTTGACTGTCAAGAATAAGGAGTTGTAATGTCTGAAAGATGTCTTTAAACAAAGGAGATTGCGAAAGACTTTTTGTGTCCGTCATTTTTATACTGATGACAAAACTTTAAATTAAAAAAATAATTAATAAACAATTAAATAAACTATAATTTAAGCTTAAAACTACATGTAATTAACTAGTGAAACATTCGCATTTACTAACATGTTATTGGTTCATTTTATGGACTTTATAGATTTTACGGATCTTATGGATGAAATTCCCCCACAATCTCTCAAAGTAAAATGTATAATATACAAAATTTCTTTGCGGTGTTCTACAATTGCTTCTCGGTCTTAAATAATATACAGGCGGATCAGTAGATAATGCTCTGTCAACTTCATAAACGCTTAATGACCAAATTGGGTCTGTAGCTCTTCTTCTAGTGTCATTAGGAACTTCTCCAGGCTGATAAAGGTTTCTAACAGTTTTGTTCATCAAAGTTACGTCCGGCTGACCAGGCTTTGAAATGGCAACAATGGTCTGTTTCTTTTTAATAGCCTTAACTGGTTTTAATCCTGTAACTCTGGTTCTGAATTCATTTCCCTTAAAACTCGAGGTAGCCCAATAACCCATTCTGTATTAGTGGTTTCAGTAAACAACTCCTTTGAATACTGATAAGTGAATAATCTTTGTGCCAGTTGCCGATTAAAGTTTTCTACAATACCTTGTAATCTGTGTAATCCAACAACTCCTCTTCTAACAGTTACATTATGTTTTAACAAAAGCTGGTTAACAGCTCCTTTGAATTCAGACCCTTCATCACATTGAATAAGTCTAGGGAACCTTAGAGGCCCTCTTGAATAAATCGCATTTAAGGCTTGACCTTGAGCGACTTCAGCAGAATTTTTAGTCCTAAGAGCATGTGCATCTTTAAACCTGGTAGCTATATCAATAACAGTAAGGGCATATCTGTATTTCTTTCTATGTATTTTGTCATGGGGAAGAAATAACAAATCTATTTGATGCCTGTCATTTGGTCTGGAGTTTTCACATTTTGGTTTTATTATTTTCTTCAGGGGCGGAAGATAGATTTGCCATACAGCTTGCTTTGAAAACCATTGTTTAACTACATTTTCTGACAAGCCAGTCTTTTCTACTAGTTTATTAACTGCCGTCATCCCTTTCCAATATCTGGATTGAGAATAATATAATCTAGACAAACGCGAAGTCATATTTTATTTAGATTTATATTTTTGTTTAACAAGGTAATAAACTATTGTTATTCCAAACACAATTAAAATTAATTCTCTAGTCTCTGACATAAAAATGAGTGTACCATATGAACATACAATTGTGAATCTTGGATACCATAGTGTTGTCTTAGTGGGCTTAAATATAACTTATGCTATCGCCCCAGTTGTCTCCCTTCTGCTATTTTTTTTTGATTTCCTCAACATTAACAGGTGCAGACCTAGATTTAGATTGGATGTCATGCTTCAACTTTTTATATTCTTCAAAATCTCGCTGGATAACTACAAACACTGGGTCTGTAATCTGAGTGTCTTCTAGAGCTTTCAAAATTATTAAGTTCATGCTAGTAAGTTTAGCTATCGCCAGGCTAGAAATGAGGTAGTGTTTTTCTAGTTTCTTAGATACTTTAGTATTAATTACACTTAGTAGAACTGACATCACTGAAGACAATCCGGCAGCAACCCCTAAACCAATATTAATTTGTATACCAATTCCAGTCACTAATAATCCCACACTGATAGCAGCTTCCGCTGTAATAATAACACTTAGACCAGTAGATACGTAATTTATTCCGTTAAAAGCGCCAGAATACCGTCATCTGCATCTAGAGTACTTTTGGATATCTGATTCAATTTGAGTCCTTACTTTTCTTATTTCTTACAGCCTGAACGTTTGAGTGTTAGTTAAGTCTAACATTGGAGCACTAGGCTGTATAAATGGTTGTATTGGTTGTATTGGTTCTTCTTCCACTATAGCAAAATACAATTTTGTCATCATATTTTTAGTGCGCAAAAAAAGGCTTTTTATTAATTAACAATAATTAACAATAATTAACTTGATTTTAGTTTATTAGCAAAATATTCTATTTGACTCTCAGAAAATATCTTATCGCTGAAATAAAATGCTAACAGATCTACGTTGTCTAGGTTAATTTGCACCATTCTTTCAATAGGATTTGTGACAGGGACAAAAAGTTATCTTGGGCGAGGAAGCAAATACAGAGTACTGATCTTCATTTTCTCTTTTCTTAATAAATACTGTAATTTGTCTGGGTTCCTCATCTAAATCGGTCCAACTTAGAGTCACGTGTGGAATTACATGAACATTTCTCTGCGTAGGTTTGTGAGCAATTATGTCCAGTACTATCACAGCTGCACTACCTAGCTGTAAAGGAGGCTGCAGAACAACTCTAACATTTTTCCCGCCTGTATCACGCTTATATAAAACATACATAGTTTTTTTGTAGGCTTTGATTTCTATGTTTTCTGGATTATTTTCATCTGGCACGAGACTAACTAACATATTGTCTGGTCCCATAAAAGTGTAAGGGCTTTCGCACTTGAATTTAATAAGCCAATCTAATTCTGTGTCTACAGGTGTTAAAGACCAGATATTTTCTCGTTTAGTAATAGCATACTTAAAATCAGGCTCTACTTTACCGGCATTAAAGTCCTTTAGCTGATCGATAGATGGTTTTTCTGGCACTGACGGTACTAGTATTCGTTTATAATATCCAGTTGGTGTAAATTCGAAACCGTAAATAGACGCAACAATAGCATTCGCATCAAAGTCAATTGTATCTGCTAGGTCTTTCAGTTCAATGGTAGGACAGGTTACTGGAATTATAGGGTCGTTCGATTTTGTATTTTTTAAAATGTATTAACATTAAACTTTATTTTATCTCAAGAATAAGTGTAAGATCCTCAAAGTCTACAATTTGATAGTTTTGGTTCGTTATTTTGAAGCAGAAACTAGTTTGATAGTCCTGACTTAAGTGGCGTTTTTGAGGCAGAAATTTTAATGAAACTGGATCGCAGTAAGATTCTCTCTGAGTTGATATTATCCTTAGCAATGTACTAGGAGTTCCGTTTACTAAGTTTTCTGATGTCTTCAGTTGATGAAAGTACACAAACAATCTATTATTAATTAACAAATTCATAGGTTTTGTTCCAATAAATATTATATTACTGCCGCTACCTCTGCCGTAACTTATGCCGCTACTACTGCTGCTGCTGCTGGTGCTGCTAGTGCTGCTGCTAATGCTGATGGTTTCAATAGTTAAAGACTGATAATTCATTGCTACGAAAACCTAATATTTCTGCCAGGTTTGTCGCACGTGTAACGCTGGTAATGTCTTTATGCTTGTTGTTATTGAACATTAAAGTTACTATCAGGTTTGCAGGGTTCAGTTTTGCTTCAATCGAATGAGGTTTAAACAATTCTTCAGTAAGTCTGCAGAAGTCATAAGAGCCGGCATGAATAAAGTGCCTTTTTTATTAATCATTATCCAGTTGTTGTTTAGATCATGACTAATATTTACTCATTTAACCGTGAAGAATATTTCGTGTAAGATTACTTTAAGGTCGCTGTTTGTGTTGTTAATAGGATGACGAAGTTCAATGGGTACATCTGATTTTACAGATACGAAAGTTACAAACATATTTTTATATAATAAAAATGTATGCGCCTTATAAAATATAATAAAGCTGCAAAGTATACTACAGGGCCTTATTATTATGAAAAAGCAGTTAACCTAACAAAGCTGACAATAGCTGTGGCAGCCAATGTTCATTTTAAAACTAGCCCCCATAATATTTTTAATCATTACCTCAACACAGATATTACGAACGACTTTTTAGCTAACCAATGGCTAAACTATGGGGGTATGCAGTTCTTTGAGAATCAGGTTAATTTTGCAGTGTCATGCGCTACAACTGGTTGCGAGTTTCTTACGTTTATCACTTTAATCACCCAGATCCTATGTTGAAGTCTATCTGTTCCATTTGTATTATTAAGTGAGACGGTACGGGTGTAGTCTGAACTTCAGGTTCCGTTACCCACCGACAAAAACTTTAATCCATTTAACAACGGCTTTGACAAAAAAGTGTTTCAAAGGTTGTGCAATGAATTCGGAATTGATACTAAAACAGACTTCAGACAAAAACTAGACCTCAATCACGGAATGGGGACTTTATTTAAATACGCTGTAGGTAATTTATATCCGGGCCTTACGTACCTGGGTTTACATCATTTAACCGCAACAGCCAAGTTCGATTACTTTATATCAGACAAACACAAAGTTCCGCATCGAGCACTTTTATTTTGGACACATCAAATGGATTTACCCAAAGTGGGGTGGAAAGTCTGAATGAATCTATTCGTATGTATGCGTGGTGCATTCTTGGGTCTCAAGCAGAAACACGAAGTAATATCATTGGGGAGGGAACTAGCTTCAATGCACAGTTTCTAGCCAACATAGAAGATTCTATAAATTTGGCAGTAGATTTACCCGCGAGTATTAAAAGATATCAAGACACTTTAAAGTATGCTAGATCAAAAGTAGATTACGTAATAGGTTTAGGACTGTATATGTTGCCTTCAGACCTTCAGCTTAGGATTGGAACTATATCAAACTACAACAACAATATAGTGATTGCCGACCCTCAATTTCATAATTCCTTTTATAATCCTACAATAAATACATTGAATACAGCGAATACAGTGAATGCAGCGAATACAGTGAATACGGCGATAATGAACCTTTAAGTCCACCATTATCTACACCACTTCCGAGCTTGCCAAGTTTATAGGACCTGCCGATACTGATCATGAAGTTTCACGTTGTTACGTTGAAACGCGAATGGTAGTAGGTCGGAAACGCGCACGATAGATCTAATCGTTTCGATTTGCAATCCTATCCTATCCTATCCTGTCCCATAACCCGAAGGTCGTAGGGGCACCACAGATGATCGTTTAACCAGCATACTCCATCTTTCTCTGTCCTCAGCAGCCCTCATGGCTTCGCTCAGTGTCAAACCAGTCCATTCTCGAATGTTGTCCTCCCACCTCTTTTTCGGTCTCCCCCTTCTTCTACCTCCTTGCACTGTGCCTTGCAGAATGGTCTTTGCAAGGCCTGATGATCTGGTGACGTGGCCATACCATCGGAGTTTCCGTTTCTTCACCACTGTGAGCAGGTCATCGTGTTGTCCAATGGCTTGTGTGATGGTCTGTCGGACTTCGTCGTTGGTGATGTGTTGGGTATAGGAAATGCACAGAAGTCTTCTGTAGCACCTCATCTCCGTGCTTTGTATTCTTCGTTGGAGATCTGCTGTGAGGGTCCATGCTTCGCAAGCATATAGGAAGATGGAGATGACCAGAGAGCGCAGCAGTCTTACTTTGGAATGTAGACTGATGGTTCTGTCTTTCCAAATGGGCTTCAACCTTGTCAGGGCAGCAGTTGTTTGTGCGATCCTGGAGAGGACTTCCTGTCGAGACCCATTGTCTGACACAATGGCTCCTAAATATTTGAAGCTGTGCACTGTGTTGAGGGATTGGCCTTGTACTTTGATGTCCGTGTTGATGCCATTGGTGTTGTTGGTCATCATTTTGGTCTTCTCTGCACTTATTTCCATTCCATAAGCTCTGGAGGTGGTGTCAAGCCTCTGTACAAGCTGTTCAAGTTCTTGTTCCTCTCCAGCCAATCCATCAATATCATCCGCAAAACGAAGATTGGAGATTGCTCTGCCCCCTATGCTGACTGTGCCTTCGTGATCTGCAAGAGCATCTGACATGATGCGCTCTAGGAAGATGTTGAAGAGTGTTGGAGAGAGTAGGCATCCTTGACGCACACCGATTGTTGTTCTGAACCAGTTCCCGATGACGCTGTTATGGAGGACTGCACTGGTAGCCTTGTCATACAGGCTTTTGATGACTTCTATAATTTTAGGGCTGATGTTGTACACTTTCATGGTTGCCCATAGAGCTGCATGCCAGACTCGGTCAAATGCCTTCTTGAAGTCTATGAACACATGATATAGATGTTGTTGGTGCTGTAGGTATTTCTCACAGATTATTCTGAGGTTGAAAATCTGTTCAGTGGTACTTCGCCCTGCCATGAATCCTGCTTGTTCTTCAGCTATGATTTGTTCAGCTTGTGGTTTCAACCTGTTGAGTATTATTTTCAGGAGGACCTTGCTGGGATGGCTGATGAGGCTGATGGTGCGGTAATTTTCACACTCCTGAAGGTTACCTTTTTTGGGAAGAGTGATGACAAGCGACTGGGTCCATGGTGTAGGCCATTCCCCACTCTGCCAGATCTTGTTACAGATAATGGTGAGAGCATCAGTCATCGCTTCTCCTCCTGCTTGTAGCAGTTCCGCTGGTATGTTGTCCACTCCCGCTGACTTCCCTTTCTTCAGCGATTGCACTGCTGCCTCAACTTCTTCCCGGAGAATTGGGAGGATTTCTTCTTCTTCTCTGCTCTCGGGACATGCTAGAACTGATGGGTCTCCATTTGGTGTATGGTTGTAAAGGTCAGAGCAGTACTCTGTCCATCTGTCCAAGACTTCTTGTTCTTCTGTAAGGCATATGCCAGACTTGCTTTGGATAGTGGAGACTTTGGGCTGTTTAACACTTGTCAGCCGCTTCACAGTCTGGTAGGCCTTCTTGCTGTTGTTCTTGTTCAGATTGTTCTCTATTTCCTGGCATTGATCTTCTATCCAGTTCTCCTTTGCTGTGCGCATGCCTTTTCGGATGTCATTGTTGATTTTTCGGTAGACATCAGCTCCCTGTGAGGTGTTCTTTTTCTTTTTTAACTCTCTTCGTTTATCACACAGATCCAAAAGTTCAGGTGTGATCCACGGCTTCTTCTTTGGTCGGTGCTTGCCAAGGATCTCAGTGGCGGCATCTGTTACAGCTGAGTTGAAGGTATTGGTCATGGTGTTGACATCTACTTCGCCTGCCCCCAAAATAAGCAGTGGTGCAAATTTCCCTCCAATTGTGGCCTGAAATATTTTTGCCACCTCCGGGTCTTGCAGTTTGTCCAGGTCGAACTTCAGCCTGGTGCACTTTGCTGTATTTACTCTCTTCAAATGGAGCCGGAAAGACATCATCACGAGATCGTGGTCACTTCCAATGTCTGCTCCTGGAAAAGTGCGTGTCCTGCCAATGTTGATGCTTGATCTGAAGCGTTTCTTGACCATGATGTAGTCGATCTGGTTGTGATGTTCCCCGCCGGGACTGTGCCATGTCCATCGTCTGGATTTTTTGTGGAGACCAAGCGTGTTTGCCAGTACCAGATTGTTGTATCTGGCAAACTCCAATAGCCTCAGACCCCTGTCATTTGTCTCGTTGTTGCAGTGGGGTCCACATGTGTCTCCCCAGTTGTGGTGCGCATCTTGGCCAACCTTGGCATTCCAGTCGCCTTGCACTATGACTATGTCCTTCTTCGGCACTTGGTCAAGGACCGTCTGTATATTTTCATAAAAATCCTCCACTTCGCTGTCTTCATAGTCTGATGTTGGGGCATAGGCCTGGATGATGGTAATGTTGAAAGGGGTTGCTCTCAGACGGATGGTAATGAGTCTACTGGAGACTGGGCGGCAACCCATGACAGTGGCTAGAATGTTCTTGTGGACCAAGAATCCAACGCCGTGTTCGTGCCTGTCATCTCTACCGCTGAAATAGGGCTTGTGGCCTTTGTCAGTCGTTGTTTCACCTAGGCCTTTCCAGCGCAGTTCGCTGATACCTAGAACGTTCCATCGATAGTGGACCAGCTCATGGGCCAGTTCTTCTAATTTTCCTTCCGCAGTTAGGGTCCTGACATTCCAGGTTCCTATGACGATGTTGTTTCTCGTGCGGATCTTGCTAATTTGTCCATCAGTAGCATACTTTTCACCTCCGTCCTGGTGGCCAACGGAAGGCGCGGTCCTTGTTCCGGGCGACGACCGATCCGGCATGGAATTAGTGGATAGCCTCATCATGTGTTGTGTCTTGGGCAAAAAAAGACCTGGCAGGGCCCAATCCTCTCCAGGCTGTTGGCCACAGCCGAAATCCACGAATACAGTGTGGCTTGCCTTGGCCCTGAGCACGTGGTCGTTGAACCTGTAGTAACGTGAGGTTCCTCCGCCCTGGCCGGTGACTTCTGTGTAGAAGACTTTCGCCCAGTGATGCCGTGTTAACGTCACCCCTGTTAGTCGCCTCTTACGACACGCCGGGAAACGTTGGGTCTATTCTATTTGCTCGAACCCACAGAGCACCATTTGCAAAGTATTCAATAATAGAGTTTATTTACCTTTGATTTGAGTTTGCATTGTTGTTAGGAGAGGCTTTGTATAACGTTGATGATTTGCGTTAGTCGATATTGTTGTAGAATTTTCTGGATCTGCGTGTTTATTCTCGATAGAAATTTCCCGATACATGTCGAAGCAAGAAGACGTTCCGGAAGGAGAAGAAAATATGAATGACGTAAGACAGTAATGACGAAGTTAGAAGCAATTGGTTAAATTGCGTCAAACGAGATTGATCCAGGTTATTCGGGAGTATCAAGAGACTATTTAAGTGCCGCGCTGTTTCAAAAAGAGGATAGTGTTGTTGTTGATAGTGAATTGGAAAGTAAATTTGAGAGTGGAAAGGCGATTGAGCGATTGTATGCAGTTGTTGATGTGTGCTGAATAAAAAGTGGAAAACTTCATACGTCGACTTTGTGACTTGTATGCTGTTTGGACGGGCTGCGTGGATAAACGAATCTGAGTTACACCCTATCAGGAATTCAGCATTGGGGCTGAATCAGATACTGATAGAAAACACCAACATCAAACTGAGTGTAACATTTTGGGGGTCAAGCCGCGATTCACGCCATAGCCAAGGGTTCAACTGCTACAACAAGCGAGTCAAGTTACGAGAGGCAGTCATCGAGGGTAGCCGCCAACGAGTTGCGTCGAGAGGGGCCAACATACTGGGACTACATCACCGATAGGTTCGGGTTGACTGCAAGGGCGTGTAGTCGCTGAGAGTTGCTTCGTGAGCGAACAACAGATCGGGACTACGTAGCTGCCGCAAGACTACGTCGAGGAACAGTCTCGGAGCTACATCGCCAGTGTTACAGAGAGCGACGAGCGGACGTCGCGTCTACTTCAGCACAGGAGCGTATACATCAACACCAGCGTGGTGCAGCGTCGCATACGACGAGGACAGCGGGGCCTGCGTCAGCGAAGGCGACTAGTGACAAGCATCAGCGCTACTGCAGAAAGCGTGCTGTTCTAGAACAGTCTAGAAAGGTACAGCACAGTCATGAACTTTCCAGAAAAGAACTTTCCAGAAAAGAACTTTCCAGAATAGAACTTTCCAGAAGCATCAAGATGGCTGACTTCTGGCAGAAAGGGGTTGAACTAAATCTAAAAGGCAAACAGCTGACGGAGTACGTCAAGTCTCAAGAGAGAATATGGCGTGAAGAAAGAGAAAGAGAATTAGAAGAGAAGCGTCTAGAAAAGGAAGAGCAGCATCGCCGAGAAGATAGAGAAGAGCGGCGTCAAGAAAGAGAAGAGCAGCGACGGCGTGACGAGATGGAAGAAAGACGATTAGAAGCTGATCGTCAGCACCAGCTAGAGTTGGCGCGTATCCAAAACAATCAGCATGCGCCACAAGTCACCAACGACCATACGGCTCCAAAATTGCCAGCTTTCGTCGACGGGAAGGACCAGATCGACAGCTATCTGGCGAGATTCGAAAGGTTCGCCGAAAGCTCCAATTGGCAACCTCGAGACTGGGCGATTCGACTAAATGCACTTCTGACAGGGCAAGCGCTCGAAGTTTACACCAGACTGTCGAACGATGACGCCAAAAACTATGACGTCTTGAAAGAGGCCCTACTGCAGTGCTACAACTTTACAGAGAAGGGCTACCGTAAACGCTTCCGTGAATGCCGGCCTAAGTCAGACGAGACGCCAAAGCAATTTGTGGAGCGCCTGTCATCATACCTACACAAGTGGGTGGAATTATCAGGCAAAGGGAAGACTTACGAGAGTCTCCATGAGCTGATCGTGAGGGAACAATTACTCAACGCCTGCCCTAAGGACCTCGCGATCCACTTGGAAATACAAAAGTTGCAGACGCTAAAAGACGTTGCTGAGGCTGCTAAAAGATATCTCATCGCTCATGGGAAGACCCTGGGGCCACCCAGCGCGACGAAACATTTTCAGAAGACTGGAAACCATGTGAACCAGATCCAGGGGAGCCAGACGAGCCAGAGACACACTGACTCCACGCCACCTTCCAGGGAAGGGCACTCGAGAGGCTGTTTCACCTGCAACGCTACAGGCCACAGGGCGGCTAATTGTCCTCAAAACAAAAGTAGCGGACAGCGGAGCAGTACGGACAACGCAGCGGCGGGCAACCGGCAGAGGCGGTTCTCCAATCAACGGCAAACCAGTAGATCTGACCATCAGGTGTGCGGCGGGAGCGTCATTCTTCCGAGTGAGACCGAGCGCACAGCTACCCCTGCGGACGTGCAAGAGTGCATGACCGATGGCCAACTTCTCCTTGCCAACGGAAAATCCATCCCCGTCGTCGCCAGCGCAGCTGTGACCGTCCAGAACATGCCTGTTTCAAAGGGACGCGTCGGAAATCATGAAGTGACTGTCTTAAGAGACTCTGGCTGCAGTGGGGTCATCGTCAGAGAAGACCTAATCGCTAAAGAACAGTTCACTGGCGATTCAAAATGGACACTTATGGCCGACAGCAAATGTTTGAAAGCGCCAGTTGCGAAGATTCATGTCAACACCCCTTTCTACATAGGCGAAGTCGAAGCGGTTTGCCTGAAGAAGCCGCTGTATGATTTGATGATCGGGAATATCGACGGCGCGAGACGACCCGACGACCCCGATCCAGAGTGGAGTCCTGCCTTAACCCAACACGTCGAAGTTGTGGAGGAGGATCCATTGCCGTTTCCCGATGGAGACCTTACAGAGCTGCTACGGGACAATGTGGTTACTCCGGCTCAGCCCTGCCGACCAGAGATCAAAGCTATGGAAACTTGTTAGACCCTACACGCCGATTGAGGACGCGCTTAGGCATCAAAGGTGAGAAAAGCACAATAATTATTAAAAACAGTCCAAGCAGCATAGATCCTAATCAGCTACTAACCATACGATTTCCAAATTTAGGCCCCGATGATGTAATAGTTCCAGGCAGTCCTAAATTGGGATTTAAAATTAGTCTGGATTCTGACAAAGATCCTAACAGAACCGTAGTCAACAATCTAGGTAGAGCTAAAATTAAAAGAATGGTTATTAAACTTGATGGGCGAGAAATCCAAAGTATAGATGATGCGGGTGTTTTGTTTTATTACACAGATCAGTGGCTAAGTAAATATGAAAGGGAAGATTTGGTTGGTCAGGGGATTCAAGCCGCCAATGTGGCAAAACTTTGAATCAAAGCTGGCGATTCTATCACTTCTAACAAAGGTGAAAATGCATTAGCTGCTGTGTACAAAAACAGGTTTTATTTTCCTCTTAATTTTGAACTGCTACACAGTCATCTGCCATTTCATCAAGGTTCATTTAACGACAGGCTGTCTTACGAAATTATTTTTAATGATTATTCTTAAGTAGTAATTAGCTCTGACAATGATGCTAGTTATACAATTTCAGGCATCACGCTTGAATATGAAGTAGTCACTGAACTCAGTAGGATGATCAGGGGGCAATATGACAAACTAGCAATTTATTATGATAGGATCATCCACTACAGACAGTTTAAAACAGGGTTATTAGATGCATTATGGACCATCAACATAAATTCACCTGCTCAATGTTTTAAAGGTGTACCGTTGTTGTTTGTAAAAGAATCTAATTATAATCATGACAGTGAAAATTTTGTTAATCCGAATTTTACAACAGTGTCTGTCGTGATTGAAGGTAAGCCTAATCAATTATTTGCTAATGGAATGATGGGGATTTCAACAGTTTGATGAGATCAGGAAAATCTTGGGTGGAGGCAGTTTAAGGACTGATATAGTAGACTTAATTTCTAAGGATCTTCATTTGCATGACACACGACTGCAAGATTATCTGGTGATTAAGTTTGTGTTGTGGCTAGACTTTCAAACCATACCCACCAACGAACTTCGTGGATCTGGAAGAAAAATTGAAAACGGCACAGATGGTATAACAATTGAATTGCATAGGGAAGCAAATGCTAGATCAGAAACAGTTACAGTATACATGTATATAATTATGGATGATCAGCTAAACATTGAAAATGGGAGATTAAAAGATTTAGTATATTAAAAAAATGACGTCCTTGTTATCTCGGGATCCTCATTGTGGAATGATTGTTGGCATGTTATGCGGAAAGACTGTCTTTGTACCCCCAGCGATATCAAGGTGCTTTAGTCCTCTTTGTCTTCAATGTTTTATGGACTTTAATAAATATATACTACTACTGTCTTTGTTAGAAAAAATATTGCGCAGGTCACTTTGATTATATAGTTATTTTTTGCCCCACTGTTCAATATAATAAAACATACTTAGAAAGTAAATTTGTCTGGGCAGATGATAACATTTTTGTTGTTAATCCCAATGGCAAGCTCACTGAGTATTTAACCTATTTTTACAATATGTTTGAATATGAAGGAAATACGCTATTTTTAATTGCTGATTGCAGTGCAGAAAAAGATATTGTATTAAAACTGAATGTATTGAGCAAGCTAGCTTTCAGTGGGCTTCATGTGGGAATAAATGTGTGAATTTTAGCTCAGAAATACAACTCGATTTTAAAAGATCTTAGGGAGCAAATTAAATTTGTGTGCCTGTTTTATTGCAAAGATCGAGACAGCTTTGATAACCGTTTAAAAGAAAATGACTTAATTGAATCAAAAGAGGAAACCAACTGTCTATAAGATACCTAAGTAAGAAAGTTACTTATAAAGGTTCTTATATATGTAGTTATTATAAGTCTTTTATATGTCTTGTATACGTCTTTTATAAGTCTTTTATAAGTCCTTTTAAGTTAGATATACAGAATAGTACTTGTAATGAAAGCTGATTGGTCAGTCAGTAATACTAGAATGGAAAGTCAATTGGTCAGTCAATAATAAGTTTAAGGGAAGTAACCTTTGAGTACTTGAGAACAAGAGTTGCAACTGACTGTAATTGTTAAGTTCTTTGTTCTTACTTGTTACATTAGCCAATGCCCCAACCACCTTTACACCCACTGGAGTTTAATTAACTAATATAATGATGATGATGGAAAGGTTTAATGTTTGTTGGATGATGATAATAGGTGGAAAGTATTATTTTGATTATGATGATGATGATGATGGAAAGGCTTAATGTTTATTGGGGTGTATGATAATAATAGGTGTTGGGGGAAAGTATTATTTTAATTAATTAACAATATGGTAATGATAATGGGGGGCGAGTCTTAGTTTTGCTTGTTGATTGTTTAAGTGTTGTGTATGCGTGGGGAAGGGGGTGGGTCTCATCTTGATTCATGCTGTTTGTGCATGGGCCTAATTGATGTGTGGGGAGGGCATACATTTATTTTATTGGCGCCCTTTCGACTTCACATTGCTGCTGCTCTTCCGTTCTTACGTACATACTCCCACAAATTCGGCGCACCAAACCCTACCTTCACCTTGCTAAAGCTAGAGACCTTGGCATACGTTAATCGGCGCACCAAACCACAAACTGAAAGTGGCCCATTTCCGTTCTTGCATGCATACTCGGTGCATACTTGCATTTGGCGCACTGAACGTGACCTTCACCTAGCTATAGCTAGAGACCTTGGCATACGTTTACCACAACATGAAAGTGGTCTCACTTCCGTTCTCAGGCGCATTCGGCGCACCGATCACGACCTTCACCTTGCTAAAGCTGTACCAAATCACAAACTGAAAGTGGTCTCACTTCTGTTCTTATGTGCATACTCGCACAAGTTTGGCGCACCAAACCCGGCCTTCACCTTACTATATTGGAGACCTTGGCATAAGTTAATCAGCTCACCGAACCACAAACTGAAAGTGGTCACACTTTCGTTCTTATGTGCATACTCGCACAAGTTCGGCGCACTGAACCCGACCTTCACCTTGTTAAATCTAGACCTTGGCATACGTTAATCGGCGCACCAAACCACAAACTGAAAGTGGTCACACTTCCGTTTTTATGCTCATACTTGGTGCATTCGGTGCACCGAACCCGACCTTGCATAGCTAGAAACCTCAGCATACGAGCTGATCAATAACAATGGCTGCTGTTGAAAGAAATGATGCGTCATTGTTACATCGCTCTGTTCACACTAGCTATGAAAAGTCATTGTAGACTTAACAAAAACAAAGAAGCCTTAAGGTCTCGTCATAACAACAGCATCAGTTGTTGAAGATATTTCCTCTTAAATAAAGAGAATTTTAAATTTCACGATTTTACCTTCTTCTGTTCAGAAATGACCGGTCTTACTGAAGCCGATAAAACAGCATTATCATAGGCATAGCTCTTGTCTGTCATTTCTTCAGTATTAATATTTGATATCTTCTGTAATAAAAATCTTTTACTTGCATTGAAATAGATTGTTCATAATCATCATTAAAATTTCCCAAGAATGTAAGGTACCTTTGCTCACTATTTAAAAAAAATACTTCTAGTCAAAACACAACCACACACAGCCAACGCCAAGCAGCAAAGGAAGTGTTTAGACTGCATCCGCATCAGACTGTGCCTTCTAACTACAGGAAACATCCGCCCCAAAAAAAGTCCCTATCAAAGTAGTCTGGGCACTTGTAATTAATAAAATTTAACCTAACTCTTAAATCATAAATAACCATATACATCTAATACCAACATCCAATATCATTTATTAATTATACTAAGTCACCAAACGTACACACTGAAAAATAATTATTAAATTAATACCCCGACCTGTCAGACATGACGTCAGCCTGTCAACCTGTTTGTGTTCAGAAACAACTTAATCACCTGATATCGATCTACCCCCAGCCACCGCGTGCTGAAGCTATGCAATGCGCTGCATAACAATAGCATGCGGCTTGTGTAACGCATGCGTGCGTATGTGGTTGACAGCGTTTGTGTACAATGTTCCTATCCTATCCCGTAACTTGGAGGTCGTAGGGGCACCACAGATGATCGTTTGATCAAAGTACTCCATCTTTCTGTTTTCAGAAAGAATTTACAGATCGTTTATGAAGTGAATTAAAACACAATTAAAGTAGCATATATTAGAATTAAAAGGTGTTCATATTGTTACGTTGAAATGCGAAGGATAGTATGTCTGAAATGCGCACGATAGATCTAATCATTTCGATTTGCAAAGTATTCAATAATAGAGTTTATTTACCTTTGATTTGAGTTTGCGTTGTGGTTAGAGGAGGCTTTGTATAACGTTGATGATTTTCGTTGGTCGATATTGTTGGAGAATTCTCTAGATTTCCCTGTTTGCTGTCAATAGAAGTTTCGCGAGAAAACGTAGAAAATTTGAGAACATGCTTGGACAGAAAAGAAAGATGTATGACTGTAAGACAGTAATGACGAAGTTAGAAGCGATTGGTTAAATTGCGTCATACGAGATTGATCCAGGGTGTTCGGGAGTATCAAGAGACTATATAAGTGCCGCACTGTTTCAAAAGTGGTGTGTTGCAGTTGATAGTGAGTTGAGTTGAGTTGAGTTGAGTTGAGTTGAGTTGAGTTGAGTTGAGTTGAGAATTGTATGCAGATGTTGATGTGTGCTGAATAAAAGTGGAAAATTTCATACGAAGACTCAGTGACTTGTATGTTGATTGAACCGGTTACGTGGATAATCGAATCCGAGATTACACTCATCAGGAGCATTCACGCATTGGGGCTGAATCTACTACTGATTGAAAACACCACCATCAAACGGAGTGTAACAATTTGGGGGCCAAGTCGTCGATCTACGCCATAGCCAAGGGTTCAACTGCTACGACAAGTGAGTCAACGTTACGAGAGGCAGTCATCGAGGGTAGCCGCCAACGAGTTGCGTCGGGAGGGGCCAACATACTGGGACTACATCCGATAGATTCGGGTTGACTGCAAGGGCGTGTAGTCGCTGAAGAGTTGCTTTGTGAGCGAACAACAGATCGGGACTACGTGGCTGCCGCAAGACTGCGTCGAGGGACAGTCTTGGAGCTACATCGAAAGTGTTTTACAGTGAGTGACGAGCGGACGTCGCGTCTACTTCAGCGTTTCAACGTAACACATATCTTAATTATAAAATCTCTTAAAACATGGTAAAATTATAATACTTTACCGTCTGTGAGAGTGCTGTCGGTCAAGCCCCTTAATTACTATCTCTGGCCATGGAAAGGCCATCCTGCATGGCACAGTGCAAGGAGGCAGAAGAAGAGGGAGACAGAAAAAGAGATTGGAGGACAACATTCGAGAATGGATTGGTTTGACACTGAACGAAGCCATGAGGGTTGCTGAGAACAGAGAAAGATGGAGTACGCTGGTTAAACGATCATATGTAGTGCCCCTACCACCTTTGTGTTATGGGATAGGATAGGATAGGATAGGATAGAATAGGTGTACTCCTGCGTTTCAAAACCTACGCTTGGAAAAAATAATTCAAGATCTGTTATCTGCAATCGCTCTGTCAGCAGAAATCAACGCACGATCAGGCCTTGCAAAGACCATCCTGTAAGGCACAGTGCAAGGAGGCAGAAGAAGAGGGAGACAGAAAAAGAGGTGGGAGGACAACATTCAAGAATGGACTTGTTTGACACTGAACGAAGCCACGAGGGTTGCTAAGATCAGAGAAAGATGGAGTACGCTGGTTAAAGGAACATCAGTGGTGACACTACGACCTTTGAGCTATGGAATAAGATAGGTGTACTCCTGCGGCTCATAACTTTGGAACTTTGTTCTTTTATTTCACATAACATGATTTAAATATATATATATAAGGATGACAAGAGGCTCATATCCCTGGGGGCTGTATAGCCAAAAAAAGAGGTGTTTGAGGAAGGGGGGGGGGGAAATGGGATACACATATCATTCGTACCGTGAACGGCATTGTATAACACTATAGCTACATTTACAATATCTTCAGCAACTGGACTGACAAACTCTAAGGAATGTATAATCACAAACATAAATGTGGCAAAAACATAAATACTCAGAACGATACCAATTTAACATCATACCAATATAACACAATAAGACAAATAACACGTAAATCAGACAAAATGTGAAGTAAAGAGTCAGCATATTGCACTTTTAAATTCGAGAAAAAAAACTCTGGTTATAACCAAGAAGAAATGGTTATATTCAGGAAGAAATCAATCTTGAGACAAATTCTATTTCAGTGTAATGATCATGATCAGGGCCGGATCCAGGGGGGGGGGGGGGTACCTGGGTTCCGTAACACCCTCTCCAAACTATTGTTTTTAAATGAAAAAAATTGAATTTTTTTAATGCAAATAGTTTCAATTTTTTTTTAAATTGTTTTTAAAACATTGCAGTTTTTAGTCCCTTTTGGTCAAAGGTACAAAGAGTTATATATAGACAATTCAACGGAAATCCATTTCAAGGGATCCATTGAAACGTCCAAAGCGTTTCCCGTTGAAACGACCAAGTAACCCAACCCCTTACCCTAAATTAATAAATGCACCCATATTTTCTTGTTCTGGCCGCAAGCCTCTTCCAGCACCTTCACCTTAATACTGCCCTAATCCCCTAAAACGACTTTTTAGAAATATTAATTAAGATGCTAAGTTGATAATTATGAACACAGCGTTCGTTGCCTGGTTTGGTGAAGTCAGCAAAATGGCAAATGCTAATGCTTTGACAACTGATGTTACTGCTCCTCGTCAAGCATCCCGACAGACTCTCCGTGACAGCCAACCTGCGGCCACTCCAGAAGAATATTTCAAGATTAGCATTGACATTCTTTCTTGGAACACCTGTCAACCGAATTGGACTCGAGGTTCAAAAATGTTCATCATGCTAAAGAACCTTTGCACCCTGCCTGTTACTACTGCCGAGTGTGGGCGTTCAAACAGTCAGTTGTGCAAATTGAAAAACTACCTGCGCTCTACAATGGGGCAACAAAGACTCAATGGACTTGCTTTACTGAAAGTGCTCAGGGATGCTGATATTGACTTCAAAGAGGCAGTGAACTGTTTTGCCAGAAGATACAATTCACAAATGGTACTAATGCCAAGGAACCTAGTGCAGCAAGACTGAAAGTGAAAGTAGGGCGGTGATGTTCATAAACTACAAGGTAAAGCTTTGTACCGTTAACGATCAACAAAAAGTGGTGAATAATAATAGTATACAAAACATCTCTGGTGATAAATAAATGTGTGTGTGTGTGGTTTTTTTAAAGGGAGGGACAGAGGATAATTTTTGTACCCCAGAGTTTGTCAGCTCAATTGTTCAAAAAGCTCAAAGACCCAGACCATCACAAATGGCTTTTTCAAGGTTCAGATTGCACCATTTTGTATCCTTGAAAAAAAAATTCCGAGGGGGGGGGGGGGGGGGGGCCCCCCCCCCAAGTCTCGGCGCTTCGCGCCTTCACTGAATCTGTAACACCCTCCCCCTCCCCCCCCCCACACACACACACCTCGACTTTTCCCAGGTCCGGCCCTGATGATGAAATGCTAGTTCTATTTAAACAGAGAAAAGATAATTCCAATAAGACGACTCAGTTTTAATAACCTAGTTTCAGAGTTTGAATTCATCAGTTGATGCATTTCATAGACATTTGGATACACTATGTAACACATTTTCACTTTTGTTCTGTTCCTGGGTTGAAAGTGTGTTTTCCTAACCCGTTAGGTCTAGAACAGAAAAGAAATCACTGTTATTCCAGAAAAACTTTGCTTCTGTGACCGGGACAATGACATTTGGAAAATCGCGTGTGTTCGAGAAAATTATCGATTTGCTTTCAATGCCGAGCTTCCTCCCTGAACTGCTAGAGTTGTCCACATGTTTCTACAATTCTCCTGAACACTCTAGAACATTCAAAAAACTTCCAGAACTTTCGAGAAACTCTCAGAACTTCCTAGAACGTTCTTGAACGTTCCAAAAGTAGCTGTACAAGTATAAAAGCACACGACCACTGTGTCCTTGAGTGTCTGGCCCTGGAGACTGACTTCTCCGCGGTTAGGATTGCCTGCCGCGACGTGCATCTGGACTCCATGGCCGACCTGGTAGCCTACTCCTTGTCGACTAACTTTGGACTGCTGTTCATGACCGCGGTGTGCACCTACTGCTCACTAGTGTCTGTACACCTTTATACCCAACCGCCTGGCCGGTTCTCTCCCCGGAACTCGTCTTAGGTTCCTTTGTCTTACAACTACTAATGATGACTATCCCCACTCAGTTACCTGTTTGTAACCTATTCCCCCACCTGGCCCATGGGCCTTGGGTTCGACTCTACCTTCTCGGGTCCTGGGTATGCTCTACTTAAGTGACATGTTCCCACTCAGCTAATACTACACGGATTGTACCCTCAGCTGACCCATTGGGTCCTGGGTATTACTACCACGTACTGACTCATACCGATCAGCTACCTTGCTCTCATACCACATGGCTCATACCTCCAGTCGACCCCATGGGTCCTGGGTATTTGTTTCGATGACTGACCACCCCCCTCACATGACTCATACCTTCAGTTGATCCTTGTGTCCTGGGTATTAGATACCCCTACTGACATTTCTCACCACATGACTTATACCTCAGTTGATCCCTTGGATCCTGTGTATTCGTTTTCCTTATTGACATTCCATACCACATGGCTCATACCTTCAGTCGACCCCACCGGGCCTGGGTATCCGTTTCCATGACTGACCATCCCCTCCACATGACTCATACCTTCAGTTGACCCCTGTGTCCTGGGTATCTGTTTTCATGAATGACTTTCCCTACCTCACGATCTGTACCTTTTTTTTCCTTCCTTGTTTTAATTGTGTATAGCTTTTACCCGGCCCTCCTCGACTTTTAATGTGGTCCTGAAGGATTTTTATCTAATTAGGTACGTTCCCCTCCCCCCGCCCTCCTGGTCACTGCTAGGCCCTCCACCCTTCCCCCTCTGTGCTTGCCCTCCCTTGGCCTGGGCGGCCTCCCTGGCACCCCGGTCCTACCCCTGCCGCCGTTCGTTCGTACTCCTTCCCCTCATGCCTGCCATCGATCCATCTCCGTCTTCTTCCGGACGTCGTAGCAGCGTCCCGCGCTCCCTCTTCATATGACCTCTTACTGCAGCACGACCTCTTATATCAATGGACATCATTATACCAAAGTCTCCTATAGACACACTGTGTTGGGGACTATACATTTATAAACTGAACTGAGAGAGTGATTCACAGTACAATCGTAAATCTAGAAAATCTACACATTTCTGAACCTTATTGAGTGGTTTCCGACTGAGTTTGTCTATTCCTTGTGAAATTTTTGTTTTTACCTGATCATAATGACGAAAATGAAAAAAAAATCGTTCTATTTTCACAAAAAACGAGTTTTCTTTGTGCTGTTGTCGTGTAATCAAAGTTTGTGCTTAATGAAGTCTTTTTTTGACGTACTTTAGACATAAGCAATTGAAATATAACACTTAGAAGCCAGGAACAAAAATTGTGTTATATAATTTATATACTATTGAGGTATAAGAGAGGATCTGCTGTAAATAGGTAAACGATTAGTGCATACAAACATATAATGGAATTCATCACCTATTTCACCTAGATCACACTAAGTGCACAATCTTTGTTCTCTGGCAATGTTCAGATATCTTTGAGACTGAATAGGTTACTTGTGAAAACTTAGTCTAAATTTCAATAACTGAATACGTTTTTCCTTAGGAAAGGTGACAAAAGAATAAGATAATTTTTAATATCAACATTATTTTTAACATTCTGTACGTGATGCAAGTGTTAATATCATAAATTTGTTGGTGCCAGTTTTGCAAGAACTGATCCCTTGAGCGCTGCTTAACTAAATTCTTAAAACAGTTCAAAGACAAATTACAACCATGTGTGCATATAAATGAAAGACCAGGATCATTCAAAAGTGTGCGAACAGAAACTAGCCAAGAAAGCTTATAGTCTGTGCTAAAAAATAGATGAGAACACAAGTGAAACATAAGTACTGATATTTTGGAGGGATTCTGAGCACAATCAATACATCATTTGTGCCAAAAGCACAACAACCTACATTTTGCATCCAGGGAAACCGGAAAACTCCCTACTTCGTTCAGAATCATGCATGTCGAAGTGCTAGTTTTTACATTCAAAATCATTTTTAAAAAATACTGTAAAGGGAGTTGAAACAATAAAGACAATAACTTCCAATTTTTGTTGGAACCTATAATACAGATGGAGAAGATAGTGTTGATCAAGGAAAACAGACTGTGACACTGAGTCAAGTGTAAACTGCATGAAACTGTTAGCTGTATTGCAAAGGAGACGGTGGGGTAAGAATTGTGTAAACGCTTTCATTGAAACAGCACAATGTTGACCATGTGTAAAATCTTATATTAAACTAAGGAACACACCTATGGTGAATTCCAGATGATAAACATCTATCTTGTGTAGGTTATGAATACAGGCAGGGCTTACTTGCACTTTATAACTATCTGCTACGATGAAACGCGCATGATGGTGCGTGTGAAGTGCGCACGATATTATGTGCGCGCGCGATAGATCTGTTCGTTTTATTTTGCAAAGCATGCAATAATAGAGTGTATTTACCTTTGATTTGAGTTTGCATTGTTGTTAGAAGAAGCTTTGCATAACGTTGATAATTTTCGTTAGTCGATATTATTGGAGAATTCTCTAGATCTGCTTGTTTACTATCGATCGAAGTTTCGCGATGTTTGAGAACATTCTTGGATAGAAAGAATGTTGTATGACTTAAGTCAGTGATGACGAAGTTTTATTTGATTGGTTGTAGTGCGTCATTCTGCCGTGTTCTAAATTGTTCGGGAGTATGAAGAGACTATATAAGTGCCGCACTGTTTCAAAAAAAGTTGTTGATAGTGAGTTGGAAAGTAAAAAGTTGAGAGTGGAAAAGCGATTGTATGCAGTTGTTGATGTGTGCTGAATAAAAGTGGAAAACTTCATACGACGACTCCAGACTTGTTGATGAGTGAACGGGCTGCGTGGATAAACGAATCTGGGCTACACTCATCAGTACTTCAGCATTGGGGCTGAATCAACTACTGATAGATAAAACACCAACATCGAATGAGTGTAACACTATCCATAGATGCTAACTAAAGAAACTACTTTAATACACTAATAGAAAATAAAAGAGACATTTCTCAACTTTGGCATGCACTAAATTCTTTTATTAAAGGCTTATCTTCAAATCATCTTGAAATTCTTTCCACTTTATCTGTTAACGACTTCAACAACCATTTCCTTTCAGTCGCTATTTCCGTTCTGAAATCGGATTCCTCAAAATGTACACAGTACTCTTGCTCTGATTGTCTTACACAATTTTGTAAGAAAAGAACAAATAACTCTTTACCCTTTGAAATACCACTCATTACTGTAAATGAAAGTACTAAATACATATCAAAACTTAAAAATAACAAATCGGCAGGTTCAGATGAAATTAGTAATAAGGTCTTGAAAATTTATTTGCCTTATATTATTAATTCCCTTACATACATCTTCAATTTATGCATTGTAAAAAATATATTTCCGACTGCATGGAAACAAGCTAAGGTTATTCCCCTTCCTACATCAAAAGTCAGTTCTGATCTTAATCACTATCGGCCAATAATTATCTCTGCTGTCTACACTTTCAAAGATTCTGGAACGACATATTCACAATAATCTTACAAAATACATGGATGATCTTGGCCTTTTTCATTATCTACAATCTGGTTTCCGTAGCCACCATTATTGTGCTACTGCCCTGGCACTCTTAACTGATAAAAGGCTCTCTGCAATGAATAAATCTACTTTGTCAGGAGTTGTTTTTCTTGATCTTTCCAAAGCTTTTGATCTCGTCAATCACCACATACTGCTTCAAAAACTTGAACTGTACCTCAATGGCTCAGTTGCGTTAAATTTGTTTCGTTCCTATCTTTATGAACGTACGCAATTTGTACACATTCATGGAATAAATTCATCTGTAGGCCATATAATGCATGGGGTTCCTCAAGGATCGGTTCTAGGTCCTATTTTATTTTGTATTTATATTAATGATTTATCGTTACATTTCTCAGATAATTCTGTTGAATGCCATGTTAGCTGATGACACGACATTGCACAATCAGGGGAGGAACATAGTTGAAATTCAGCAATCTCTACAAGGTGCTCTTAACAATGTTGCTGATTGGTGCAAGTTAAATCATATGTCACTGAATCCAGCTAAATCAAAAGCAATGTTAATAACAACTAGACAAAAGCATCAGCGGGCTCCGCTTTCTCTTGAGTTAGTCGTGAATGGAATAAGTCATAAACTTGTAGGCGTCCTCGTAGACAACAAACCCAGTTGGCATTCACATATTGAAAATCTTTGTAAAACTCTCTCAACAAAATTATTTATGTTGTCTATGCTTCAATCTATCATAACTGCAGATGCTAAAAAGCTTTTTTATAATGCTTATATCAAACCTCACATTGATTATGCATCAACAATATGGGACGGCTGCAGTGATGCCTTGTTTAAAAAGATTAATTCTATTCACTGCAGAGCTGCAAAATTACTTATCTCCAACACTTCCATCAAAACTGATTCAAAATTAAAATTAGCTGGTATGCTTCCCCTTAACAAACATCTTAATTACAATAAAGCCGTCTTAAGGTACAAAATACTAAACAATAGAGCTCTTGATTATTTAAAAGCACTTTTTAGCAAACCTTCATCTCGTTAGTCACTTTTCAGACATAATTTAACCTTGCTTAGACATATTTAAAACATCTCTGCCATATTCTGGTCCAAGTATATGGAATTCTCTCCCACAAGAGATCAAGGAAAGTAAATCATTATCATTGTTTAAAATTAGACTCCACAAATGTCAATTTTCCCTTGCTCCTAATATTTAAGATGATTGTATACATTTTGTTCTTTCCTATTTTGCGACAGTTTAATTTGTTCATGTGTGAATTAGCTTGTGTATGTGTGTGGTTGTGGTGGAGGGGGTGGGGAGAGTGAGAGTAGGAAATGGGTATTGGAGGGAGGTGGGGAGAGAGAGTTTGTGTATTTCGGTACATTAAGTTTCTTAGCAATTTTTTTTAATTCTTACCATTGTTAAGGTTTGTGTTATTTTGTTTGTTCTGAATTTTTATTTTTTTATTTTTTATTTTTTTTATTTTATAATTTTATTAAGGACTAGCTGTAAGACAAGTCCATAGGACATAATGCTATTATCCTATTAAAGGTTTCGACTTCGACTTCTCTCTCTCTCTCTCTCTCTCTCTCTCTCTCTCTCTCTCTCTCTCTCTCTCTCTCCTCTCAGCCTCTCCCACCTACCCTTTGGCTGACTGCCTGGATCTTAGGCTTAGAGCGAGTGTAAATTTTTCAATGTTGTATTTGTGATTTAATATGTCTTTGGTCTTGGGCAATCATTGCAAATTGTTGTTTCTACTTTGCATTTAAGGAAGAAAAATAAATAACTTTAATTATTTTTATTGATTGACATGTTGATGTTTAAAATGAGAGTGAAGAATTTTGATTGTTATAAATAATTTTTTTAGGAGTAATGAACTGATGTTTTTGAAATATTTAATGTACTTATGAGTGCAACTATGTTGAAAACAGTTTTGTGAACAGCGTATTTTCTATATTCTCTCTTGCTTTTGCTTTCTCATACACACGTAACACGCACCAGTGCATCACTCGCTTGACGTAAATATTAATTGTTGGAGGTGGAAGTACACTCAACGGCTTCAGTGTGTTGGTTGATCGGGCTGTTGGGGAGGGGGGGGTTGGGATGGGGGACGGAGGGAGGGGTGGTGTGGTGGGGGGAGAGAAAGTTTCTATTATTGTCATGGAGCCATTTTGTGTTCCTGGCGCATTTAGTTACGATTCAGAGTTTGTCCTTTGAAGGTCCTCCGCTAAATGTTATTGATGTACGGAGTTTTACGATTTTTTAATGACTTTGTTATATTGCATTTGTCGTGAGACTGCTTCTCTCTCTCTCTCTCTCTCTCTCTCTCTCTCTCTCTCTCTCTCTCTCTCTCTCTCTCTCTCTCCCTCTCTGTCTCTTTCTCTCCCTCTCTTTTCTTCTTCTTCTTCTTCTTCTCCTTCTTTTCTTCTTCTTCCTCTTCTTTCTCTTTCTTTTCTTCTCCCCCTGCTTCTTCATTAGTGCGTGCCTTATAATACAATGTATAATGTGGAATTTGTCCCTTGAAGTGGAGTTTTTAAGTTTTCTGGGTTGACTCATTATTTTATTGCATGTGTTTTGAAACTGCTTATGTGCTCTCTCTCTCTCTCTCTCTCTCTCTCTGTGTCTCTCTCTGTGTCTCTCTCTCTGTCTCTCTCTCTCTCTCTCTCTCTCTCTCCTCTCTCTCTCTCTCTCTCTCTCTCTCTCTCTCTCTCTATATATATATATATATATATATATATATATATATATATATATATATATATGAATTGTTCTGATGTGGGGCATTTTGCCTATTTTTGAGTTTATTGTGGGACATTGAAAAATTGTGGGGCATATAAAATGCCCCGCAATTTTAACCTGTTTACAATATTGCTGCGGGGTTCCTGATTACTGTCCTGTACAAATTTCACAACAACGTTATATATAAAATTGTGACCAAAAAATAATTGGATTGACTCCCTTGCTTCAAAACTTCAATCTGTCCGCCATGGTGATTTTGCCATGGTGATTTTAATCTTCGATGTGAAAGGAGAGTTACCGTTCTTGATTGCAACGAGAATGGCCTGACGAAGATTCAGCGAGCTTGTGCTTAAACCGGTGAGTGGAAATTTGTTATACTAGTACAACACTAAGTTTGAACAAAATTGGTCGATGTAGTTGTTTATCTTTCAAATCAAATTGTGTTTTTAACATGTCGGCGAAGGTTGCTCAGTGAAGCACCGGTGGGTCGCTATTTTTCATTGAACTTATTTTACTAAGTCTAAGGGGTTTGGTCTAGGTGCATGAGTAAACGCGTGTTCAACTACGCATTGCATAATGTTACAATCTTCTTCTTCTTCTTGGATTGTAGCACTACAATAACATTTTGATGACAAAGAAGACACCTTCGCCGATGTTTTCAACGCAACAAAAATCGTGATTTGTTTTGGGAAAGTGACGTTTTTGCGGTATCTATAAAGGTCGAAAAGACAACTAAAGACAGCTAAAGACTACTAAAGACGGCTAAAGACGGCTAAAGACAAGGGCGAAAAGACAACTAAAGACAGCTAAAGACTACTAAAGACAACTAAAGACAACTGAAGACGGCTAAAGACACCAGGGGTAGAAATTTTAGAGGGTATACAAGGCTATTTTATCCTGTCCCGTAACCCGAAGGTCGTAGGGGCACCACAGTTGATCCTTTAACCAGCATACTCCATCTTTCTCTGTCCTCAGCAGCCCTGATGGCTTCGCTCAGCGTCAAACCAGTCCATTCTCGAATGCACAAAAACAAAAAAAAAATCTTTGCCTTTGGTTTATTGGTTTATTACAATGCTGTGACAAAAGGCTTTTTTAACTTACTACTTTGGATTATTTTTATTTGATTAGGCTAATTATTTCATTTATTTATGTAATTTTTTATTTCATTTTATTTATTTTTTTTTTTTTTTTGGGGGGGGAGGTAGGGAGAGGGTGGTGTTGAACTTGTATCTTTTTTTTTTCAGAAATCTAATAACTATATTAAATCAAAAAGTGAAAGAAGAAATAGTTTCCAATGGTAAAATGCCGAAGTTGCAGTGCATAATTTATTCTCGTTTGTCACTACCCTACGGTAAAAAAATGTATGTACTCTCCTCCCTCCCCCCTCCCTCCCGTCGCAAATTTGGAATACCCCCCCTCCCCCCCCCTCTGAAGGCCTTGATCCGGCCCTGGCTCATCAGAGAGAGAGAGAGAGGAGAAAGAGAGAGAGAGAGAAAGAGAGAGAGAGAGAGAGGATAGAGGAATACAGAATACAGACTCTTTATTGTCCCCACAAATACCTGCAAGGAAATTCTTAGTGCAGTGTCCATCTGCATATAAAATCTCAAACAATAAAAACCACACACTAAACTGAAAATAAATAATTATGATGATGATGATATCTACAGTGATTAAGATCATAACGTTATCACACACCCACACACCAACACACAAGCACACGCGCACTATCACACACACACACTTTCACATATTTATAGATATCTATACATACATATACACATATATACATACATATACATACACATATATACACCCATACACTTATATATGTACACACACACATATGCATTACATGTCACTCAAACTAACAATAATTATAAAATATAATATATTAATGCATGCCTTAGACTACATTATAAAATAAGAAATTATTTCACACACACACACACACACACACACCCACACATGTGCATAGCCTGATTTCTTGCCCACTGTCTTTGTTGATGAAAGACTTGGTTTAGATGAACAGTTTGCTGACCTACTGAGCAAGTCACAGCCTATGAGCCAATCCCCAGCCTCCTTGTCGTGGGGCACTGTTGGCCAGACGGATAGCAATGGGGAGGAAGGAGTCACTAAATCTAGAGGTTCGGGCCCACAGGGAGATTAAGCGCCCTGTGTTGCGCCTCGACACACACCCAGCAACAGTTTCATGCAGCGGGTGAGACACATCTGCTTGAATCTTGCTGATCTTCCTCAGCGCCACCCTGCTGTAGGTCTCCGCCAGGGGTCTAACCTCCTTCCCTATCACTTTAGCTGCTGCTGAAGTGACTCTGTCCATCCTCTCTCTATCTGCCAGCTTGGTGGAGTTGTAGTAGCATAGTTGATTGAACAACAGTATGCTCTCCACCACTGACTGATAGAATAGTTGCAGGATTGTGCTATTGACCCTGAACTGTCTGAGCTTGCGGAGGAAAAAGAGTCTTTGGTTTGCCTTCTTGCAGCAGGCGTCCACGTTTGCAGACCATTTCAGCTTGTTGTCAATCACCGTACCAAGGTACTTGTATCTGTCAACTATCCGGACTGCTTGATGGTGAGTGGCTTGATGGTACTGGACTTGAGGCGGAAATCAATCACCATCTCCTCCGTCTTGGCAACGTTAAGCTCCAGGTAGTTCCTGTCGCACCACTCCACCAACCCGTCCACGCCCAACCTGTATGCCGTCTCGTCGGTGTTCACCAATCCTGAAAAGGATGTGTCGTCGGCAAACTTGACCTGGATGTTGCTGGGGTCTGTTGAGCGACAGTCAGCAGTGTAGATGGTGAACAGGACTGGGGAAAGCACGCATCCCTGAGGAGCCCCAGTGTTAGTCATCAGTATGGAGGACATGGTAGTGCCAATCCTGACCTTCTGTGGACGTACTGTCATAAAACTGTGGATCCACCTTATCAAGGTCGGGCTGACATCCATGGCCAGGAGCTTCTGCGTGAGTAGATGTGTGAGGAGGGCCTAGTATAATGCAAAACGAACCACATCCTTGAGAGTAGATAATGATGTAGGCTTTGGAGACAGAGGAGATAGCACGCAAGAAGTAAAAATGTTAGTCCCCTGTACTTCTTACTAAAAGGGTAACACTGTATATATATATATATATATATATATATATATATATATATATATATATATATATATATATATATATATATGTGTGTGTGTGTGTGTGTGTGTAGATATATATATATATATATATATATATATATATATATATATATATATATATATATATATATATATATATATATATATATATATATATATATATATATATATATATATATATATCGTTCTTAGCACTGTAATAATGAAAAGGCCCATGATCAGGTATTACAAATGACCGAAAACTTAGAACTACTAGATATTTGGAGGGAGCTGAATTCAAAAAGTAGACGGTTTACATGGCGTAGGCTCCCCGTTACAACAGAGTAGGTTAGACTCCCTGGCTACGTATGTTACTGATGCAGATATAATCCAAATCTACAGAACTGACCATTCCATCATTACATTAACTCTTCAGTTTAGCGCCCCACAAAAAAGAAATCTTTTTTTGGAAATTTAATTCTTCTCTTCTTAAAGATAAAAAGTTCGCTGAAAGTGTTAATGACATAATGAATATTGTGATAGAAGAGTATGCTGCAACCCCATACGACAGGCAAGCCCTTTTGCTTATGTCTAGAAGCCAGATACAGTGTATGATTTCAGACCAGTTATTTTTAGTACTTGTAATGAAAATACGACAAAGGACAATGTCATACTCTGCGTTTAAGAAGTATGACAGAGTCCAAATTATGGTTTTAATACAATGTTAGAAGTGTACCACAGTTGTTGGAATTGATGTAACGTTTTAACAAATTTTAGAAGCGTATTACAGTTGCTGGAAATGCTTAGCTTTGATCTAAAGAAGTCTGTGTTAGCGTTGATAATAAGAGGTTATACAAACGAAAACGTCATTAGCGCCGAAATTATCCAAACCTTAAGGAAGCGGAAGATAAATGAATTGTTGAGATAGATGGTTAAAAGGGGTAGTGGAAATGTCAGAAATTGTTTTGGGTTTTGTGAAATTAAAACAAGAAACAGGAAATAAGAAGTAAAACAATAAATATGTTTGTTGATTATGGGAGTGGGTTATAAAGGAAATTTGTGAAGCATGAATATAAATAAAGACATTGATAGGTTTGGTTATTCAGCAATACAGTGTTATTGTATAATATATTTGTAAATATTAAGAGATGTGGAGGTGATTACAAGTATAGATGCACTATTAGTAATTTATAAATAATGGTTTAGAGGTTAGGAGAGTGTTTAAAAGTGATAAGATAGGTAGTGAGTAGATGTCTTGGTCTGGGAAAGTAAATTTTTATTAAAGTTAGAGGAAAGACGTGGAGTGTGGTTAATGTAGTTTTGTTTCACCTTTAACATCGCGTAGCGGTTAGGTGGCGAAAGAAACTCCACAGAATGGTGTAAGGATGATAAGAGATAGTGAGACGGTTTGGGAAAATGTCTGGAAATTAATATTAATAAGAGAAAGAACGCATGTCCATATAGGTGTTGTTATAAATATTCATAATTGCACAGTTGACCAATCGTTATTAAGTTGGGAGGCGAAATGTTGAGACTGAATACCCATTTTGATATATAAGATGATGCACGAGTGAAAGGAGCAAGCTCCGCCAAAGAATGTCTACTTAGCCACCGCTCTCTGTCTCAGCTCTCAGTTTCTTTGTTCTCTGCCTCCACATTAAGTGATGGAATTATACTAGAAAGGTAGGATGAAGATTTTGTATTTTGATGTTTGATGTGTGTTGTGCAATAAATAAATAGTTAGAAAAACAAAATGAACGAGTTGTGGTTTAGCAAATTAAATCTCTCGAAAAACTGTCTCTCAAGTTGTCTGTGTAAAACATTGTCTCCATAGAATGCTATAGTTGATCCCCGGACGTGAAGGCGATGAGCTGACCGCGTCATACTTGGTGGACCTTGCGGGGTAGAGAACAAAATTAGAGAGAAAAAAAAAAGGTAGAAAAAAAGAGTAGAGGAAGAAAAGAAAAGAAGAGTAGAAGAAATACCTGTAGAACACATTTACTACAATGGAGGATCTTAGTTCGGAAGTTTTGTGGGAAATGTATGTAGAAGAGGAAGGACTTTTAACTGAAATAGAAAACATTCTCATTGACAGAATTTTTGACCCAACAGAGAGTCCGGCGCATCCGGATGATGCACGTGCAGGAGATCTGTATGACTATTTTAGAAATTGTGATAATTTCTATGATATGATTACTACAGCAAGGGTGTCAACGTGCATAGACTATTTAGAGAAACTTCACAAGGCTTGTGTCAGGGGTGTGAGGCAGAGTTGCGTGTAGGGAAAACCCGTGCAAGATAGGGATAAGAAAAGAAAAATAACTGAAATTAGTGATAGGGGTGATAATGTTGGAAAACAGTAGTAAACGATGCAGTCAATTAGGATACCGGTGGTACAACCACGTAATGTAATTTCAGCCTCACTAGATTCATTAGACTTAGCACATACTACCTTCTCGCCAGTGCAAACTCGTGCTTAAAGGCAGAAAAGAGAGGCGGAGTTGAAAGATAGGTTAGAAAGGATTCAAGGAGGAGATGTTTTAGGCCTAGACTTTCAGGAACATGTAGTAGAAGTACAGACTTTACAGGAAGAGATAGATCAGGCTAGAGAGTTGATAGAAGAAGACAGAAGGAATCTGCAGGCAGCCCAACATCAAATAGAACAGGATAGACAAAATTTACTGCATTTAGTGGCTCGGTTGGGTGAAGAAAAACAGAAACTATTGGCAGAACAAAATCAGTTACTGTCAAGCAGTTCCTCCTCAGACTCAATACAGTTACAGTCTTCAGATCCAGTGGATGGACTGGGAGAAATAATAGAGGAAGAAAATCATATTCATACAATAACAGAGGAAGTCTCACATAGGCCTACTTCTTCTCAGAGCTCGTTGAGCAGTATATCAATTGTGGCACACACAATGGCCGAAACAGGAAATTTACCTAATACCTTGTGCCCTGAAGCTTTTAAAGGATTGGAATCGGAAGACGCTAGTGTGTGGCTCAATAGGTTTGAACTGTACACTAAACTGAAGGGTTGGAGCAAGGAGCAGATGGCCAGTGCCTTTCCACTCTTTCTGAGAGATGTGGCAGCCATTTGGTATGATTCTCTACATAGTGAAAAGAAATCCACCTACGAGGCAGTGGCACAAGCTTTCAAAGAACGGTACTTTCCACACAAAAGTATGCGTTGGGTCCGTTTGGATCAATTTAGCAATAAGAATCAACAAAAGGATGAAACTGTCCTCGACTATACGCAAACCATGATCAGGTTGGGAAAAGAGCTGCTGAAATCAGATAGAGAAACAATGGAAGCCATCGTGCGAGGTTACAAACCGCATATCAAGACATATGTTATGGAAAAAGAACCTTCTAATGTAGATGAAGCATTGAGATATGCTAGGATGGCGGAAGCTCTCAGAACAGACACCGGAGACACTGCCATTCAGATGTTTCAACAACAAATACAACAACTTCAGACTCAGTTGTCAAAAGACATTGATAAGCTAAGGCAGGCTACTATAGCCTCACTAGGAGAGAATAAAGCAGGTGAAAAACAGACAACCAGGGAACCCCAACCCAGATTCCAGAAAATACCAGGGGATACCCGTCACGTGACTACTGCACCCCAAGGAAAATCCCCTTGTTCGCATTGCTCTTGTGCACAAAGCAAACAGCTAGCGATGAATCCTCAGGCCACGCCCACTTACAGCCAGCGTCACAGGCAATGTTTTGGTTGCGGTGGAACAGATCACGTAAGGAATTCATGTCGGTTCCAAAACGTCAAATGTTTTTCTTGTGGAAAAATTGGACATTCACATGTTGTGTGTCGCTCCAACCCTAAGCAAAATGGCACCGCACCACAATAGGGATTTCCTCAGTCAGACTCTTTCAATCCCCGTTTGAGGAGAGGTTGGCTGAGGAACCCAAAATCTGAAAACCTGTTGACAACATACAAGGATCAAGATAGATACAGGAATAGAGTAGAAATAGAAATTGAAAGAAACAAAGCGTTTGCCTTGGTCGATACAGGTGCTGCAATTTCATGTATGAGTTCACAATTTTATTATAAATCAGGGTTGTCTACAGGTTTCCCCCTACAAACACCCCAAGTTTCCCAGGTTCATGGGGTAGGCACACAAGTGATTAGGGTTGATGGACAGATTTCTATTCCATTCAAGATAGCGGATGTGGAAATAGTACAGCAATTTGCCGTTCTCTCAGGGATGGCTGTGCCTATTATTTTAGGGATGGATTTCATTGTACAGCATGACGTTGTTATTGATTTTATACAGAAAAACTTGTTTTTGTATCATGGATTATCAGCTACCCCCCTTTGCTTGGAAGACTGGACCCATGAAATCATTGTTGACACATTGATAGAGTTACCTCCAAGGAGTGAAACTGTCCTATCATTAAGAACTAGGGAACCTGTTACTCTTCACTGCGCATTGTTAGAACCCAGAAAGGATTGTTGGGACGTTTGGCATGTCATACCTGCTAGAGGGATTTCTCGTGTTCGAAACGGACATTTGATAGGGAAAATCTTGAATCCAAATAACTCGAGCATCACATTAACTCCAGGTACAGTCGTTGGACATTTGGAACAAATAGGTTCGATTGTCGCATCACCCACAGGTAAGGTGACGGTGGCTAGCGTACTACAAACAGTGGATAGTCAACAAACAAACGATCTTGTTGACTATGTCAAGTTACTTCGTGACCAGTTAGGGATTGATATCATAGATGCTGATGTGACGGATGAACAGAGGGTCACACTGGCAAAGTTCTTGCTGTCAAACAGAGATATTTTTGCAAAAGACATGTCAGAGCTTACTGCTACACATTTGCAAGAGATGACGATAGACACTGGTTCAAACCCTCCTATCAAACAACGCCCTTACCGAGTCTCACCTGAGATGAAGAAAGAGATAGACAAACAGATAGAAGACATGTTGAAAAACAAGATCATTAGGCCTAGCACTAGTGCCTATGCGTCACCAGTCGTCATGGTGAAAAAAAAATCTGGAGAATATCGTTTTGCTGTTGACTATCGAAAGTTAAATTCTATCACAACAACCATCAATTACCCTCTGCCTAAGTTTGAAGATGTTACCGACATTTTAGGCAAAGCAAGCGTTTTCTCTGTCATGGATTTGATGAGTGGCTTTTGGCAAATTCCGGTAGCAGAAAACTCAAAAGAAAAGACGGCATTTATCTGTCATTCCGGTTTGTATGAGTTTGAACGCATACCATTTGGTCTCAAAAACTCTCCAGTCGTTTTCCAGAATGTTATGGAATGCGCGCTTCGCGGACTCCACTACAAAACAGCATTAGTTTATGTGGATGATATCATTGCTTTCAGTAAAGACTTCGAGTCTCATCTGCAAAACCTTGCTGATGTCTTTGATCACCTTCGTGCCGCAAACTTGCGACTCAAACCTTCAAAATGTCACTTTGGAGTGAAAGAAGTAGTCTATTTGGGGCATGTCATTTCCAAACACGGAGTAGCGGCCGATCCAGAAAAGGTAAAACTGGTTAAAAATTTTCCAGTCCCAAAAACACAAAAAGAAGTTCGCGCCTTCCTAGGCTTAGCAAACTACTACCGAAAGTTTGTGATGGGTTTTGCTTCTATTGCTTCCCCATTGAACACACTGTTGTCAAAAGACACCCCATTCTTGTGGACACAGGATTGTCAGACTGCATTCGATACACTGAAAGACGCTCTCACATCTGCGCCAATTCTGGCCTACCCAGACTTTGATAGAACATTCATATTGTATACGGATGCATCTTCAACTGCTATCAGCTACATTTTGGGTCAGATGGACGATGAAGGAAAAGAAAGGGTGATCAGCTATAATGGTAGAGCACTGAGAGCGTCTGAAAAAAACTGGTCCATATCAGAAAGAGAATGTTTGGCGGTAGTTGAGGGGATTCGAACCAATAGGGTCTATTTGGCAAACAAACGGTTTGTGGTGAAAACGGATCATTCTGCCATTCAATTTCTACAGAAAGTAAAGGATCCCACAGGTCGCCTAGGCCGATGGATGATTTTTCTACAGGCCTATGATTTTAAAGTGGAATACAAACCCGGCAAAATGCATGGAAACGCCGATTCGCTATCAAGACGACCCTATGATGACACTTTAGATGTAGAAGAAGAGGAAGAAACCTCGCATGTGTTGGGTGTACAGACTTCTGAGAGTAATCAAACGCAGTGTGATCAGCCCGAAACAGATTTGTGGTGTAGGGAACGGGACTTTCTTGTGAGCTCACTCCAAACACCCACAGTCAAAGAATTACAAAGAAAAGATGCTCAGCTGTTCCAAATGATTGATTATTTGGAAAATGGGTCAATACCAGTGGATGACAAAGTAGCTAGGAAATTGGCTTTAGACTCCCAAGATCATGTTTTGGATCAAGACGGTGTGCTTTACCACTTGTGGTATCCGAGAGGAGCAGGATTGAGAGAAGAGAGAGTGGCCAAGCAATTAGTGGTTCCTCAATGTTTGAGAAATGAGGTACTGTTATCCTTTCATGATTCCCTCATCGCTGGTGCCCATCAGGGAATAGACAGAACCTACCAGAGTATTCGCATGAGATACTATTGGCCAAACATGTACGCTGATGTTAGTGAGTATGTTAAAAGTTGCCTTGACTGTCAACAAGCCAAACGACAATATGGAGCAAAGCGCCCTCCACTGTGTCCACTTCCAGTACCTAATTTGTTTCAAAGACTCCATATTGACTTCTTAGGTCCTCTAGAACCTACACCTGAAGGCTACAGATACATTCTACTCATAGTAGACGCCTACTCCAAGTGGCCAGAAGCTTTCCCTCTACATACCTCAGATGCAAATGAAGTAGCTTGGGTTCTATACAAAGAAATATTTTGCAGATATGGGGCACCCGATACACTGTTGTCTGATCGAGGCCAGAACTTCATGTCCAAACTTGTAACAGAACTCTGTGCTATTTTTCAAGTCACGCGACTGAGAACAAGTGCTTATCATGCACAAACTAACGCTCAGTGCGAACGCTTCAACAGCTTCTTAGCATCATCACTTCGAACCTTGTGCGCTGAAAATACAAATGATTGGGCAAAGAAGTTACCAGCAATTTTGTCAGCGTACAGAGTTACACCTGCCACAGAGTCCACTCAATTCACTCCTTACTTCTTACTTTTCAAGAAAGAGTGTCGGTTACCCCTTGATGTCGCTCTCATTCCACCTGCAAATCTTCCAACATCGGCTGCACAGTGCATGGAAGACATTGTGAGTGGTTTTCAAATGACACAAACGATTGTGCATGAAAATGTAAAGAAGGCTCAAGAAAAGTACAAGAAGTACTATGACAAAGACTCTGCGTCACATAAATTTGTGATAGGTCAACGTGTGTGGTTGTACACCCCTAAGATCAAGGTAGGCACATCTACCAAACTACAACGTAAGTGGGATGGTCCGTACTACATTTGTGTTGAGTTGCCAGGCAATGCATTTATCTTACGCCGCTGCTCGGACAATAAACAATTGAAGTCACCTGTGCATGCGATGAGACTGAAGCCGTTCTTTGACCCAAAAGATCGTCCAACAAATGTGTTGTCTGAAGTAGAAATGTCGGATTCCGAGATAGAAACGAGCAGTGAGGTAGAGGATACTGATGCGAATGATAGGGTAGACAGCAAAGCTCCTGGTGAAGTGAAACAAAATGTACGGGATGCTCGTCACCTTCAGGCGAAACATAAACAAACGGTAGACCTGGAGAAAGACAGGGATGAAATCGGAGTCAAAGACAAAGCTGACAGTGACAGTCATTCTGAATCGTCAGATACTGACAAACTCTATGAAGTAGAACGTGTTGTAGCCTGTCGTAACAAAAACGGCAGGAAACAATATAAGATAAAGTGGCAAGGCTATCCCAACACGACGTGGGAACCTCTACACAATATTCCGGATAATTTGATTAGAGATTTTCACATCAAGAAGACACATCAAGGTCGGCGGAGACGACGTCCCCACACACGAACAATGTGTATCTACTGAAATGAAATAAGAGACAGACATAAGTCGGTGCGACTTTGACATGGTTTATTTTAATGGTGTTTTATTACAAATAATGTGTATAAAATAAATGAATGTTTTTTTGTTATTTCAGTTGAAATGTGATGTGACATTGTAAGTAACTGTATATGACCAATACAGTTGAGAAGTATTTTTTGGTTGAATGCATTATTAGAATTTGTTCTACATATGCATGCGGATGTAATAACTTGACATTTTTCTTTGCAGTATGAAAACGCGAGGATCCCAAATAAGTGAAAATGATGCAAACACACTTCTGACGGGGAGAAGTCGTTTGTTGTATGCGACTTATGAATGAGTATTAATTCTTTTGAATCAACTATTTTGTCTGTTTTTCAATTTTAGACATGTTTGTAGCCATGTCTACATAAAAGTTGCGAGGTTTACTTATTTGTGCTGTGGGATTGCACTCACAAATGAATTTGTGTTCTTGTTTAATTATGTTAATGATCAGTGACGATGTTTTGATGGTTTTAAAACATTTGTTTTGTGTTTCATGGCAGTACCATGTTGTACGATGTGATGTGATGCCGCGCGATACGGAACGGTGCATTTGATGGTTGTTGCTGAAGCTACGACGGGATTTGTTTTAATTTTTATTAAATACATTTCATATAGGCATGTGAACATGATGTGTTGTACGATGTGCCTCCTGGGGTTTATTGCGTTTGTTGCCTATTTTGTGACAGATAAGTTGTCTTCATTCTGTACATGACAGTAAAGAAAGGGGAACAGCGACAGTGTTTGTGTTCACCATTGCACGTGTTGAGTGCATATATAATGATGGAATGACGTCTAATATATTTTGTTTCTTCTTACAGGAAAGTATAGAGGGAGCAAAGGTTAAACGGTAAGGCAGTGACGTGCTGCAGATATAAATAAATAGTATTAAGATTGGAATAAGTGAAATTGTGGATGAATAAGTTAGTTGTTATTATGCGCAATGCGTACGCCTTCGGGTGTGAAAACTTGTGCGCTATATGGGTTGACCTTTATTCTCTCAGAACCTTGACCTGGCCAGTCTTGTTTCAAGAGAGATGTAATAGTTGTTTTTTTCTACTTGTGGAGGGTGCACACTCCATTGGTAGTTGGTAGAATAAATATAGTTTAAAATGTATATGCATACGTAATATTATGGTTTGAATTTTTACAGGAAGACATGGCGCTCATAACAATAGTAATCTTCGCCACCACCCTCATCCTCTTTGGGCCTATTAAAGGAGCAGCGCAGGAGTCGAGGTTGAACTATGGAGTTCATTTTCGCGCTGTGACCAAGATTGTTACGGGTACACAATCCTGGCAACACACCTTCCAACTCAAATTCCCACGATGGACGTTCGCACCACTGACGTTGCTACAATGTGACGAAAACAGGCAAGATCATTGTTTTCTTCAATCCAGAGATATTTTTAACACCATTGCGCTTGCTTACAATAATCAGAGCTCTATCCTTCAGGAAAAGATGAGAGAAACAATGCGAACTGCCAAGAAAATTCTGAGTACCTCTTTTGTCATTACGGAACAACCACAAAAACGAACAAAAAGACACGGCATGTTTTTTCCTTCAGAAGTTGAGTTTCCAGTGCAGCAGTCAGAGTTCAAATTACAATCAAGATCTAAACGAGGGCTTTTCGATTTTGTAGGCGATTTGGCATCAGGACTGTTTGGCGTCGCTACACATGGAGAGGTACAGACTTTAAAGACACATATTAACCAACTATATCAGTATCAGAAGAATATAAGTGAAGGAATGGATGCAGAACTCCAACTAATGCACAGTTTTGTCAACAAGACCAACGAAAATTTCCACAATGTTTATCAGTCTATTCAACAAAACCATCGGATGATGGAAGACATGAATACAATGTTTCGGAAGAACATTTTGGATTTACGGCAGCTGGAACATGAAGTTGTGGTTTTACTGGTGCGACTAATCAATAAGTTCCATTATGCTGTGCGTTTGGAACGTCAGTTAGAATCATTTTTGCAAGGAATACACGAGTTGGTCCAACGACGCCTGTCGCCAACTCTGGTGTCTGAAAGTAGGCCTACTCTTAAACAAGCACTCATTTCAATTCAACGCAAGCTCAGATATAATTACCCTGACTTCGAAATTGTAAATCGACACCCAGCATTTTACTACTTGGCGCAACCAGTTTTGTTTTCATCACATCCTGATTCCATTTGGATTACGATTAATGTACCTGTTTCTTCACGAAATGCTTTGTTTCAGGTTTACCAAGTCATCACCCAACCAGTTCCGTTGAATCATTCTACAACGCATGCCACACAACTAACAGGAATGCCAGATTATGTAGCAATAACTGACGATAAATCCACGTACCTGGAAATGACGAATACTGACTTGTCGTTATGCAACGGAGATTCTATCAAGTTTTGTCCCATAACACAAGGTCTCCAGGTAGTTGAAAACCCTACCTGTGCAATAGCATTATTGGTAGAGGACAAGCCTGATCAATATTGTCAATTTCGGGTGAAAGAGCATGCTGTTAAACCTCACTTGTTAGAAGTAGAACCAGGAGTGGCGTTGTTGTCTAACATTTCTGAAGTAATACTAACGTGTCGTCATGAAGTTGTTAAGAAACCAGGCTGCATGTACTGCTTAATCCAGATTCCATGTGAATGCTCCTTAGTGGCAGATGATTTCCGATTGTCAGCACGTTTGTCGGCATGTACTGCTTTATCAGATATTGATGAATTTATAAAATATCCAGTGAATGTCGCTTTATTGCAACAATTTTTTAATGCATCAGAAATCAAACACATTATGACGTCCACAATGTTTACTCAACCGGTCGAGTATACTGTTCCCCATTTACAAATAGACGAACACGAATTTCAAAACGACTTAGAACGTGGTTCTAAGTTGGATGCGGATTTGCAAACCGTGGCACAGAAAATGAAAAGCAACGAGCGAGTATTTCGACAATTATCGTCATACTCTTTTAAGGATCAATGGGAGGAAGAGATTAACATCACGCAGTGGCCTACACTGCTCGGTCTTTTGGCATTTGGCATGACTATTGTATTGTCTGTTGTAATGGTATTCACATATCGTCGTTTACGTGTTTTGTGGATGATTGTTGCCATGCTTAGTACTGGGCCACAGGTACAGGCACAGAAAGCTGCAACTGTTCCTCAAGGTCCTACAAACCCCCCACTTATTTTCTCGCAGTCAGGATCGAATGCGAATCATCAAACCACTAAACCTGAATGCGAACAACCCCTTGCTGATCATGTTTTGCTGACTATTGAGCTTTTTAGTTTGTGTCTTTTGTTGATGGTTCTTATTCGATCGGCGGGATTAATGCTAAAGACAGCCATTTATCGCACCGACGCTGTCCTTGAACTCAGTGATGGACACACCTTTGTTGATGTCTATTTATTGACACTTCCCAACTGCCCTGGTCATTATTTTCCCATCATGCGAACGTGGCTGAGATCTCTAAACTTAGTTACAAATGTCTGGTCTTCTAATGATTTACAGATAGTGTGGTCCTCATTTCATATTACAAACAGAGATTCTAAAGAACGTCTACAGTTTCCAACCACTGTCCGATTGACTTACTGGCAATCTTGGCGAATTAAGAAAATAATTAAGAATGGTGACTACGTCGTGAATTTAAAATTGATTCACGGAGGCAGAGCAATATATCTGGCTAGAGTGTCTAAAGACCACTTTGATAATGTAGTCGGCATGTACACCTGTCATCGCAATGACTACCCAACAGTTTTGGGAAGAGATCACATAGACAATCGCAGGGTAGCAGCACGATCAGTGAGGCAACCATCAAACCCAGATCATATGAGGCAACCATCGAACCCGGATTCTTTGCATTCGGTGGATTAATATGTAGTACTTTTATAGTACACTGCTAACTGGGTGCAATGAGAATTTATTTTTTTACACACTATACAGCCTTTATAGTGTGTAAGTGGAACATTACAACGTTATAGCACTGATGTGTATGCTCTATGTTAGAGTATTATACACATGTGTATATTATTTTTGAAAATGGTATAAAGTTACATTGTGTGAACTATAATAATGATTGTTTTTATACATAATTGTTTTTTTTTCTGTAACTTGTATCCATTTATGTATATATTTACTGTAATAACGAATCGTTTTTTTAATGAAATGTTTTTTTATTGTAAGCAGTAATTTTTGACCATGTACTTGTATTTCAGCCAATCCTGGGAGCTGAACATTTGTATTTCTGGTTAACTTTGTTATTGTTCATTCACTGATCCAACATACTTAATAAAAGTTTGTCAGTTTCAGATCAATTTCGCTGTCTGGTGACATGAGCCTGAGAGTACTGAAAATGGCAAGTGACGATTGGAAAAAAAGCCGGACCTCGGGGCGGCGCCACCTCAGCAACAAGAGGGGCACCCACATCAGTATTCCCTGAATGGCCTTGGCTACTGACGTCACTGATGAGTTGCTGTAAGCACGTTTGATTGTGATCTTGTGGTGAGCTGGGATCTTAATGAGACGTTTATTTCCTGAGACCCACAGCCCCACATAAACTATTTAAAAAAAAAAGAAACATTCAAAGGCATTGGGAGCCCAACACGAATGACAAAGTGCGGTCTTCCAAAATCTTCATTCAACGGAACACAATCGGCGAGAAAAAAAAAAAAAAAAAAAAACAGCAACGAAAAAAAAAAAGGGACATAACCAGACTCTCTTACTCAATGTGTCATTAGACAGTGAACAAAAACACTCAATTTGAAGTTACAAATTTCAGTGCTTTTATTTAATATATCAGTGAATGTACTTTTTCAGAGTTAAATGTTTTATAATTTTTATATAAATAACTGCTGATTATTTTACGGAAATATTGTTAATTGTAGCGTTTCCGTGTTTTTAATTATTTGACGATAAATTTAATTCATGATACACTATCACTTTAATAATTGATAATTTTATTGTTGTTGTTGTTGTGATGTATTGTGTTAAATGCGAACACTTTGTTATTTTGGCTTGTTAGTATTTTTATGTATTTGAATGTGAATTTGCCAAACAATGTTTTCTTCTTTTTTTTCTTAAGTATGTTGTTTGTGTTGACGTAGACGTGTCAATATGTTTTAAGTTGTAGTTTTATTTAATAATTTAATGTTGTAAGTTGTTATGACAAATATGTTCTTAACCTCTATTTTGATTTAGATTATTTTTGGTGGTAGAAAGTGTTTGATTTGTTGTTATTAGAAGTGCTACTTTGGATACTGATGAATCTTGTGTATTAATTATTTTTGTAAAATTAATGTTTAATTGATAGTGATTAGAACTATAAGTAGTATTATATGTTAAATTATTGTACTTTGTCATGTATTAAGAGACTATAAAGAGTTTTTTTTATAAGCCTTCTTGAATTTATTTTTGTATATAGCAATTAGTTACATTTTGCCTATATGTGCTCTTCAAAATTTTTAATAACTGTAGTTGGTAGGTTTTTTTAATCGTTCATGGTTGCTCTCCTTGTCGTTTATGCTGTTTGGGGTTGATATTTCTCCTTATTGTTAGTAGTCCTGATTGTGATGTCGTCTTTGCTATAGTTTAGATATTTTAAATTTCTGTATTTACAAGCGAGTTTATTTTTTTTATTTTTTTTATCATCATCTACCCAGCTTCTATCTCGCGCCGCGTGCAGCAGACAGTCTGTCGCTCACACAGCGGGTTCACAAGCCGCGTGTCGCGCGATCATTTTTTTTCCTGCTAGTGCTTTGTGTTCTTAATTATGTTTCTTGTGCTAACCATGTGCATATAACTGCACATAGTACTTTTTTTATTTTCCGTATCTTATTTTGTATAATTATTATTATGATGGTTTTCAACAAGTTCTCTTCCGTGTTTGTTTATGTTTTATACGATGAATATCTTATTTGTGTTGTATTTTAAAAAAAAAGTGTAATTGTTCCTAATGCTGTTTGTCTATTATGTTTTTGATTGCCTATTTGTAATTATTTTTTTATAGTTGTTTAGTATTTGTATTTGGCAGTTGAATTTTTTATTCTTACTAAATAATGTACCTATACATGAACAAAAAGGTTATCTCCCTTTAAGAACTTCAACATTGCTCATTCGAGCATCCAAATACATGTATATACAATTGCCTTATATTTTGTCTCTATCTTCCGTTTAGTTGATTTCTTTCCCCAGTTTTTCGTTTTGTTGTTTAATTACACGTTATTTGGTTTCTTTGAGCTTTAAATTCCATTTTGAATATTGTTTTTTTTTCCGAAATACATTAATAATATTGCTTCTTTTATACATAAATTACTGTTGTAAACTTAATATTGACGCTTGGATAACTGAATAATCAAGCTAACTTCACATTAGTTATTTTTATATTTGACAAGTACGTTGTTGTTTTACAGTTTGTTTGTTTGTTGTTTGTTTTATTTAATGTTTATTCACCGAAGTGATTTTAGACTAGAGACTTACATTGTTAAAGGTTGTTTTTTTTCTTGTAGAATTATTGCCGACATTGGTTTTTAATGCACATGTTGTAACCCATGTATTTTTTTGTTGTAGCTGGTTTATTATTAATTATTTTCGATTTAATTTTTTAAAATAAACTAGTCACCTACTTGATAAAAAAAAATTACTTTGTCACGCAATGCAGTTGTGCAGTGTCTATAATTTGATGGTTGATTGTTTTTTCTCATGAGCATAGTGACTTATTTATTGTTTGCTTGTCACATGTAGTATTTTGTGTTGACATTTATTTTATGTTTATTTTATTGCTTAATTTTTCGCTAATTTTTTTTATGACTTGATTAAATTTTATTTTTTTTGTTGTTAAACAAAACACTTTATATGGGTTGTCTGTGGTTTTATACTGACCTTAATTAATGACTTTCTGTGTTACGATTTGTTTGGGTTTTTTTGGTTTGCAATTTGTTCCCCACTTTGTAGACGTTATATTTGTTTAAAATCATATTTTAACGCTGTCGACATTGGCTGTGTTTGTAAAGGTTTGATATGTAATTGTTATTTTATTATAATTCGTTTAAAAAAAAAACAACCTTTAAGTGTTTTTTAAAATGTGTATATGTTTTTTTGTGTTGATAATGCATGCAAAGTGTATCCATTTTTTTTTAATTCTTGAACGGTATTATCGGTTTACAACACACACTCAATCAACTATGATATCTGAGACATCTTTGAAACGTAGAGCATTTTAATAGCTCCGTGACGTTTGTATATTTTTTTTCTGGGGATGTCTTCTCACGTTGAGAGACTTTTGAAGTCCTCCGTGCTATATTTGGTCGATTCCCAGTGTCCCATGTCGATTACGCGTTGAGTTGCTTTCGCAAAAACTCCGTGATATTTTTTTGCATAACCGCTAACGGTTATATACATTGGGTCACCGGTCGAGTCTCTTCTTTGATTTGTTGGTCCATGCATGCTTTGGTCGTTGTGTAGAATATTATTCATTTTATACTTGGTGTTGTCACGCTATTTTATTGTTATGTATCGGTGTTTTTTTTAGCATAGTCTATTACATTGTCTTCACCCACCTTGTTATGATTTTTTTGTGCGTTTTTTTCAGTGTGCTTCAATTGTATAATTGTAATTTTTATGTTTTCGGAGAGAGGACTCTCCTTTTCCGAACCAGGGGCATATATGACAGAGTCCAAATTATGGTTTTAATACAATGTTAGAAGTGTACCACAGTTGTTGGAATTGATGTAACGTTTTAACAAATTTTAGAAGCGTATTACAGTTGCTGGAAATGCTTAGCTTTGATCTAAAGAAGTCTGTGTTAGCGTTGATAATAAGAGGTTATACAAACGAAAACGTCATTAGCGCCGAAATTATCCAAACCTTAAGGAAGCGGAAGATAAATGAATTGTTGAGATAGATGGTTAAAAGGGGTAGTGGAAATGTCAGAAATTGTTTTGGGTTTTGTGAAATTAAAACAAGAAACAGGAAATAAGAAGTAAAACAATAAATATGTTTGTTGATTATGGGAGTGGGTTATAAAGGAAATTTGTGAAGCATGAATATAAATAAAGACATTGATAGGTTTGGTTATTCAGCAATACAGTGTTATTGTATAATATATTTGTAAATATTAAGAGATGTGGAGGTGATTACAAGTATAGATGCACTATTAGTAATTTATAAATAATGGTTTAGAGGTTAGGAGAGTGTTTAAAAGTGATAAGATAGGTAGTGAGTAGATGTCTTGGTCTGGGAAAGTAAATTTTTATTAAAGTTAGAGGAAAGACGTGGAGTGTGGTTAATGTAGTTTTGTTTCACCTTTAACATCGCGTAGCGGTTAGGTGGCGAAAGAAACTCCACAGAATGGTGTAAGGATGATAAGAGATAGTGAGACGGTTTGGGAAAATGTCTGGAAATTAATATTAATAAGAGAAAGAACGCATGTCCATATAGGTGTTGTTATAAATATTCATAATTGCACAGTTGACCAATCGTTATTAAGTTGGGAGGCGAAATGTTGAGACTGAATACCCATTTTGATATATAAGATGATGCACGAGTGAAAGGAGCAAGCTCCGCCAAAGAATGTCTACTTAGCCACCGCTCTCTGTCTCAGCTCTCAGTTTCTTTGTTCTCTGCCTCCACATTAAGTGATGGAATTATACTAGAAAGGTAGGATGAAGATTTTGTATTTTGATGTTTGATGTGTGTTGTGCAATAAATAAATAGTTAGAAAAACAAAATGAACGAGTTGTGGTTTAGCAAATTAAATCTCTCGAAAAACTGTCTCTCAAGTTGTCTGTGTAAAACATTGTCTCCATAGAATGCTATAGTTGATCCCCGGACGTGAAGGCGATGAGCTGACCGCGTCATAGAAGCGTGAGCAGCTTGATTTGGAGTCATTAATTGAGCAGCGTATTAGTGCCTTAGAGATGAAGGAGGCATTAACAGAGGAACAGAGAGGGGAACTAGGAGGAACAACGAAGCTTAACGTCCTATTGCATCAGCGTTAAGGACGATCACCACGATCATCATCATATCAAAGATGAGATCCTACGGATCTCTTCAGCATAGAAGCTTGGGAACTAGATAGTTGTAAGGAAGAGTTGGAGAAAATGAGAGAAAGAAAAATGGAGGGTGTACTACTGAGGTCACGTGCAAGATGGTTAGCTGAGGGGGAGAAAGTATCTAAGTATTTTTGCAGTCTAGAGAAACGAAATTATGTGAATAAAAGTATGAATAAATTATGTAAAAATGATGAGTCAGAAATTACAGATCAAAAGGCTATTATTGAAGAAGTTGCATCTTTTTATGAACAGTTATATAACAAGAAAGAAGTAGAAGAATGTATTATTGGTGACTTAGTGACAGAACTAAACAAGCTAACAGAAGAAGAAAGTAATGAACTAGAAGGAGAGATGTCACTAGAGGAAGCTGGTTATGCCCTGAAAAATATGGCTAATGGAAAAAGTCCCCAAACCGATGGCTTTACATGTACATCTGAATTCTTTAAATTCTTTTGGTTACAATTAGGATCATTTGTTGTAAGATCATTGAATGAATGCTTTATAAAAGGTGAAATGTCCAGCTCACAAAAGCAAGGTTTCTGTCTACCTAAAGGCGATAAACCTAGGTTGTATTTGAAAAATTGGCGACAAATTACTTTATTAAATATTGTGTACAAAATTGGATCTGCATGTATAGATAATCGAATAAAACCTGTTTTAAGCAAGCTAGTGAATGAAGATCAAACAGGATTTGTGAAAGGGCGATATTTAGGTGATAACATTCGTTTGATTTATGACTTAATGAATTATGTTAATAAAAATAATAGACCAGGTTTACTTTTGTCTCTGGATTTTGAGAAAGCATTTGATTCTGTCGACTGGACTTTTATGCAAAAGGTCCTTTTGGCATTTGGATTTGGACAAGATATTCGTAAGTGGATAAGTACCTTTTGTCTTGATATAAATGCTTGCGTTTCGGTTAATGGTTAATGATTTCGCGCCGTATTCCTATAAAAAGAGGATGCAGACAAGGAGATCCTTTATCACCCTATATTTTTTTTGCTGCAGTTTATTATCCCTTTCTATCGGGAAACTCTGGGCCGCCTCCTCCTGGGAAGGCGTTGTCGCAGCCAGTGGCGCGCCCAAACCCTACCTACCTAACATTATTTGTGAATTTTTGAAATTTTTGCTGGGGGAACAAACCGGAGTACCCGGAGAAAACCTCCGAGACGTTGCCCGAGTCGAAAGTAAAAAATATTCGGAGAAACATAACGCCCAGATGCTTGCTTGAACCCACACCTGTCAGGCGCCATTGGTTTCTGGCTTGTGGACAAGGCAAGTTAGTCCCGCATTAGCCCACTTGGCCACAACGCTCACTCATTTTCATTCTATGTGCTGAAATATTGTGCTGAAATATTGCCAGTAATGATTATACAAAATGAAAAAATTAAAGGTATACAAATTAATGAAAATTAGTATAAGGTTTCACCATACGCTGACGATACTGACATTATATTAAATGGGTAAAAAGAATCATTTGAAGAAAGAATAAATACTTTGCATTCATTTGGAAAGTTTTCAGGCCTATTTTTAAATGCAGATAAAACTAGTGCAGTTTGGCTGGGCAACAGACGAAATTCACAAATCCGGTATATGCAACATTTAAATATGGAGTGGAATCCTCAGTATTTTAAGATTTTGGGTATTTGGTTCACCAGCGATTTAAATGATTTAATTGAAATAAATATGAGAAAAATTTGCTGAAGAAGAAAGCTATATAGAATTTGGCTGAGGCGACAGATAACACCATTAGGCCGAGTAGCTGTTCTTAAGTCCTTAATATTATCAAAACTTACTCACCTGTGGTTACTTTTACCCAACCCACCACAACATATAATAGACCTTGTGCAGACATCAGTGTATGAATTTGTATGGAATCTTAAGAAAGACCGCATAAGCCGTGAAGTATCTAAAAAATCTATAGACCAAGGAGAATTTAGTATTCCTGACATAAAATGTCTTTTTCATGCATTAAAGTTAGGTTGGGTGAGAAAACTTAAGTATGGTACATCCAAATGGAAAAATATTGTGCTATCCTGTCTTCCACTTTTATTTGAAATTGACAAGCTTGGTTCAAGTTTTCCCAGCAGCAAAGTAGAGAGTAACGATTTCTGGTCAGACGTATTTGTTGCCTATAATGATTTTTCTCAAAATTCAGTATCCCACATAAATATTGGCAGAGCGTGTATTTTACAATGAAAATGTGCTAATTGGAAAAAAGGCAATATTTTATAAAGATTGTTTTCACAAAAGGTATATATTGCCTGGGCCATTTTCTAAATGAAAATGGTGTATTCTTCACTTTTAACGAGTTTGTTGAAAAGTATAATGTGAATATTGACTTTTTATCTTTTATTGGTTGTGTAAGATCTATTAAGAAGTATGTGCGTAGTAATAACTTTGATTTGGAAAATAGTAGTTTTGATGAACTGTGTAAGAACTGGAAAATTATACAATCAGTACACAAAGGAGCTCGAACATACTATGACTGTCTTTTGGGAAATATACAACCAAATTGCTGTAATAAATGGAATATAAAATTAAGAAAAGAACTAGTGTGGAAAAAGATTTTTCAGAAAATTAAACATATTCATGATGTAAAACTAAAATGGTTTCAAATTAGACTTGTGCGCAGAATTTTAGCTACAAATGACACCACAAGGTATGAATATTTTGACTGATGTTGCGCGCTCGTTTTGTAAAAAAGGAAGAGAAAATATACAGCATTTGTTCTGGGAGTGTGAATACGTACATACGTTTTGGAATCACTTTCAAACTGCAGTTAATAATAGATGTTTGAATGCTATGAACCTACATTTAGAGGAATAATTTATTCTTCTTGGATATGATAGTAATATTAGAACCGACACAATTTTTGATCTGATTATATTGGTGGCGAAGAATTATATCATGCAGAATCAAGAACTTGATACCAGATTATAAAACTTTTGAAAATTACCTGAGAAAAACATTATGAAATTGAAAAACATGTTGCATATATATATAAAGATGAATGTTGCACAGTTTAATGCAGAGTGGTCTGCATATCTGCCATTACTTAATCAATATTAATACATGTATTTTAATTTTTAAAAAGTGTACACATTTCTTTAATTTTTTTTTAACAGGAGGGGTCGATCATTCCTTTCTGTCGATGATGCTTTTATCCTATTTATTTTGTTTTATTTTATATTTGTACCCCCCACTCTCTAACCCCTAATTATTATTATTTTTTTTTATTTGTTCCCTTTTGTTCGTTTATGTAATTAGTTAAGGATTTATCACTATCCTCATTCATCTACCATCTTTGTTAAATTCATTTCATAAAAACAAATAAATAAAACAACTGTAAAAAAAATTCCTTGTCTTACATCGACATTGCAGGTTAAAATAAAAGTAGAAGACAATCCACAGTGTTCTGACACAGGATTTGGCCTTCTGGTACAAGTCTTAATAATGGTAAGTACTCTTCCAGAGACGCCACTATTTAATATTTTGTCCCACATGATATTTCTTTGTATATTATCAAAAGCCTTTTTTGTAGTCAACAAATGTACAAAATACTCCTTTCTTTCGTTGTACATAAATATCAATTAAGCAATAAAGGAAAAAAGACTTGATCAGTAGTTGAGTGTCCCTTTCTAAATCCTGATTGCTCGTTTCCTAATAAATGGTTTAGTTCAAGAAATGAGTTAATTCTATCATTAATAATGCTAGTGAAAACTTTTCCCCAGAAACTAAGAAGAGCTCTACCTCGGTAATTATCAACATTATATTTATCACCTCAAATGATCCTGTGTAACGAGTGTAACAGATCCCAACCGCCTAGTGGTTCGGTATTCTACCTACGCTTGGAAAAAATAATTCAAGATCGGTTACCTTCAATCGCTCTGTCAGCAGAAATCAACGCACGATCAGTTGCAGCAGCGGTTCCAGTGACCAGATAGAAACGAAACAACACTTGCGACTATCTGCAGATGAGCTTGGGGCTATAATTATATATGTAATTCCTCCGGATAGTCGCAAGTAAACCGTATATATCCGGAAAAATCTGGTCATGCTAGAAATCATGTGATTGCCTTTTGATTTTGGTGACGTGCCTTCACTAGGTTTATTGTCGTCTGCTACTCTCGTGACCGACGTATGACCAACAACAGCAGCTGTGACACTTGAGACTATCCGGAGGAACCATACCGGCTCTGATTGGCTGCGATTTATAGCCCCAAGCTCATTTGCATGTTGAATCTAGGCCAGCACTTAGGCCTACACCGCTGAATCTTCCTCGATAGATGTTGTCTTGCGCCAATGCATTTTTTTTAAATCTTGTAATTTGTACTTTTTAATTTGGATTTTCTTTCAGCTGCATTCTGTTTTTTCACATACACACACAAACACAAACACTCCCCCGAACTAGTTTTCTAATGATATAGGTTCGCCAGGAAAGAAAAACCATGAGAGCAACGAAAAGATTGCATTAGATTTGCTACTAGTTCATTTCTTGTTGCATCTGAAGGGAGTCGCTGAGTATTACCGATACTATTTTGAATGCAAACCTAGCTTGCTGATGATTATAGTTTCCTTAATTTCTCTAATTGGCGCGCGATTCTCTCTCTCTCTCTCTCTCTCTCTCTCTCTCTCTCTCTCTCTCTCTCTCTCTCTCTCTCTCTCTCACTCATTCTCTCTGTCTGTCTGCCTCTCTCTGTCTCTCTCTCTCTCTGTCTCTCTCTCTCTCTCTCTCTCTCTCTCTCTCTCTCTCTCTCTCTCTCTCTCTCTCTCTCTCTCTCTCTCTCTCTCTCTCTCTTTAACCTTTCGTAGGAGAGTATAACTTTACTGAGGTCCAGTTCGATTGCGAAAAATAATGCAGAATATACATTTCTTTTAATTTATTTTTATTATAAGGTTTGATCAAGCTTTTCAAGCTCTATGCCCAGAAGGCATTTTAGTTTATTTTTGTAAAATGGTTAATGGTTAACAGTAATTACATTTAAAGTACACGAATGGCACCACCCACTTCATTGAACATATCATAATACATAAGAGATTTATTCGTCCAAGAGTACACATTGGAAAATTTGCTTGCAAACGTGGAAAACAATAATAATAAGATGCCGACAATAATAATAACCATACGTAAACGATTATATGACGATAGCAACGATGATGATGATGACGACAAGAATAATCATGATGACGACAATGAGGGATTATGATGACGACGACGAGTGATAATGATATTGATGACAACTTAATGATAATGAACGATGTCACATATCCGGTTCATTTCAGACGATGTCACATAATTATCCGGTTCATTTCAGAGGTCAGTTTAGCGAATTCACTTACAAGTCATACAGTGACATAAGACATATAATAATAATAATAATAATAATAATAATAATAATAATAATAATAATAATAATAATAATAATAATAATAATAATAACAGTAGGCCTATTGGATACAGTCAATCCACATAATAATAATAATAATAATAATAATAATAATAATAATAATAATAATAATAATAATAATAACAGTATTGGATGCAATAAATCACAATTTTCAAATTAAATTCAATTTTCAACTCGTCTTCTAATAGTGATTTTCCTGCCTTTACACCAGATGTTTCAGTGATAAATGTGTGCTTGCTGTGTACACGAGAGTGTGTGTAGCATGTGAGGGTGTATGTTCGAAACCTGATAGGTGATTTAGGGGAAAAACGTCATTGTTATTATTATTAATATTATTAATATTATTATTATTATTATTATTATTATTATTATTATTATTATTATTATTATTATTATTATTATTATTATTATTATTAGGGGAAAAAATAGGTTTGTTTACTGTATCCCAACCGAAACTAGGTTTTTGCCCTACCCTAAACCTTTTTGGGGATCGTCTGGGAAAAAAATTGAAAAAAAAATCCCAAAAATTTGCACTCAAGGTAGAAAATGTATAAAAACAATAATAGTAAAATAAAATAAAAGCCGACCTACCGACCCTATTTTTTTTCCTCTATATTACCGGACATAATTTTATTTTATTTTATTATTTATTTTATTTTTTTTTTTTTTTTTGGGGGGGGGGGGGATTTTATTATTATTATAAATTATTATTATTATTATTATTAGTAGTAGTAGTAGTAGTAGTAGTAGTAGTAGTAGTAGTAGTAGTACTATTATTTTTTTTTAAATTATTATAGACCAAAGTCAAAAATGGAGGATGGGAAGTCATATAATTAAAGTATACTTTTACTCATTTACGAGAATAGTCGGTAAACAATAAAAACGAATGCATTATTCTATCAAGTTTACACTACAAGTCTACACTGCAACGGTGACAGTGCTAAGAACATTTATGTGCCTGTTGCAGCTGGCAGCTCAGTATTGAACGACATCTGATTGCGGACAAGCAAACAAACACAAATAGACAAGGTGAAATCTGTACATTCCATGATTTATCAAGGGGGTGTACAAATTTATGAGTACCTATAATTCGCCACGGCGGGAATTCTAAATCCAGATCAGATATGGCCTACTATCTACTTGTTTGAAGAAAATCGTCAATTATCAAGTTCCAGTAGACTAACTACTTGCATAAGGTAATTTATGTTTTATCTTCTAGATCATATAAAAAAGAAAATAGTGTTTTATTTAGCAGTCATCTCTCCTTTCCGCTCTCGAGAAAGTAAACTTTCTCTGATGAAAGGCAACAGTTATACTTTGCGTCACTCGGCGAAGATTCAGCAAGGTAGTCCTGAATGCCCAAGATTCGACATGCAAATGCTAAATAGCAGCCAATCAGAGCCGGTACGATTCCTCCGGATAGTCGCAAGTGCTGTGACTGGTTTAGATCAATTGAAAAGTTCCAAGTCATTCAATACAACAGGTATGTTCTTTGGTGTTTGCAGCAACCCTCATGGCTTCGCTCAGTGTCGAGCTAGTCCATTCTCTAATGTTGTCCTCCCACCTTTCTCTGTCTCCCTCTTCTTTTGCCTCCTTGAACCTTGCCTTGCAAGATGGTCTTTGCAAGGTCTGATGCTCTGTTGACGTGGCCATACCATCGGAGTTTCCGTTTCTTCACCACTGTGAGCATGTCATCGTGTTGTCCAATGGCTTGTGTTATGGCCTTTCGGACTTAGTTGTTGGTGATGTGTGCTGGGTATAGGAAATGCCCAGAAGTCTTCTGTAGCACCTCATCTCCTCTCCTGTCGCACACACACACACACACACACACACACACACATATATATATATATATATATATATATATATATATATATATATATATATATATATATATATATATATATATATATATATATATATATATATATATATATATATATATATATATATATATATATATATATACTACTCAAAATAATAATACAAGGGCCACTTGGACATATGGGTCTCTCTTTAAATCAGAAACACGAATATATTGTTTCTGGGTACCTGAGGGTGCGGAGTGAGACGGAAAGGGTTAGGGTAAGGGCTAGTTGCCCTAACCCTTTTCCTCTAGGTAACATGTGCATTTTCCGACCAAAAAACCCATTTGCCTTCTTGGATTCTTAAATTGTATGAAACCAAGTGAGGACGCTATCCGGCGTCAATAAACGGTTCGAAAATATTCTCAAACGGTGCGAAAAGACAGTTGACCTAGTAAGAAATACAGCTTGACCTAATTCGTCGCCTAGAGGAGACGAAAAGTTACTTTTTTTCGCTGTTTTCAAAGTTACCTTGGATCTGGGTACATTGCCAGGTACCCAGATCCAAAGCTAGGTACCCAGATGACCGGTACAGAACTATTAAACCTTGTTTCTGGGTACCTGTATAAGACTATCTATCTATCTATCTTTATATATCTATATCTATATCTATATATATATATCTATATCTATATCTATATATATATATATATATATATATATATATATATATATATATATATATATATATACTACTCAAAATAATAATACAAGGGCCACTTGGACATATGGGTCTCTCTTTAAATCAGAACCACGCATTCAATTTATTAGTTTATCATATTTTATTGCAATCATTTCTGCATCAATAACAAAAAAGATTTTAGACATCGGTCGCTTAAAATTCGAGTAAATTCAATTTAACTGGACATACCCCTCATTTACAAAATCAAAACTTTAGAAACCAAAAATCTATAGAGTCAGTATCGGGTGTGGCCACCGTTTGCATCAATGCAGTCTTGGCATCGTTGTCTCATGGACCGTATCAGGTTATGGAGGATGTTTCCTGGGATGGCCAACCACTCTTGCTGGAGAACTTGGGCCAGAACTTCAAGGTTAGCTCCTGGAGGGAGGTTTGCCCGTGTCTGTCGACCCAAGACATCCCACAGATGTTCTATGGGGTTCAAATCGGGTGATCGAGCCGGCCAATCCATCCTTATGACGTGCTGTTGCTGCAGGAAGTCATTGACGATACGCGTTCGGTGGGGTCTGGCATTATCGTCCTGTAGTATGGCACCTTTCCCAATGGCCCGCAGAGCTGGGAGAAACCTAGGTTGCCAATACCGTTTAAGTTGCCATGAATTTGGAGCAGGGGTGTTCTGAAGATTAATGCGAAGCCTCCCCACATCATGACAGATCCACCACCAAAGCGGACATGCTCGCGCACCGTCGCATCAGCAAAACTCGACGGTCGTTGAAAGACAAGGATAACCGAGACTCGTCTGTAAAGAGCACCCTTGACCAATGTTGCCTAGTCCACACCAAATGACGCCGAGCCCAGGCCAAATGCGCTGCACGGTGAGCTGGGGTGAGCAAAGGCCGTACTGCTGGTCGTCTTGATCGCAGGTTTGCCTCGTGTAGACGGTTGCGAATTGTCTGGTCGCTGACGTTAACATTGCTGGCTGCGTGAAGCTGTCTTCTGATGGTGTTTGCTGTAGCGGAACTCATCCTCAGAGCTGACAGGGTGATGAAATGGTCTTGTCTTGCAGTGGTAACGCGGGGGCGTCCGGACCTTCTTGGTTCTTGGACGCTTCCAGTGTTGTTAAAGCGCTCCCGCAGCCTTTGGACAACGGAGTGGGACACTCCCAGCCGCCTGCCAACTTCTCTCACCCCCACCCCTTCCTGAAGCCATGCAATAGCTCTGCCTCTATTCACAACTTTCCGGCACCTCTCATAAAAACTCGTGGGTATCGCCATTATAAATTAAAACGAGGTTAGAATGAAACCAAGTTCCGGTCTGGCTTGTTTTGCTTTTATCAAAGCTTGATGCGTGACTTTTAAATATGGCAAATTGCCGAAAACGACGATTGTTAGAGCCAGAACACGATTGGGATAAGTACAAAAACGGTGGAGGAAGTACTTGCTCAGTGAAAGGATGCAAAAAACAATCGTAGAGGCCTGTATTTGTGGCGACTTCGGAGGTGCGTCGATCATCGACAGAAAGTGAAACAGGACCTGAAGACTCTTGTAGTTTTCCATAGCTTCGCCGTCGCAACCTTCACAAAACACGAAGTAGTTGACTATGTTAGGCGAGCGTTGTGGCCAAGTGGGCTAAGGTGGGACTAACTTGCCTTGTCCACAAGCCAGAAACCAATAGCGCCTGACAGGTGTGGGTTCGAGCCAGCATCTGGGCGTTATGTTTTTCCGAATATTTTTCAAAAATTCACAAATAATGTTAGGTAGGTAGGGTTTAGGCGCGCCACTGGCGATAGAAAGGAATAATAAACTGCAGCAAAAAAATATATATGTGAGGGTACGATACTGGTGGCCAGTGACACAGTCATGTTATTATTCTTGAATATTTGGAAATAACTCACTAAAACACGCGGAGAAAGAAACTGGAAGTATGTTTCATTGAGGGGATTCCCGTTGGTGCATAGGATAGCAGAAAAGTGTGAATCCGCATCAGTCAATCGTCGCCTTCGGGGCATGGTTAGAAAAGCAGCAAAAGCGCTGCCATTTATACCCAGAAAAAAGCGCCGATTGTTGAACTGAAATCAGAAAATGCAAGCCTTTCGCGTGCAAATCACTTTTTATTGTTGAAAATTTTGCTTTATTAGCAAGACAACAGTAAATTATGGTCATTTTTTTTGGTAAAAATTGGGTTTGTTTTTCAACTCAGTGCAGAAAGTTCAAAACTCAGACATGTGATTTACTTGTCAGAATAAGATTGTCTTGAATGTTACTGTACATGATAAGTTTTGAAATAAGCAATATAAGCGATATTATTGATAGCAGCAAAAAATAATTAAACTAAATGAAATATGAGAGTGGCCCTTCAATTATTTTGAGCAGTATATATATATATAAATTATAAAATAATAATAATTATAATGGTAGTAGTAGTAGTAGTAGTAGTAGTAGTAGTAGTAGTAGTAGTAGTAGTAGTAGTAGTAGTAGTAGTAGTAGTATTTGATTGTTTGTCGTGTATACATAAATGCATTAGGAGTTTTTATTGAGTGCATTTGTTTTCTCAACTACCCCGTTAAACAAGAAATTTAAAACTTGTAATATATTGTTCTTCACATAAACAATTGACATGTTTTGACAACGGAGTGAGTGATTTAAACATAAAATTAATTTAAAAGAAATAATAATAAAAATAAATAAATAATAATAATAATAATAATAATAATAATAATAATAATAATAATAATAATAATAAAATTAATAATAATAATAATAATAATATTAATAATAATAAATGTTTATTTCTTTCTTTACTTCATGTACGAGTTTTGAAGGACTGGGTATAAAATGATATTTTAATAAATGTGTTTGTGTAGTATTGTAAGCATTTTTTTGTATTTTGTGTCATAAAATATATTTTGATAAAGTGAAAAAAGAGGAATTATTATTATTTATGCAGCTATACATTAATTTAATAAATAGTTCTTAATTGGTGTTTGTAAAGTGTATATGATTATTGTTGTATAAATGTTCTGTTGATTGCGTGCGTGAAAATATTTGTTTATCATCAGTATAACCTAAGTAAGTAAGTTAATCTGATGAATAAATGTAAAGACAACAACAACAACTTTCACTCTATGTACGTCATTTTCTGTCTAAAATAAAATAACAATTGAAAACAAAGTAGCCTAAATTAAATTAAAAACAACAGAACACTTCACAGACAAGATCTTAAAAGAAATGTTAATAAATTATAGATTTTTTAAATTGAATGTTTTTAAAGCATTGCCCGGAAGTTGAACTCAAACAAAACAATCTGACACAGTTATCATCCATTTGCCCAGGTTTGTCACACATTTTTGTCATGACGCGTTAAGGTTCGTGTATGCAGAGTCAACAATACGGCTAGTCTCATTGGTCAGGAGACGTAGACAGGACAGTCCTAGTTGGAACCAGTTTCTGCTAGCATGGTCTACTTGAAGTCCTGTGCTGAAGTTCACCTCTTTCTGTCCCTCCATGCTGAAACTGGCGTAGATATTCTGAAATCACACAGTGCGCTTGCTTTACCTTCCAGATATGCGCAAAAAATGAAGCAGAATCGGGCGCTGACCCCGGTGATGAACCGGACTTGCTCGGGCTAAAATGTTCGGTTCAAAACGGGGTAAAGATGGCATCGGTGAAAAGCAACCAATCAGCTGATTGTTGGAGGGTCACTTTTGACCTTGAAATCACACAGTGCGCTTGCTTTAACTTCCAGATATGCGCAAAAAAATGAAGCAGAATCGGGCGCTGACCCAGGTGATGAACCGGACTTGCCCGGGCTAAACTGTTCGGTTCAAAACGGGGTAAAGATGGCATAGGTGAAAAGCAACCAATCAGCTGATTGTTGGAGGGTCACTTTTGACCTTTTCTTAGAAAGAACACGTCATCCATTTTAATGACCGGCTTCTCACATGGCCTGATCATGTGCCGGATCTAGCCCGCAGAACTAGCAACAAGCACACCCACAGTAATATAGCAACCTGTAGATTTAAAGTGAATCAGCACTCTCCATCAGAATGCGAACTCGCTTATAGATCTAAATTGTCCAATTAATTCTAAGGGATGGCTGCAATCTGCTGTGTTTGTGTTTCACAATGTTTGTGTGACTGTCATTTCCCAAATATTAAAGTAGATCTCACCCAGTCACAAGGTGTATTGGCATGCATTGGCAGCTATTGCAAAAGGCAATGGCTCAATGTCTATCAAGACAAATTTCAAGGTTTGTGACGTAGGGGTAGAATTTCCTGTGTTTGTCCATTGAGCTTTTCATCGTACGCGGCAATCTCCGGAAATGTGAGCTTTGTTGGGGGTATTCGCTGTCCCGAGTGAGGTTCCAAAGAATAGAAGTACGCGTTTAGACTATAGTTTGGTTATATAGAGCTACTTGAACCCACACAAGTTGTTTCTGATGGGATAGAACCACTTTCATCTCGTGGCGCAGTGGATAAGTCGCCGGTTTCCTATACCGAAGGTCGCGGGTTCGATTCCCGCAAGGGTCGAACGTATGTGACTTACATGTAGGTACGAGACTATTAAGGTCACCGAGGGTTTTCTCCGGGCACTCCGGTTTCCTCCCTCCCTTCAATAATGGTACAGGACGCAGTCAATATAAAAATTTTCAAAAATAAAAATTCGATTTTCTTTTTGTCTTCTAATAGCGATCTCCCTGCCTTTACACCACCTGTTTGAGTGATGGATTTGTATTTGGTGTGTGTGAGGGTGGATGAGACAGTTGAGCGTGTATGTTGGTATAGATCGCCGCGTTTTGAGCCTGATTGATTTGGGGAAAGGCGCGTATATGGCATCCTGTATTATTATTATTATTATTATTATTATTATTATTATTATTATTATTATTATTAAACGATCTTGTTGGAGCGTTCTACGGAATCGTCTGCCACAATCAGTATCCTACTTGACCTAGCTCTACCTCGTGGGGAATACAACGTTTGTGAAAAACACAATATGCCCAGATTTCATACAATCCTTTTCCGTCAGCCAAACAAATAAGTACACTACAAATATAAGGCGATGTTCTCATCTGTATGTGTAAAGTAATCATTATCGTCATCAATAACATCGTCATAGTCGTCATCACTACCATCACCGCCAAACATCAGCATCACCATCATCATCGTCATCATCATGCCATTATTATCGTCATCGTCAACATCATCGTCATCATCATCATCATCATCATCATCATCATCATCATCATCATCATCACCTTCACCATCATACCTGTTGGTCGGTGGAGCTAAGGTTTCGTTGGTACAGCCAGAACTCCACCGATCTTCGATACTCTTGGCAGAAGTGAAGCAGAGTGTCTCTGGCGCCCACGAACATCCCCCCACCCACCCACACCTTGTTATGATAGTAGATCAGGCGAACTGACTGACTGAAGTTTGGCCACCTTATCTGAAATTGAAAACACCCATTGTTGTATAAACATCGCTCGCTTAGACTGAAAATGGCCCACTTTGAAGTGGAGTCAGCGTGACTTAAGCTTAGGTCCTGTTAAAATGTGCAGTGAGCCCCGCTCTCTTACACACACCCACACACACACACACACCCACATACCTACACAAGAAGAAGAAGAAGAAAAAGAAGAAAAGCAGATGGAAAGCTTATATCGTCTAGTCCTTTTCTTTTTATCTTTGTATCCCCCACGAGGGAGAGCTAGGTTAAGTACGGGAAGGCAGTTAACTCAGTGGTGTATGCAGTGTACTCCAATGTCAGGTGATTACATTGAAGCCTGTTCAGGCAGTGGTTCAAAGTCCGTTGACGGCATGGGGTATAAAAATAAAAATAAAAATTAATTAACGCTCTCTGGCACTATCCATGATGCTTTGGATGGCGCCACTCTTGAGGTCCTGAATGACGGCTCTGCAACGCGCATTCCGGACATTGCTTCTCATTCGGCTACTGCTATCGATCTTTCTTTGGCCTCCACGGAGGTCGCCGCGATTGCTACCTGGTCTATCACAAGTGACCCTTTTTTCTCAGATCACATACCTATTATCATTTCTATGCAGTCTGCTCCGGTGGTCATGGTGCCGCCTAATGTTATCCCAAACCTTAAGAAATTAAACTGGGACACCTATTCCTCCCTCTTGTCCGATTACTCCCTTCCCAGCTCTGCCTCGGTGGATGACTTGGAGTCACACATCCGGGCACGCATGTTGAATACGGTTGCCTCCCTGGCTCCGGCTGGCCGCCCGTCTGGTGCTCAGCCTAAGCCTTGGTGGACGCCCGAATGTAAGGAGGCCGTTCGGCTGAAGAAACATAGGTATACTCAGTATCGCCGCTGTAACACGGCTGAGTCCCATGCTGCTATGAAAAGCGCAAAATTCGCTGCTAAAAAGGTTATTGCCCATGCTAAGCGTGCGTTTTGGCTAACGCAGTTTGCCGGGAAACTTTCCACTACCCAGCTATGGACCAACGTCAAAAAAGTACGTGGTCGATATCGCCCTATGCCCTTTGACCTGAAGGATGATCTCGGTACTTATACTGTTGAGCAGGACAAGGCGAATGCCTTCCTTAGACACTTCGCCCTTACGGAGGAGCAGTTGCCTCAGACGGAGCGGGACCGGCGGGCCGCTGCTGACCCTCTGCCCGTCCCCCCTGTCGACCTCCCATCCCCTGAAGACAGAATAGATATCACCCTGTTGGAACTAGCGCGTGCACTTCGCGGCTGTAATTGTAGCAAGGGACCTGGCCCTGATGGTGTCCATTATCTTATGGTTAGAAAGGCTCCTCCATCCTTTAAATGCGAATTAGTTAAACTCTTCAACACTTGCCTTGCGACGGGCACCGTTCCGGCTTCCTGGCGCAGGGCGACTGTTGCTCCCATTTTAAAGGCTAATAAACCCAAAAACCTTGTTTCCAGTTATCGCCCCATAGCACTAACCTCGCATTTGTGTAAAATTTACGAACGCATCCTCAAGGCCCGCCTGGAGCATTTTTGTTCTGAGCGGGGTGTCTTACCCTTGTCCCAGACTGGTTTTCGGCGTGGTCGGTCGGTGACTGACCACGTCGTTAAACTTATTGAGCACATTAGGCGGGCCCAGGGTCGGAGACGGACGGTGCTGGCATGCTTCTTTGACGTGGCAAAGGCCTTCGACTCTGTCTGGCACGATGGCCTGATTCGTCGTCTCCGGTCGCTGGGCCTTCGGCGGGAACTGATCGCCTTTGTTTCTTCCTTCCTAAGGGAGAGGACTATCCAGGTTGCGTGGAATGGTTCTTTGTCGGGTACTAGTGTTCTGACCATGGGGGTCCCGCAGGGCTCCGTCGTTGCATCTCTGCTGTTTGCTATCGCAATCTCCGAAGTTACGACTGATTGTCAGCCTGGTAATACAGCTACTGTCTATGCTGATGATATTGCCATGTGGCGCACGACTAGGTGCAGACGCATTGGCCGACAGTATCCATCCTTTGTTAGGGATCTGGAACTTTTCCAACAAGACATCGATAGTATTGTTGACGCCCTGTCGTCTGCTGGCCTTACCTTATCCCCTGGTAAAACTGTTTTTATTCCCTTCTCCCATAGATGGGACGCTGCTTATTCTGACCTGGCTGTCCGGGTTGCGGGTGCTCTTGTCCCCCCGGTCCGGCAGATCAGGTATCTTGGTATAATTTTCTGTCAGACGGGCAGTTTTGTTCAGCATATCACCAGTTCTGTTGCGTCGGCCTACCGTGCGGCGAGGGTCATTGGGGCCCTCCGCAGAGAGGCCTGGGGTCGTGATCCCAGGACCTTGGTCTCCCTATATCACTCTCTGGTCCGCACCCGTTTGCTTTATGGTGCTGAGTTGCTCTATGGTATTTCTGACGCCCAGCTTCAGCGTCTTGCTAGCGCCGATTGCGCAATTCTGAGGAGGCTGCGTCTTCTGCCGTGCTCGGTTCCCGCACCCATGGTCTATCAGATTGCCGGGGTTCTTCCCATCTGGCACCAGATTCGCCGTATGGGGGCGGGATACATTTGTAGGGCAGGTGTAGTTCCAAATACCACGAAGACCGAATTGCGGGCGAATTTTGGTGGACTGCGCTGTCGTCGTCACCGTCCGGGTCTGGGTGAAACTCTTGATCCCCTGCTGCTTGGCGTCCTTGGCAGGTTGCGGACTGTAGAGTCCGTTCCTGCACAGACTGCACCGTCGTGGGTTGGTCCCCCTTTTTCAGTTTCTCTGGCCTTTGACGGCCTTGTGCGTGATTCTCATCTTCCACTCTTAACACAGTTGGCGCGCGAGCGCCTTTCTTCCCAGTCTGCTCACATTCGCATTTTTACCGATGGCTCCGTCCGTGAAGACGGTACGGCCGGCTGCGGGTTCTCTATTCCGGGGGTGGGCGACTGGTCCTTTGGTGCTCCCCCCGGCTCTAGTTCTCTCACGGTCGAGTTACTAGCCATCAGACAGGCACTCCTTGCCATGGCTGGGTCCGGCCTTCCTGCCGGCTTTAACATTGTGCTGGCTTCCGATTCACTTTCGGCCCTTCGCTGTCTCAGCGAGGGCTCTTCTCGTGCTCGACCTGCGCTAGTCTCGGAGGTCTGGGATTGCGCTGGTGCTCTGTCCAGCTCCGGTGTCTCCGTCTCCTTCTGTTGGGTACCGGCCCATGTGGGCATTTCTGGTAATGAGGCGGCGGATCGTGCCGCGGGCACCGGTTCTGCTGGCAATGCTCTCACCTCTTTGCGCATCCCACCCTCAGCCTCTGAGGCGCAGGGTGCAGTTTCCAGGCGAGTCTGGTCCGAATGGTCCCGTGAGCTGCATCTCTGGTGCACAGCACGCTCCTATTGCTTTTTTCCGCCCTCCAGTAGGCCGCTCCCTCTCTGTTTTGCCGTTCCTCCTTGCCTGCGCTTCATTGCTATGCGCCTTTTTGCGGGGCATTGAAGGACACGGTGGACACCTACAACCTGTATATGTTCGATGCCTATCTCCTTTCAGCACTGCCTGTTTAATTGTGAACTTCTCGCAGCTCAGTTTGCCCCCCTTCGAGTCCTCTGCACTGAGCTGAGGCTTTCTGCAGATATGGCAGGTTTTCGAGAAGCCGTGGAGACCAGGGGTCCTGTCCTGCTTGTTCTGGTTGCTCGGCTTGTAATAGGATCTGAGGTTGCGACACTTCTATGATTCGGCTCTTGTTTACCGACTGGCTCGGTTTTAACTTTATGTTTTAATCTTTTAACCTTCTCTTGCTCGCTATCAGCGAAGCCGAGCTGTCTCCCGTCTTCTCCATCTCTACCATGTTGCTATGGGTATTTCCCGTTCTGGTTGACGACTGGGTGATAGCCTTGTTGCTATTTTAATTATCTTATATATCTCATCTGATGTTTATGGCCCCTGTGGCCCACCATGTTGTGAACACAAATAGCCCTGGAGCTGTACGGTCACACATTGGTGGTCATTACCTTATTGGATAGCCACTGTGCTGCCACCTCAGTGGGACCAGTTATGGCCGTATGTTGCCTCTTGGTCATATACTGGTGGATTTTATATATGTTAGCCTTTGCGCTGTTTTTATGTACTTTTTTTTTTACTAATTTCTCACTTTAGGTCCTATGGTGCCCATGGCCCACCGTGGTAAGCCCATGCATAGCCATGTTGCTGTGTGGATTCTTGCCCGGTGGTTATTACCTATAGGATAGCCATGTTGCTGCCACCCTAGTGAGCCCAGCTATTGCCATGATGCTATTCGGGCATATACTGCTGGATTGTATATTTTTGTGAGATGACGGGTGTCTGACGCTTATACGTGTTGTTGTGTTTTTTTTTTAACATTTTATTCTCGGGTTAATGCCGATTGATATATTTGTAATCTAATACCTTTAATACTATACAGGTTATCCTGCAACGTGTGGCATATGCCGTACCTTGACTGCTTGGCCATTCCTGTAATTTTATATTTGTAAGATTTTAACCATTTTATAGTATATAACTTTTAAACTAGCATTTTTGTATGCTCTTGGAGTCGATTTTATTGTTTTTATGTGACCCTATGGTTTTATTTTAATTTTGTCCACTAGCCTCTATTTCCGGGGGCAGCACGCCCCACTGAACCGGTATTTGAGACCTTGTTGCCTCTGGCGGCGATGCGTCCTCTCCTTTAGCCAGCGCCGAGCGAGTTCGGCCCGCTATGAGGCGCCATTTGTAAATTAAATGGTTATTGTCATTATATCTATAGAACATACATTTTACCTGTATAAAAGATATGGTATAATTATAAAATGAATTATATACCTATAAAATACATTCTATAGCAATACAACATTTTTTATAGCTATAAAGCAACATTTTTATAGCTACAGACTACATTTTACGATATACAAGAGATCATACACGAATCGTCACGCCGTTTGTAAATATTAAACACAAAAAAACTATTTTATTTATAAACAAAACATTTTATAAGTAACCAATTCATTTTATCTATAAACAAAACATTTTATAAGTAACCAATTCATTTTACCTATAAACAAGTCATTGTATCTAGAAACAATTCAAATTCGCAGGTAAACGTATTGTCACACAAATAAACAAATAAATAAACAAAGATACGCGGATTTTCAGACTGTGCAGTGGTCCTTTAAAAAAGAAAGGTGTTGTTTTTAATTTTGTTCTTCAGGTGTGGGGCACAGAGGATATCGACATTTATTTGAACTGCTTTTGACCAATTACGTCGTCGTTTGTCAGTTTTGCTTCTCCTTGACTCGATATCATCATCAGTGTGAGGTTGTTTTCTCAGTAAAGTTCAATAGGTAAAAACACGGATACACCTATTTAAAACGCTCCGAATCACAGCTGTGGAATACTCATAAGTTTATGGCTAAAACAACCCTGGGGTGGTATTCATGAGGCAGCTTACCTAGCGGATAAATCCGCGAAGCCGTACTGTAGGGTATGGATTTACCTGCGGTTTAGCAGACTTGATCCACTGGATAACTGTTTCATGAATACCTCTCCCCAGCTCTTTGACGAGTTTCTGTTCGTTTTCTGAACTCACGACCTCAACCCATCTCCATCCTTGCAAAACTGTTCTAGGTGCTAAACAGTGACAGATGGGAAACTTGTCCGGGTCAGCAAAATTACAACAGAGGCACACACACACACACACACACACACACCCACACACCCACAATCTCTCTCTCTCTCTCTTTCTCTCTCACCCTGAAGTGGGCCAAGGCCATTGTTCATTATTAAAGTGTCAAAGTCTCTCTCTCTCTCTCTCTCTCTCTCTCTCTCTCTCTCTCTCTCGCACTATCTTTTGGACTTAAATAAATAAATAAATAAATAAATAAATAAATATATCATTGTATTGATTGATAATAAATTATTATATGATTGTATTGATTGATAATTGTATTTATTTATTTATGTGAAAAAATAAGTGTAAACGTTTTATTTTTCCAAGTTCCATCAGCTAATCCAGTAGAAAATTATATTGCGTTTCAGAATTGTATTAGCACCTTGAACCCTGGATGCCCCACCAATTCTGAGCCCATTCCCAATAACCCTATTCCAAACAGCAAGTACTAGAAAGAACAGTAAGCTTTGTACGGACCGCAAGACTAAGGTAAGGTTACGGGACCGGTTTATCGGTCTATCGGGGCACAGCTGTTTAAGGGCTAGACCGATTTATCGGTCTATCGGGGCACTGCTGTTTAAGGGCTAGACCGATATATCGGTCTTTCGGGTTCAAAGGGTTAGTTTTACCCAGTTATTAGAATGGTGTAAAATTGTCACGATCTGGAGCCAGTTTATTTTGACAGTTCAAATCAGAACCTGAATCTTTATTGTATCAATGAAAACATAGGGACCCCCGTTGGGGTGCCGGGTTTTTTAGTATAAATAGTATCCCCACATTCTGGAAATTTAGTGCTTTAAATTCCCACACTCGCTGTCTTTCTCATTTGCTCTTTCTCATTCCTGCTCTGTTCTATCAATCTGCTATACTATCTTTTTCTTCGCTAGACCAGTCACCTACCTTTTTTCTTAAAAACTCTTCCGGGACAAGACTCCTTATTTGTGTATGAGGTCTGTTGGATCAGCTTGGGAATATTGGACGCTTTCTGCCAGGTGTTCACTATGGCTTCCTATGATGTTATTATTTAGCAATGTAGGCATTTTATATGTATGTGTTTTTTTTATATTTTATAATGTTTGTATTCTATTTTGTTTTTGTAACGGGGGGGGGGGGGGGGGGGGGGGGGGGGGGAGGGGGGGGGGGGGTGGGGGGGGGGGGGGGGGGGGGGGGGGGGGGGAGGGGGTGGGGGGGGGGGGGGGGGGAGGGGGGGGGGGGGGGGGGGGGGGGGGGGGGGTGGGGGGGGGGGGGGGGGGGGGGGGGGGGGGGGGGGGGGGGGGGGGGGGGGGGGGGGGGGGGGGGGGGGGGGGGGGGGGTTTCGATAAATTTAGAGTATAGCCGACACAGCGTCCCCTGCGTGGGATGTCTTTATTGTAAAGTGACTGGCTGTTGGAGAACTTTCAGTTTTACCATTAGGGTTGTTTCAGCAGATCTTTTATGTGGATCAGGGGTTGTCCGGTCCTGATTTGGCTCGGAAGAGTCCGCTGGACCTAAAGCAATAACCATGTAATGTAATGAAAACACAGGTTGTAACTCAATGCAATACCACATTTCGCAGTCAAAGGGGGTGGCCAGACGCGATTGCGGAGAGGACGTGAAAATGGTAGGCAAAGGATGTTGGTTTTAATCCTGGGGGATATTTTATTCGGAAATGAGAGGTTGACAACTTGTGTTTTTGTTTTGTTTTTAGTTACCTAAAGTTATCCGGGCGGACCTCATCATAGCATGCTATCTCAGAACACTATGAAAGCTACCCCGAGCTGCAAGCTGTTCTTCAAAAACGATGAGGGAGGGGGAGGTACAGTGGGTGGGGGAGGGGAGGTTGTGAGGTTGCAAGCCAGTGCAAGGTCGAACTAGCGGAGCTAGCCCAGCTTGCAACTGAAATCAAGCTTTTATGGAGGTTTTATGGAGGACAAATCGGAAATTAGAGGCAAGAAACAGTGTTCATTTGCAAAGAATGTCCGCCCAAAGTAGAATAACTCTGGGAGCAACATGCAGGAAAACCGGCCAAAGTTGTTTTCCCCTCATATTTCCGAGCATGGTCTTCAACATTTCTATCTTTCAATCTTGCACGTACGATCTTCTTTAACCTACATCTATAATCTATGCATTGAACACAATCAGTTTCCTTCAATATTTAAAGAAGCTAAAGTAATACATTTACCTAAAACAAGTGATACTTCAGTTCTTGACAACTTTCGACCAATTTTCATTCTGCTTGTTCTGTCTAAGCCCCTAGAAGATATATTCATATTAACCTTATGAAGTACTTAGAAAATAATGCTCTTTTTCATCCTTTTCAGTATGGCTTCAGACCTAAACACTATTGTCAAACAGCGCTCTCCCATCTTTGTGATATTTGGCTTAATGCTATAAACAAGCAAGACATTGTATGGGCAGTTTTTCTTGACCTTAAAAAGGCATTTGACCTAGTTATCCATGATATGTTAATTAATAAGCTAAAGTACTATTTTCAAAACTCTGCATCTGTATTATTTTTTAAATAATATTTATCAAACAGCCACCAATCAGTAGATACTAATGGTTCATTTTCGTCTTCTGGAGATGTCACTTGTGGAGTTCCTCAAGGATCGATTCTTGGCCCTATTTTATATTGTATATTTATCAATGACATGCCCCTTTTTCTCACACAAAACGTTAACCTTGACCTATTTGCTGATGATGCACCCCTCCATACTTCTAATAAAAATCTACAACAGGTAGAACAAAGTCTTCAAATAAGCATACATGAAATTGATTACTGGTGTGACAACAATAGAATGAAATTAAACCCTGTGGGTTCGGGCATTAACTAGAATAGACCCAACGTTTCCCGGCGTGTCGCAAGAGGCGACTAACAGGGGTGATGTTAGCACGGCATCACTGGGCGAAAGTCTTCTACACAGAAGTCACCGGACTGGGCGGAGGAACCTCACGTTACTACAGGTTCAACGACCACGTGCTCAGGGCCAAGGCGAGCCACACTGTATTCGTGGATTTCGGCTGTGGCCAACAGCCTGGAGAGGATTAGGCACCGCCAGGTCCTTCGGTAGGCATCAGCTCCCTGTGAGGTATTCTTTATCTTTTTCATCTCTTTTCGTTTATCACACAGATCCAAAAGTTCAGGTGTGATCCACGGCTTCTTCTTTGGTCGGTGCTTGCCAAGGATCTCAGTGGCGGCATCTGGCACAGCTGAGTTGAAGGTGGTGGTCATGGTGTTGACATCTACTTCATCAGCCACCAAAATGAGCAGAGGTGCAAATTTCCCTCCAATGACATCCGAAAAGGCATGCGCACAATAAAGGAGAACTGGATAGAAGATCAATGCCAGGAAATAGAGAACAGTCTGAACAAGAACAACAGCAAGAAGGCCTACCAGACTGTGAAGCGGCTGACAAGTGTCAAACAGCCCAAAATCTCCACGATCCAAAGCAAGTCTGGCATATGCCTTACAGAAGAACAAGAAGTCATGGACAGATGGACAGAGTACTGCTCTGACCTTTACAACCATACACCAAATGGAGACCCATCAGTTCTAGCATGTCCAGAGAACAGAGAAGAAGAAATCCTCCCAATTCTCCGGGAAGAAGTTCAGGCAGCAGTGCAATCGCTAAAAAAAGGGAAGTCAGCGGGAGTGGACAACATACCCGCGGAACGGCAAACTTGTTTTTTCCAACCTAGTTCCAGTCATTCGCCCAAAAAGGCAATCACCGAAGTCGAACGAAGCTCTCCGATGTGTTACGAAATGATGCTTGCATGACTACGACTAGCTGACATTAAAAATGATCGCTGTTGCTTCTAATTCTGTTCGATTTACACAGATTTAGCATTTCGCAACGGTATACTTTGTTAATATGAGCATAATATGAGCATAATTATTATCGACCATATTTAATAGTTGCGTTCCTTGATTTGCATTTTGTTAGTTCTAAGCAGCAAAGGCTAATAATAGCATTGCCCATTTCCTGCCTAGAACCAAGTAGACACTGTTATACAGTATACATAGGCTTAATCTACATTATTATATTATAAGTCAGTCTCCGCGCAGCGAAGAAGCTCACTAGCTGCATATAATTATTAGACCTGTATTGTTTGTTTTATACGTAAATAAATGTATTAACTTTATCTATTCTAATTGATAATATTTAGGCCTATACTTTATAATATTCGAATCTTGAAATTTCCGAAGAAGGACGAATAGGCTAAGCGAATTTTTTATTTTTTTATATAACTCGAGATCAGAGTTAAATTAATAGTTAGTTATTCATTGCTTACAGGGTCCAGCGGACTGCAAAGAGTCGAATCAGAACCACAAAATCAAGACAACTCGAGATCAGAGTTAAATTAGAAGCTTATTAGTTATTCATTGCTTACAGAGTCCAGCGGACTGCAAAGAGCCGAATCAGGACCACAAAATCGAGACCACAACTTAGCAAGTAGTAGTAGTAGTAGTAGTAGTAGTAGTAGTAGTAGTATAGTAGTAGTAGTAGTAGTAGTAGTAGTATAGTTATTTAGTTAAATCTTTAATTTATTTATTTGTTTTGTTTGTGTGTTGTTATTATTATTATTATTATTATTATTATTATTAGTTTTTTATTATTATTATTATTATTATTATTATTATTATTATTATTATTATTATTATTATTATTATTATTATTATTATTATAATAATAATTCCTACTTTAAAAAAAATAAAAAAGAATAGTGTGCTGCTGTGCGTGCTCAATGGTGTAAATATGGTCAGTGACGTTTTGTTTGTTTTTGCTGAAGTTGGGTGTAACCCTAAATATTCAGATGGTGGTGTTACTGGTTATTTTTTCTAATAGATTTAACAAAGTTTTCATATGATTTATAAATTTCCGCCCGCCACGCAACATTTTTTTTTATACCTGTTTCTCATTAAAATACATATAATTGAAATACATATAACAAATTTACTGTATCAGTTAAAAAGAATAATATTAGTTAAATAAATAATTGCTTTGGTGCTTCCAATAAAAATATCACTGTTTTTTGAGACCATTATAAACTTGCTTTGCCTTGTTGTACTGAAGTGACACCAACGTCTCCATAGCGCTTTGAAGTTTTGTCATGGTTTTATTGTTGATATAGATGTGAAATCGTTGTATGTGTGCTTTATGTGTTATGTATTACTTTTACACCTGATTACTAATTGTGTCAGTATATTATTCATCATAAAATAATAATAAATAATACTAACTGCTTCAAAATGCAAATCTCGACTTGAGCTTGAAGCGGTGCAAATCGAAATAGAATTAGATCTAGCAGCGGCAATTTTATGCACGGATGTTTCACCACAGGCGCTGAAGTCTTTTCTTTTGTCTTTGTAAACTCTTAAATACGTACGTAGTATAGTATGTAATTGAGGCCTACGAAAGACGAGACTTCCAAGCCTGTGGTTTCACGTAGTCCTGCCAGCATTCGTTCGTAAAACATCGTATAGCTTCGCTCGACTCGGAGAGCTTCGTTCGACTTCGGTAATTGCCTTTTTCGGGAAAGTGACTGGAACTAGGTTGGAAAAAACAAGTTCGCCCGCGGAACTGCTACAAGCAGGAGGAGAAGCGATGATTGATGCCCTCACCATTATCTGTAACAAGATCTGGCAGAGTGGGGAGGGGCCTATACCATGGACCCAGTCGCTTGTCATCACTCTTCCCCAAAAAAGGTAACCTTCAGGAGTGTGAAAATTACCGCACCATCAGCCTCATCAGCCATCCCAGCAAAGTCCTCCTAAAAATAATACTCAACAGGTTGAAACCCCAAGCTGAACAAATCATAGCTGAAGAACAAGCAGGATTCAGGGCAGGGCGAAGTACCACTGAACAGATTTTCAACCTCAGAATAATCTGTGAGAAATACCTACAGCACCAACAACATCTATATCATGTGTTCATAGACTTCAAGAAGGCGTTTGACCGAGTCTGGCATACAGCTCTATGGGCAACAATGAAAGTGTACAACATCAGCCCTAAAATTATTGAAGTCATCAAAAGCCTGTATGACAAGGCTACCAGTGCAGTCCTCCACAACAGCGCCATCGGGAACTGGTTCAGAACAACAATCGGTGTGCGTCAAGGATGCATACTCTCTCCAACACTCTTCAACATCTTCCTAGAGCGCATCATGTCAGATGCTCTTGCAGATCATGAAGGCACGGTCAGCATAGGGGGTAGAGCAATCTCCAATCTTCGTTTTGCGGATGACATTGATGGATTGGCTGGAGAGCAACAAGAACTTGAACAGCTGGTACAGAGGCTTGACACCACCTCCAGAGCTTATGGAATGGAAATAAGTGCAGGGAAGACCAAAAATGATGATCAACAACACCAATGGCATCAACACGGACATCAAAGTCCAAGACCAATCCCTCAACACAGTGCATAGCTTCAAATATTTAGGAGCCATTGTATCAGACAATGGGTCCCGACAGGAAGTCCTCTCCAGGATCGCACAAACAACTGCTGCCCTGACAAGGTTGAAGCCCATTTGGAAAGACAGGACCATCAGTCTACATTCCAAAGTAAGACTGCTGCGCTCCCTTGTCATCTCCATCTTCCTATATGCTTGCGAAGCATGGACCCTCACAGCAGATCTCCAACGAAGAATTCAAAGCATGGAGATGAGGTGCTACAGAAGACTTCTGGGCATTTCCTATACCCAACACATCACCAACGACGAAGTCCGACAGACCATCACACAAGCCATTGGACAACACGATGACCTGCTTACAGTGGTGAAGAAACGGAAACTCCGATGGTATGGCCATGTCACCAGATCATCAGGACTTGCAAAGACTATTCTGCAAGGCACAGTGCAAGGAGGTAGAAGAAGAGGGAGACCGAGAAAGAGATGGGAGGACAACATTTGAGAATGGACTGGTTTGACACTGAGCGAAGCCATCAGGGCTGCTGAGGACAGAGAAAGATGGAGTATGCTGGTTAAACGATTATCTGTGGTGCCCCTACGACCTCCGGGTTATGGGTCAGGATAGGATAGGATAGGAAACAGTCTTCATAAAAGAGCAGTCAAGATACTCTCTAAGTCTTATAATATAAATACAGATATTACAACTAATGAGAAATACAAGGAACTCCAAATACTACCACTTCAAAAACAATTTATATTTAATACAGCTATCCTTATGTTCAAAATCACACACGGAGAAACATCTGCATACCTTGATATCTTTTTTACTAAGTTAGTTGATGGGTATAGACTTTTTAATTATAAACTACCCCTCCCTCGTATTGATTTATACAAAAACAGCCTATCATTTAATGGAGCTGCTGTATGGAGTGTATACATTGCGACACAATATTTTCTTTCAAAAAAAAAATCTATATATAAGCATCTGGAAAATTAATTATAAAAGTGATATATTTTAATATAATAACATAATTTTTCAGGCAAATATTTTTTTTAAAACTATTCATTATATATTTATTTATTTATTTATTTATTTTTGTTGTTGTTTTTATTGTTATTATTATTATTATTATTATTATTATTATTATTATTATTTGCCTTAAGATATTTTTGTTATAAGATTAATAATATTGATGATAATGGGGGTGATGGTGGTGTTAGTAGTAATAATAGTACTACTAATTATTATTGTATTTGTTATTATTCATATAATTGCAATTATTATTATTATTATTATTATTATTATTATTATTATTATTATTGTTATAATTATTATTATTATTGTTATATTATTATTATTATTATTATTATTATTATTATTATTATTATTATTATTGTTAATTATTATTAGTATTATATTATTATTTTTATTATTATTATGATTATTATTATTATTATTATTATTATTATTTTTATTAATTATGATTATGATTATGATTATGATTATTATTATTATTATTATTATCTTGATTTTTTTTAACATTATTATTCTAAGGTGGATAGTGAGGGGTAGTTGCCTACAATTGTTTAAAGATAATGATGAAGATGATGGTGTGATTGTGTTGGTTGGGTGGTTGTTTTATTAAAATCTTTTTTTCACCAAGATGATAAAGACCGTACGCACGCATTCATACTCACGCATTTAAACAGGAACACATGTACACACACTCAAGTACACGCACTATCTCCATCTCTTTCACATATACTCAAACATAATTTATAAACACATCATAACATAAGTAACAATGTCAGTTAAATAAAACGGGTGACTGGATAATTAATTAAACTTTTATAAGACAATTAAAATAATAAATACATATATTTAAAATAAATAAATAAATAAATTTAGAAAAATTTTTGTTTAAAGAAAATAAGAAGAAGAAGAAGAAGAAGAAGAAGAAGAAGAAGAAGAAGAAGAAGAAGAAATAATAATAATAAAAGTAAAATAAATACATAAATATATTTTAAAAAATAATAAGAAATTTAAAAAATAATAATAATAAATTTAAAAATAATGAAATAAATAAATTAATAAAATAAATAAGAAATTTTAAAAAATTATAAATTAAAAATAATATCCTATCCTATCCTATCCTGTCCCATAACCCGAAGGTCGTAGGGGCACCACAGATGATCGCTTAACCAGCATACTCCATCTTTCTCTGTCCTCAGCAGCCCTCATGGCTTCGCTCAGTGTCAAACCAGTCCATTCTCGAATGTTGTCCTCCCACCTCTTTTTCGGTCTCCCCCTTCTTCTACCTCCTTGCACTGTGCCTTGCAGAATGGTCTTTGCAAGGCCTGATGACGTGGCCATACCATCGGAGTTTCCGTTTCTTCACCACTGTGAGCAGGTCATCGTGTTGTCCAATGGCTTGTGTGATGGTCTGTCGGACTTCAACGTTGGTGATGTGTTGGGTATAGGAAATGCACAGAAGTCTTCTGTAGCACCTCATCTCCATGCTTTGTATTCTTCGTTGGAGATCTGCTGTGAGGGTCCATGCTTCGCAAGCATATAGGAAGATGGAGATGACCAGAGAGCGCAGCAGTCTTACTTTGGAATGTAGACTGATGGTTCTGTCTTTCCAAATGGGCTTCAACCTTGTCAGGGCAGCAGTTGTTTGTGCGATCCTGGAGAGGACTTCCTGTCGAGACCCATTGTCTGACACAATGGCTCCTAAATATTTGAAGCTGTGCACTGTGTTGAGGGATTGGCCTTGTACTTTGATGTCCGTGTTGATGCCATTGGTGTTGTTGGTCATCATTTTGGTCTTCTCTGCACTTATTTCCATTCCATAAGCTCTGGAGGTGGTGTCAAGCCTCTGTACAAGCTGTTCAAGTTCTTGTTCCTCTCCAGCCAATCCATCAATATCATCCGCAAAACGAAGATTGGAGATTGCTCTGCCCCCTATACTGACTGTGCCTTCGTGATCTGCAAGAGCATCTGACATGATGCGCTCTAGGAAGATGTTGAAGAGTGTTGGAGAGAGTAGGCATCCTTGACGCACACCGATTGTTGTTCTGAACCAGTTCCCGATGACGCTAAATAATAATGAACTAATAATGTTTTTAAAAAATAATAAAAATAATATTTAAACATAATAAGATACCAAAATATAAGTAATCATGATAATAGTAATAATAATAATAATAATAATAATAATAATAATAATAATAATGATAATAATAATTATAATAATAATAATAATAATAATAATAATAATAATAATAATAATAATAATAAACAACCAGATATTAAATCACAACCAATACTATAAATAATATTACCGACACATCATTAAGTAAGATATGCTATTGTTTATCAGAGAAAATAACCAACAGCAGAACCGATAAACGTTTTTGCTAAAATAATGCAACTATCAAAACTAATTCTGCCTAGTGATGGTACACTGTTAGGCAAGAGGCCTCTTAAATCATTGCATTCAAAATGCAAATGTTTCAAAGAAAACGTCTCGTTGCAAACGCATTTAACATTTTTGCAATACTTCTCTTTATAGCATTTAAATAATTATATTCTATACGCCATTGACACTACAGATCTATAAATTCCACAGTGTTTTTTCATACTGCTGATTAAATGTACAACGTTTCTTCATTTCTTTTTCAATTAGATTATTACCCTCTTTAGCAGAAAGTAAAATATATAAGGATATTGCATTAATATTCGCAGCTCCGTTTTGGGCAGCTCGATCAGCCCACTCATTGGAAAGAAAACCACAATGTGAAGGAATCCAACAAAAATTTACCTGTGTACCATTAATGATAAGATTATGAACCAAGATTTTGATTTCTAATATTATATGTTTTCTTTCTTTATTATTATTTGAGTTCAAAGCCTCTAAAACAGATTTGGAATCAACACATATTACAATACTAAATAAAGTTAAGGGCATGCTAGAAATTCTATTTATAGCCATTAGTACTGCAATCAGTTCTGCAGTGAAAATCCTTTTCCTAAATAGTATGTTTGTGTAAGTTAAAAATCGGGAATAACAAAAGCTGCACCACTATCTCCATTTTCTAGGACAGAGCCATCAGTATATATTTTCAAATGACCCGAGTATTTTTCATTTAAATGATAGCGCATTTGGAAATCATTAACCCTGTATTATGATTCTTCTTTTCTGCAGTGATATAAATATAATAGTTCGCTTTCTCAAGTTCCCATAAAGGAACAGGAGACACTATTTTCTTGTTATTCATAAGATCCGTATTTTCCATGTATCTCTGTACTAATTCTTTAGTAGATGTAGCTATAGTTTGAAAATATTTAATTTTTGGCGATTGCTTTGGAACTTGGATGTCCGATCTTAACTGCAACTCCTCATTGGTACTGTTATCTACTGCTGTTGCTCTAATAACATATTTAGCACAAAGCAGTTTCCTCCAGTCATCTAAAAGGAGAACTCCTGATGCTTCATATGCATATATTGTTTTTGTATATATTGGAACACCAAGCACCAATTTTATAGCTTTACTATCTAAACTCTGTAATCTTTTAATGTAGCATACAGGTGCAGAAAAATAAACTTCCTGTTCATATGATAATTTGGAACGAACAAGAGAAACTGCTAAATGCACTAAGGTTTTGGAATCCTGACCCCAAGGTTGGTTACTAATGATTTTTATCAAATTATAACTTTTCACTGCTTTTTGCATTAAGTACTCAATATGTTTTTTCCAGTGTAATTTAGATGTTATGTAAACACCAAAACATTTTACTTCTTTGACATATTTGAGTTCCACATTATCAACATTAATTTTTGGTAATTGTCTAGGTTCATGCCCATTATTAAATAAAATCATATTGGTCTTTTCTTTTGAGAGTTCCAGTCCATTAGTATTCATATAACTTGAAATATTACTTATTTCTATTTGATATAATTTACTGATGTGTTTTATTTCATTGATAGACGTCTTTTTCTTCAAGGATGCGTTCATCTAGATAGCGATATCGTCTGCATATTGAACAAGAGAAACTCTTTTACTTACAACCTTAGGTAAATCATAAATTAAAATATTAAAAAGAATCGGAGATACTATAGAACCTTGTGGAATTCCCATATCTGTTGTGCGATGTAAAGAATACGAATTACCAACTTTCACGCTTATTTTTTGCCCTGTAAGAAACGTTCTAATATAATTGTACATACGGCCAGACAACGTTATGTTATGTTATGTTATATCAGTTTATAGTCCCCTCTCTTCCCGATAAGGATTTTCAGAGAGGAGACTCTGATAACGAGACTCTGATACCAGACAACCCCATTTGTTTCAACTTATATCACAATCTCGCATGCCATACTCTATCATAAGCTTTGCATACATCAAAAAACGTGGCTAATGTACATTTTCTCCTTGCAAATTGTCTTTTAACCTGGGTAGTTAATTTTACTAGATGGTCTACTGTAGATCGACCTTTCTGAAAACCTGCCTGATTTACAGGAATTATTTGCTGTTTAGTACAATAATATGTTAGTCTCTCTAGGATGATCTTTTCCATTAACTTACAAACGTGTGATGTTAAGGAAATGGGTCTATAACTAGATGCTTCTGCTCTAGATTTACCTGATTTTAAAATTGGTATTACTAGAGAAGACTTCCATATATCTGGCAAAATGCCTCTTATCCAACATTTTTGTATAATATCATGTAGAATATGTGTCCACTTATCAGGAAGATTATTCAATAAAATATAAGACATGCCATCAAGGCCTACAGCAGACGTTTTGAATGCAAAAACAGATAATGCATCGTTAAGTTCTTTAACAGAAATATTTGCATTAATAAACAACTCGTTGTCTGGAGCCGGAACTCCGTATTCATTTAACTCCTTCATTTTTCGTTCATTTAGCGTATGTTGTGGTAAAGTACTAGATTTACTAGCGCTAGCAAAACCGTTTACAGATGCTTCAGCCTTTTCTTTTGGTGAGGGGAAATTATTATTATTTAATTTAATAGGACATTGGGGTAATTGATATTCATTTTTCATTTCCGCTACTTTCTTCAAGTCTTTAAACAATCTTGAGAACTAGATATTTCATTAAGACAAAAATCTGACCAATACTTCCTCTTTTCAGCAGCAATAGTTTTGTTGCATGCTATCTTTGCTCTTTTCATTGCATCGAAAGACTGGTCTGATTTTGATTTTAACCAATGTTTATATGCATTCTATTTTTGTTTTACCGCGGTTTCACATACTTCATTCCACCATATGTTTCAATTTCGTGATTTCTTTTTTGATGTTCTTTTTTTAGGAATAGATTTCTTTGCTGCAAGATGAATGCTGTTAATAAATTGAGTGTAATGGCTTGATAAAGATTTGAATAAAAATCGAAATATTGCCTCAGACCTCAACTTGGGTGTTGCTGTTTGTTTTGTTCTCCTCAAATAAATTGAGTGTATACATTATTAATATCATCATCCTCAATAAAATGTGTATCATAAGACAACAATGTATTTTTAAATAATTCCCAATCTGCTCGACCGTAGTTGTACTTTGGAATGACATCATCTTCTGATTGCAGATCAACAATATTATTCAAGGTTGTTACAATAGGCAGACGATCACTCCATAGAGAATCACACTGAATATCCCACTCACAAGTAATAGCAAAATTAGAAGAAACAAGAGTCAAATCAATTGCCGACGGTCTATGGGCTGGAACTTCTGGTATACGAGTAAATCGTCCATCATTTAATAAAATTAAATTTGAGTCTATAATTACCTCAGTAAATTGCATGTTAGAAGTATGAACACACTGTTTATCCCACATCGGCGAATGAGCATTAAAGTCACCATTGATTATCCACAGTTCTGAATCTGTAATAGATTTAATCCAATCGTTAATATTATCACTAGGCCCTCTCGGATAGTAGCGTGAGCAAATATTCACACACAAGTCTTTGTTAACTTTAAGTTTAATACAAGCTGCGTAAACTCCATCTGCACCTTTAGGAACCGGAGATGTGGTCATTACATAATCCATATCATTCCTTATGTAAATTGCAGACTGTATTTTATTCATATTAAAGTTAGTCACAGGCGGGTAGTAGAAACCTTGAAGCTTTGGCAAGTTTTGGCTGCTGACATTTAAGGACTGTAATGTTAATATATGATGATCATTGTTCGACAAATATTCACGTAAGTATTGTCTATTTGTGGCAATAGATCGACAATTCCACTGAAGTATAGACAATCTTTCTCCTTTCATTTATAGAAAGTTATTTAATTAATCAAGAAAGGAAAAGAAAAGAAAAAATTAAACATTTGAACATTTAATAATAAACAGTTTTATCAATTAATGTCAAAATTCCTTCAGTAAATGTAAAATAATGTCATAATGGCAACTCTTCTGGTAGCAGTAAATCAGCTAGTACCAATGAACTGGAAACACTGGCTTTGGAGAAAGGTGCCACCTGCCTCTTAGGTCATAGTACCCGAGGCAGTCACTTGCCTGGTAGGGCCGAGCAAGTCTCCTACGGCCTGGTTTCTTCCACAGAAGACTATGGAGGTATCTGCCAATGTTTCCAGCTAAAATACTAGATGATCTAAGATCCTTTTCGGTTTGGGTGCACCTTGTCTCGGAGGGTGTAGATGGGCATGTAATCATGATTAACAAACGAAACCTTGGTTCATCTAGAAGGTCTGAGACTGTTAGAGCATTAAACACATCTCTCTTGGAGCGAAGAATCATATCATTTATTGCCGCATTCTTACTGACGACAATTTTAGCCAGAGGATGTTGAATTGCCACGGTCTTGATGGTCTGTACGAATTCCTTGCTGGCGGACTTTGGATCCTGGTTTTTGAGATAATTCACACCCACATGCCGACATGGATCACGATAGTCTTCAGTGGGGTGTTGACATCTTCCTGAATCCGCTGCAGCGCCCCAATTATTTCTCTAGTGGCTGACGCTTTAGTTTTAATTACTTCAAACCCGTAGGACTGACCAAGTCGGGTTGCCTGAACGCCATTCAAAACAGAATCATGTACGATTGCACTAACATCATCATTCTCTTGTTTATTTCCTAACTTTGGTCTTGCATCACAAGACGAAGACTTGACGTCATCAATGATGTCATTATGACAGCATTTTTGTTTTGTTTTTCCTCATTTTTCTGCCTTGCCTTTTCACCAGCTACGTTGATTTTAGGGGGAGGAGATGATGTTTGCGAAGGCTTTTGTTGACTGCCACTCGAAGTCGATGGTGCCGATCTTACTGCGGCCGCGTATGAACTGTTAGATACACAACGCCACTATACAACACGCAACATGGGGATCACCAATCTCGCCTCTGCCTTGCGTCATGCACCTTCTTTCACACTCTCATTCACTGCAAATATAATAAACCATACTTACAACGCTTCGATCTCTACTCCAAACATACCTGTCTAACCTAACTAACTACTGTCTTTGTCCACCGTCGGTGTCCACAGTCCAGTCACTGTCTTCGTGCTCTCTGGGAAAAAGGCAAAACCAACAGACACACACAAACGTCACACAGCACGTCACATCACAGACAATGCGTCATTTCCTAAACACTGCGCGTGCTCTCAATCTGATTCACCCTTACATTCTTCCCCCTTTCGACGAAAAGGCACCCCTTCTCGCCGAAATGAGGCTCAATTGCAACAAAGAACTCGCATACCCTAAACACTGAACAGTATAAACAATGAACAGCATAAAAATTAAACTCTATAACGTAAGTATCAAATATTCTGCCCCCTATCTCCATTCCTATCCCATTCAAAGCAGCCATAACATCATCCACCCTAATAACTCTCAAATATTTCGCCCCCCCCCCCTATCCCCATTCCTATCCTCTTCCCCTGAACTCCATATCTTGATATCTCACCCCAAACTCCACATAAAATATCCTAAAAAATAAAACATAAACAATCTTCATTCAATATATCAAGTAATATACATGCCGACTCTCCCTCCTGAGTTATAATGACCAATTATATTAACAAAAAATGTAATACCCCCAATCAAATCATAACGCCCGAGAAACTCACCACCCAACAACTTGAGTCTCAGTCTATTGTAACTCGAAGCGAACAAAAAATGTAATTCCAATCAAATCATAATGCCCGAGAAACTCACCACCCAACAACTTGAGTCTCAGTCTATTGTAACTCGAAGCGAACAAAAAATGTAATTCCCCCAATCAAATCATAACCCCCGAGAAACTCACCACCCAACAACTTGAGTCTCAGTCTATTGTAACTCGGAGTGAACAAAAAATGTAATTCCAATCAAATCATAATGCCCGAGAAACTCACCACCCAACAACTTGAGTCTCAGTCTATTGTAACTCGGAGCAAACAAAAAATATAATTCCCCCAATCAAATCATAACCCCGAACAAAAAATGTAATTCCCCCAATCAAATCATAACCCCCGAGAAACTCACCACCCAACAACTTGAGTCTCAGTCTATTGTAACTCGGAGTGAACAAAAAATGTAATTCCAATCAAATCATAATGCCCGAGAAACTCACCACCCAACAACTTGAGTCTCAGTCTATTGTAACTCGGAGCAAACAAAAAATATAATTCCCACAATCAAATCATAACCCCCGAGAAACTCACCACCCAACAACTTGAGTCTCAGTCTATTGTAACTCGGAGCGAACAAAAAATGTAATTCCCCCCCAATCAAATCATAACCCCCGAGAAACTCACCACCCAACAACTTGAGTCTCAGTCTATTGTAACTCGGAGTGAACAAAAAATGTAATTCCGATCAAATCATAATGCCCGAGAAACTCACCACCCAACAACTTGAGTCTCAGTCTATTGTAACTCGGAGCAAACAAAAATTATAATTCCCCCCTGTACTCAATTTATACGGTCAAGAATAAACACACACACCATCTCAGCTAACAAGTATAAATACTTGATATATTTAAACAACACACAAAACAACTTGTACTGACAGAAAATATACCTACAATAAAACCCTGAATAGTGTGAATTTTTCCATGAATATTACAATGTAGTATAATATATGTTTATTATTAGTAGTACTCCTAATATTTTGGTAAAACAATAGCGCCGGTAGACATTAATAATTTAATGAATGGCCAGTTCACCAATACCAATAACTCTAACAAACGCTATTACAGAAGCAATATTTCTTTGAGAAAGTATTTTTATTTAATACTTTTACTGCAAACAGAATGACTCATATTCAAATGTACTAATATATAGATGTGCGTTTATTTGAAATACCACAATCTTACAACATTCATAGAAATATCACTTATTTATTTATTTACTTATTTATAATTGCAATTGTATACAGTCCACAAATGGAATTGATGGTTTAGTTTTTACTGACATAATTTCTGTAAAATACAATTACAATAAATGTCACAAAAACCTATCACCACCACATCACCGCTACTGTATCCCATTTGTGAAATAATGGCACCCACAATAAATAATAAGGTAATAAGAAATTTATTATGTTTTTACGCAACATCCCTACCAGCGACGCCATCAAAAACTTAATTCCAAATCAGATTGAAATATCACATCCTAACATAAACAATAGACTGCATTCAAGCAAAACTCTCCAAATAAAATTGTACCCTCATTCATTTTCACTGAGTATAAGATAATAAAATAAGCATAAAATAGAAAAATACCACACCCAAATTAGGCCTAACCTTATGCATTTCCTAATTTTATTTAAAGACTACTGTACTACTACCAATAAAATCACAGAAAGGACAAAGCACCACAACACAAACCAAATATCACGACCAAAACACGACGATCCGAATCCTAAAATAATTTCAAGAAAAATACCACAGCTTTCGTTTTCGCATAGACGCTAGAGTCTATGGTTTTCGTCGGCACCTAGGCTAGTGACCTTTGAACTCGTCCGTCCTTTACCTCTCCCCCAACTGCCATCTTTTGGGAACGGACGAAACCAAGGATTCCGGCAGATACGTGCAGGTCTTAGTTTCAAAAATTCATTTAATTTCCGAATTCAAAGAAGAAAATTTCAAACCAATGTCGTCGTAAAATTAACAGGTCCGCATCTACATGTCGACGATCGCCAATGTTAGTTACACAACGCCACTATACAACACGCAACATGGGGATCACCAATCTCGCCTTTGCCTTGCGTCATGCACCTTCTTTCACACTCTCATTCACTGCAAATATAATAAACCATACTTACAACGCTTCGATCTCTACTCCAAACATACCTGTCTAACCTAACTAACTACTGTCTTTGTCCACCGTCGGTGTCCACAGTCCAGTCACTGTCTTCGTGCTCTCTGGGAAAAAGGCAAAACCAACAGACACACACAAACGTCACACAGCACGTCACATCACAGACAATGCGTCATTTCCTAAACACTGCGCGTGCTCTCAATCTGATTCACCCTTACAGAACCACGGGGCTGGGGCGGTTGCAAATGCGTCGTCTGCTCTTCAGCACCCGTTCGTTTCGATGTTCGGATCCTTTGCTCATGCAGTTACTTGATCAGTTTTGCTTGATCCAAAACAATCTCATGTAAATTGGCGACCGTTCCGTGCAAATTGTCGATCAATATTTTGAGCTCACGTAGTGTTTGGCTCTGGCACTGGCAACTCTTGCAGTCCATTTCAGTGTTGACCGCGATGTCTGCAGTCAATGTTGCCGGTTCCACCTCCACTTGAAGCTGAATATCTTCTTCCGTGGCCACCTCTTCCTCCACTTTCTCATTCTGCCTTCGTTTTCTCGCTGATCTCCGCGCTGTCATTTTTGTAATGCACTGCTGAGTTTACCGAAAACCAGAAAAATGTTGGTACCTAATTTCGACAGTTGTTGCAATATAGAGACCGGAAGTTCGCCCCTATGATTGTTAAAAAAAAGTGATTGTGTGTGCATGTGTGTGTGTGTGTGATTTCTATGATTTCCAAGTTAATACTAAAGGTTATTTACTGTGTTAATTTGTTAAGGGACAGATTGGAAGATTAGACTTCTTAATTAGTCTAAAATCTTTATCCCTAATAAAAAAAAGTTTCAAAGATCTTTTGGCGCTTCCCACGCTGTCAATTTCTTGTGTAAACATCACTGCCAATTACGCTTGTGACGTCACACACGTGGTCTTTCAAATTGGCTGGCCGTGTACTGTGAAAACCGAAAGAAGGTTCGTACAGGAATGATTTGAAGGTAGAAATGTTGAATTTTGTGATAAAATGCTAGCTGAGGTCTGGTTGTGTTAGAAAACCTCGAAATGGCCGTTAAATTCCATTCCTAGGAATTAAAATCCAAAAGCTCACCTGATTGAAAGAAACTTTTGTCCGAGAAAAATTTGGGGGAAGAACCAGGCAGTAGTCCTTCCGGTCCTTCTTATTCCGGAAATACCCGAAGTCTAGCCAGGCGTAAACGTCAGTGGCTCTGACGTCAGGACGATTGCTAATGAGGTCAAGCACGCATGCGTACTTGGCGTGCTGGGTGCAGGTGTACTCTGGGATGACAGTATTAGGGTAACGTCTTGGGTAACCTTTCTTTTGGTAAAGCTTTCCTATATCGTCTCGGAGGCGGAACGGCCATAGCTCGGTCCTGCAAGACAAACCTTTTTATTTTTTTTATTTTTTTTTCGCACGATAACATGTCACGATGCTGAACCAAAGCGCATATAGACCTAATAACTATAGAGTATATAACTATAGAGTATGTAGCCGTAATTCTTTCCGGCCAACATTTAGGACCTATCTACACGTCGTCAACATTAAAACCGTTGATGTCGTATTCGTTTGGGTTTTTGTGTGTTATTTGTTCATTTGTTTGTTTGTTTGTTTGTTTGTTGTGGTGGTGGTGGTATGCTAGGGTGTTCCTAGTATGACACACAAATGAGTCAGTTGGAATGAACATGGAAGTTTAACGTTCAAATGCACCATTGGCGATATGGCAGAGGGAAGTCCGTCAGTGAAAACCACAAGGTAAATTCCGTGGCGCGGATTCTGTTTAAAGAACAGTTACTGTGTACGTAATCAATTCAATTCAATTCAATTGAACAAATCCCTATAACCTCTTACAATGAATTATTATAGGCATTCAACATTGCTGAAATAAGGAATAGATACCTAAAGATATAAAATGTCAATTTGCATGATGCACACATAAGCATAAACGTAAATTTTAACGTAAATTTTATTGTGTGGTAGAGTAGTTGCGAGTGCAGTGTACATGAGGGTGCTTGGGCGATAAGCCCAAGCATCCTCATGTACACTGCACTCGCAACTCCTCTACCACACAATAAAATTTACGTCATAAAACTAACATTACATTATGTAAGACCATCAAGTGGATGTAACAAATAAGGAAGTATATCAAGCACACGACCCCCATCACAAACTCGCCTGCTGCTACATGTACATGCGCAGTACCGCGGTTATGCATATTAGAAATTCGCCTACAATACCCCCAACAGCCAAATTAATTTGGCTTCTTTAAAAATGGCGGTTCAAAACCTGTCACCATCTGGGTGAAGTTACCTGTCTATTGTGATCACGTGGGTCATTGCTGGGGGCAGCCTGGCGCGCAAGTTGGTCACACGGTCAGCGAAGGTTTGTGAATCCGTGTAAAAGACGAGCGGGTTGTGAATGTAGCCCCATGCCCTACTCCAGGCTAGGTAAGTGCTTACGTCGTGTCTGTACCCACAGAGAAGAAATCGTGCACAAGTAATGTTCTTTAAAGGAACCCCCTTTGACCACCGGTCTTAACATTCACAGTGAATGTTAACACACTTCAAATAATAAGCTTACAACAACCAAAAAAGTATGCAACCCTTTCGAAAAACATAGGTGGTTTTTTTCTAAAATGAATAAATTCGGTAGTTTTCGTGCCTATTATTAGATAGATGAAGTCAACATTCTGGAGCTAAAAATAGCATCTACCAAAGACATTAAGAAACCGAAGCCGTAAAAACAATTGCTCGTAAGGTTTTTCGTTTTTTATTGATACAATAGACCCTACCCTACCCCAGACACCAAAGACGCACACTTCAAGCCGCGTGGTTCACGCACAAATAGGGTCAAAGGTTATCCGGCTGTACCGTTAAAACCAGGAGAAATAACTTCTTGTCTGGACCGAAATTGAACATTCAAACTCAAAGCAGTTGGTTTGAGCAACGAAAGCCCACGTTATCATTCATAGTTTAATGTGATAGCAATGCGAATTTTAGGGCAAGCCTGTTTTCGTCAAAAGTTAAAAAAAAGCCTTCCAATAGTTTTTTTTTTTTTAAATAGCGCTCCTACACAAGCGTAAGGCGCTGGTCCAAATCAGGATCTGTAACACCATTTTGGTTGTTGCGTTGTTGTTTAGTGTTGTTGTTGTTGTTGTTTTTGGATCGAGAAAGGTTTTCTTAAATCGGATCTATTGCGACCTAAAAAAATATTTGTAAAATTTTCATTTAGGGCTTATTTATTTTTGGGGAAGAAGAAGAAGAAGAAGAAGAAGAAGAAGAAGACCTGCCGCATTATAGTCGCTGTCCAAACTGTGAGTCAGACCCATTCAAATTAAATTAATCTATTCCCCGGAACGTTGATACGGCGCGCTAAAACATTCTGAATGTTAATTGAAATCGGGATTATTTTTGTTGTTGTTGTTGTTGATCATAAACGATGTACACAAAACATGAAAGTGTAGCGAATACCCTGTTTGAAGTCTGTACAACGTCTTGATGTTTTAATGCACATTACATGATGTATATGTCTCAATTTATTTATATACCCATGTATAATTGTGTACGACAGAGAGAGAGAGAGAGAGAGAGAGAGAGAGAGAGAGAGAGAGAGGTTTATCTCTTAAAACAACTTTTTCTCTTAGATCATTGAATGTTCTGATGACCAGTAGAGGCATGTTTGTTTGTTGTTGAGTGACTGAATGTTTTACCGCATCACCCAAAACAAAATAAATTCCTATGTATTTTTTGGTAATTAATTGGGCTAATAAAGTATCTTGACTTGACTTGACTTGACACCCGTTGTCCAGGAAATCTTAGGAGCCAATAAAAAATACAGGCAACGCTTTTTCTGACTACAAGGGGCATTAATAAAATAAATGGATCGACGTTAGGCAAAAAAAAAAAAAAAAAAAGGAAAAAGGATGGGTCCTCGATAGCACATTGGTAGCAGTCGTAGTGTACAGTCCATACTTCATAGGTTAGAAGGGTGGGATCAAGGTGGGATTTTGGCGAAAAGAATCGGCCGCTCAAATGGTTTATTCCCAAAAGGCGTATCAACGAACATTTACACAATTACATCGAAAACTACAGTCCTATAACTGTGAAGACATTGACATAGGCCTGTTTTGTTATAATTATGTGGAGCTTTAATCTGTCACAGGCCTATATCGTTTCGATCATGGAAGTACAAAATCCATGGTTTCGATATAAGGGATCGTTCTTCCGCGGCTTGAGAATAAAGCGAGAGAGCGTCCGATAGGTTTTGCTATAGAGGCAGTTTGATCTTTTTAACCTTCCTATTTATTATACAAAACATTGGCTGCGTGTTATCTATTGCCATTGTGAATGCTCTGATCTTACACTTCCTATTTATAATACAAAACATTGGCTGTGTGTTATCTATTGCCCTTGTAAATGCTCTGATCTTACCCTTCCTATTTATAATACCAAACATTGGCTGTGTGTTATCTATCGCCCTTGTAAATGCTCTGATCTTACCCTTCCTATTTATAATACAAAACATTGGCTGTGTGTTATCTATTGCCCTTGTAAATGCTCTGATCTTACCCTTCCTATTTATAATACAAAACAATGGCTGAGTCTTATCTATTGGCCTTGTAAATGCTCTGAAGCGCGTCTCCTACCTAAGCCAAACAAAGAGTTCCAGTGAAGCACAATAGACACTGAAATGACGCCGGTGTATTGAAACCTCCTTTTACTTTGTTGACAAAGGAGTTGTAGTGAAAACACAGAAAGAACACACACACACACACACACACACACACACACACACCCACACACCCATACTTGCGGAGACACCGTTATTTGGACTTTCCTCTATCGCCACATACGTTCTGTGGACAATGGGTCGTGCTACGACCCCGTTTTTAAGTACTTTAAAGTGTTCTAACCCTAACCCTAACCCTAACCCTAACACTAGCCCTAACCCTAGCCCTAACCCTAACCCTTACCCTAACCCTAACCCTCACGGATCATTAAGTGGACGTCCCAACAAGGAGGTCTGTCCAAAGAACGTATGCAAACTTGCACTAATTTGTCCCAATAACGCCGTGTAAACATCCTCACACACACACACCCACACACACACACACACACACCAGATTGCTTGTACGTTGGCTCAAAGGGCTCTACCGAACAGGGGGGACATAAACTACTGTAGTCGACTCAAGGAGCTGGAGTGGCCTATGTATCTATGTAGGCCCAAGCGTTCTTATCGAGCACTTTTCTAGCTCAAGAGCTGCTCAAGGCGCTGGCCGATACATGATTTACCTCAAGCCGCTCCAGGCTTCCACTTGCAGCCTGCCCGGGATTCTGGGAGAAGGAAGCCAGCGCTAGGTGGGTGTAGTTGATACTCTCCCATCTAGGACATGAGCGTCAGGATCTTTAAAGTCCGTGTGTGGAATGCATGCGTAAAGAGACTAGATTTTAGTTTGTACTCTCATCCGAAGAGGTAAGCTGAATGATGGCTTTGACAGGGTCGCTTTATCTTAAGGTCTAATAGCTCACTTTCAAAACAACTAGGCCTATGGCGAGTTGAACCCATCACAGCCTATGCAGCGTAAGCTAAGGTAACGAAATCGTCTGGGATGACGAAGCCGTAGCAGTGTCTAGGACAGGTTGTTTAGGTTCTCCCCGTGCATCAAATGTCAAATTCCCATATGGCCTGCTACAAATTCTAGACTTCCTTTTGATTATAGAAACATTCAAACCCATTCAACCAGTCAGTCAGTCAACCAGTCAATCAACACTAACTTGTGATCTCCGAAATCGAAGAAGGCCGAGATAACGGTGATGTTCGCCTCAACACAAGGATGAAGTAGCGGTGGCGATATCCCCTTAGTCCAGGTCTTTTGGGAGATAACCTTCAGGAATAAATATCAATATTATTATCACCATCGTCGTCGTCATTCGCTGTAATCGTCATCATCATCATCATCATCATCATCATCATCATCATCATCATCATCATCACCATCATCATCATCCCCATCATCATCATCATCAAAAAAGCATTTTCAAAAGCATTAATTTTCACGGTGACTTTATCCTAACGAAGAAAAAAGAAAACAGAATGATAAGCCACTATCTGAACTGTCTGGGCTAGGTTCAGGCAATAAAAGCACTATACAACAAGGCCAGCATTAACGTCTTCATTAATGGCCAAGCGAGAGAACCCCTTTCAGTGTGTGTGGGAGTCCGTGAGGATTGTCTATTGTCCTCTCTCCCATTCAACTTGCTCCTTGAGAACATCATGAAAGAAACTCTCATGAACTTCCACACGACCATCTCTGTTGAAGGAAGACCACTGTGCAACCAGCGTTTTGTAACGCGTCCCTTATATTGCGTTATCTATGTGAGAGTTATACTAACTAACTTAATTTTCTACTTGTACGGGGATCGGGCATAACTAACCACATAACAGCACGTAAGACACACAAAACAGAACCAGTCTCACTGCCGTCCAAATGGTTTCATCATGCGCTCAAATAAATCACAATAAACTACAGCTTGTCTCCATTTTATACAATTTTAATAATCTAACTAATACATGTCAACCAAGAAACATAAAAACTCGCATGCACATATATTCTAACTAACAATGCAAATAATAGTCAAATAAACTCATTGTTTCTTACCTCACCTTTTCCGTTTTTTCGCCCTTCTTTCCTCCTTTGAAAACATCAACTTTCACCCTAAGCTAACAACAATAGAACTAAACAGCAGTCTAAGTTATGCACACACCTTAAGAACCGACCAACCCTAACTTATTTATCAGCTCATTGACTGACTAACTTTCAAACTCACTTTTACCTCTAAATAATAAAATCACCCGTTAAACAACTACTAAATACAAGCCACCAGGCTTTGTACTAAACATCCTACACACATCCTGACACATTATGCACAAGAGAAGAGAGCCCGCAGTCTCTTTACACTAAACTCACTACATGTTATATACTGACCGCCCTAAGCTCTAGCATTCTATACAGAAGAGAGGTCTGGAATCCCTGCAGGAGAAAGAGATAAGAGAGACCTTGCATAAAGAGACTCAAGCTTTGCCCTATACATTCTGCAACTAAAAATTGTGCGCACTATAAGTTTGGCCCTGGTTTCTGATACATTATGAACTGACCACCCTACGCACTACAAGCTAGGCGAGATGAAACCCCGTAGAACAGAGTTGTCCGAAGTCTGGCAGAAGCAGGAGATAAGAGAAAGGTTTCTTTGTTCCTCCGGCTTTTATAGCATAACTCTGAAAAGACGTACCTCTCTACATAAGGAGATGCCCTAACTGCCACGTGACTGACCCCACCCAAATCCCTGGGTCTGACCTATCCTAAGCTCGGAACTGTCCGTGCTCTTACACACAAAAGATGCATGCACATCTGTATGCGTCATACTTTGACCATGCAAACTATAAACTTTCCCGGCCAGTAATTGCTGACCAGGCGAATGTGTATCGCACGTGCCAATGTAATACTAACACTTCTACATCTGACTCACTACTGTAGCCAAGCCGAGCTAAACAATCTTTAATCATCCCTTACCATTATCTTCCTCCCCTGTACAACTTTCCCTCAAAGGTTATAGTTTCGCTGATGATATTGGCCTAATGGGAGGCAGCGAGCAGGAACTCCAAAACCTGACAGGCAGACATGTTGACCGTGCGGGCGGCTTTGGCATGGAAGTCAGCTCAGAAAAAGAGCAAGGTGTTGGTGAACAGCCACCGGCACATTAGCGCCAACATCGCCACGAATAAAGCGGAGCCAGAAGAGGTGGATGCCCTAGTCCCCTATACGCTCCATGTGTCCGGGGGACACACATTTAATAAAGAAGAAGAAGAAGTGGATGCTCTGGCTCCATTATTACCACCTCACCAACGACGAAGTCCGAAAGAGCATCAAACAAGTCATTAGATAACACGATGACATGCTTACATTGGTGAAGAAGCGGAAACCCCGATGGCGTGGCCACGTCATCCTGCAAGGCACGGTGCAAGGATGCAGAAGAAGAGGGAGACAGAAAAAGAGATGCGAAGACAAGATTCGAGAATAGACTGGCTTGACACTGCGTGAAGCCATGAGGACTGATGAGGACAGAGAAAGATGGAGTACGCTGATTAAATGATTAGTACTATCTGTGGTGCCCCAACGACTTTCGAGTTACGGGGTAGGATAGGATAGGATAAGATAGGATAGGATCTTTCATAACAAAAGACGACAGGTCGTCTACAGAGGTCTACCAGGCTAACAGTGGCTATGTCAACAATGGTAGGACTGAATTACCAAGGTCTGGAAGAGCAGAGAATACCTTTCTGCACAAAGATAAAATTCTTCGGCGCTTTGGTGCTGTCAGTTCTGCTGTACGGCTGCGAGAGCTGGACCTTCACAGCAGAACTGGAAAAAAAACGATGACGTCAAAACATGGACGGCATGGCATACACATAGAACGGGGTGCTACACTGGACTGCCTTTTTGGGGTGGCCTCGTGGCGCAGTGGATAAGTCGCCGGTTTCCTATGCCGAAGGTCGCGGGTTCGTTTCCCGCAAGGGGCGAACGTATGTGACTTAGGTACGAGACTATTGAGGTCACCGAGGGTTTTCTCCGGGCACTCCGGTTTCCTCCCTCCCTTCAATAATGGTACAAGACGCAGTCAATATACAAATTTCAAAAATAAAAATTCGATTTTCTTTCCGTCTTCTAATAGCGATCTCCCTGCCTTTACACCACCTGTTTGAGTGATGGATGTGTTTGGTATGTGTGAGGGTGGATGAGACAGGTGAGCGTGTATGTTGGTATAGGTCGCCGCGCTTTGAGCCTGAATGATTTGGGGTAAGGCGCGTATAGCATCCTGTATTATTATTATTATTATTATTATTATTATTATTATTATTATTATTATTATTATTATTATTATTATTATTATTATTATTGCCTAAGTTTAAATTGACGTCGCCGCATGCCGTAATCGTTGGTGCTGGCATCACGACCTTGAAGTGTCTACTATGCTGTGACGTGCACTACGACTGATTTGGTTTGGTTTTTTTTTTTCATACCTCCATCCCTTCCTCAACCTCTCAACCCCCGCATGACATATGATGGGTTTATCGCGGGCACCACCTGTTTCATGACATTATCGATGAGCGCGCGCGCGCGCGTGCTAACAGGTACGCGGATTGTTTGATTGTGTGTGTGTGGGGTGGGGGTGGGGGGTGTGTGAGTAAGTGAGTGAGTGAGTGAGTGAGAGAGAGAAAGAGAGGGATAAATTTAATGTGTAAGTTCGTTCATAAAGTGTGTAGGTCTATACAGAACAGAACAGAACTTAATGTATTGGCATTTCAATCTGTGAGTTATATGACACTCTCATATAGATTAATATCCCATGTAGCTTGTTGAACACTATCTAGCACATATTAAGTAAATACACATCAAACAAAGTTTCTTATTTGGTAACATTCGTATATAGAGCTGCAGTTTCTCAGTGTCTTCTGTATCAGAATTTTATAAAATATCATTTTGGAGTTATAATATTGTATTTATTGATGCGTGTGTGTGCAGGCCTAATTGGACGGTCTGCCTATTTGGACGCCGGCGTCCAATTGGGTCTGACATAGAGGCCTAATTGGACGCCCCCTGCCTAATTGGACGCCGGGGCGTCCAATTGGGCATGGAGTGCACATATTTCATTTGACATATAATAACGTGTATGTATATATATATATTTTTTTTTCTTTTTCTTTTTTCTCACCTCATTGTGTTTATGTGCGAGTGTGTGTAACTTTGTGCGAGTGTGTGGGGGTGTGTGCGAGTATGTGCAGCCGTGATGTATGCAGATTGTGTCATTGTATTGCTTTATAATAAGTATAATAACTAGCATGACAGTGGGAATTTAAATCACTAAATTTCCAGAAAGTGGGAATACTATTTATACAGAAACTCCCGGCACCCCCACGGGGGAATCATAGCTGAGGTGTGCACGGTTTTTAATACTAATACTAATAATAATAATACTGGATGCTATATACGCGCCTTTCCCCAAATCAATCAGGCTCAAAACGCGGCGATCTGTACCAACATACACTCTCACCTGTCTGATCCACACACACAACAAATACACATCCATCACTCGAACAGGTGGTGTAAAGGCAGGGAGATCGCTACTGGAAGTCGGCAAGAAAATCTAATGTTTTATTTTTTGAAATTTTTATATTGGCAGCGTCCAGTACCATTACTGAAGAGAGGAACTAAAAACCGGAATATCCCTATATGTATGTATATGTATGTAGTATGTTTACACATGCCAAAACTTCCCCACGGCGACGATGATGATGGTGGTAGTTTTCATGATGATGATGATGATGATAATACTCATGATGACGACGAAGACGATGATGATAATGATGATGATGATGATGATGATGATGATGATGATGATGATGATGATGATGAGGATAACAGTGACGATTATGATGACGATGATGATGTTTAGGACACTTTAGCGTGCAACGTCGAGTGGAATGGGGGAGATAGGGGTAGGAGTTGGAAAGGTGAAAACAGGATATGTTGGCCCTTCTGGGATGGGCGACGATTGTAGAGTTTGGTGTGGGGACATCCCAGTGGGTCTCCCTGAGCATCAGAATCTTTAAATTACGTGCGATAGAATGCCTGCGTGCAAAGACTAAACTTCGGTTTACACTCTCATCCGAAGGAATAGCTACGCAATGTTTTAGGGTAATGTTTTTATTTATTTATTTATTTATTTATTTATTTATTTATTATTATTATTATTATTATTATTATTATTATTATTATTATTATTATTATTATTATTATTATTGTTATTATTATTGTTATTATTATTATTATTATTATTATTATTATTATTATTATTATTATTATTATTATATTATTATTATTATTATTATTATTATTATTATTATTATTATTATTATTATTATTATTATTATTATTATTTTGTAATTTTTATTTTTATTTATTTATTTTTATTTCTATATTTATTCTTTTTTTTTGTTTTTTAGGAAGGGTATGTGGGAGAGGGGGGGGGGGGAAGCGGGGTACTCCAGGGGTGATATTCAAGAAGCGGAGCCGTACAGTACGGTACGGTACGGAATTACCCACCGCTTCGCGGATTTATTAACTGGGTAACTGCAACGGGTTTTGAACCATTGTGTGTACTGTACTGGCAGGTTACAATGTTATCGCTTGACATTCAATACTTCGTGTGTTTTTGCCTGTTCAAGTACGCCACTGAACCCGCTGTTTCTCAGGGTCATGCCATTTTTGGTTTCGGCACTGCAGGGCATCAACGGGCTTTGAAAACATAGGGCCTGCAATGTTATCGCTTAGCATTCCATACTTCAATTGTTTTCCTATCCTATCCCGTACCTGGAAGGTCGTAGGGGCATGACATATTATCGTTTAACCAGCATACTCCATTCTTCTCTGTCCTCAGCAACCCTCATGGCTTCGCTCAGTGTCAAGCCAGTCCAAGCTTGAATGTTGTTCTCCCACCTCTTTTTCTGTCTCCCTCTTCTTCTGCCTCAATTGGATTGGATAGGTAGATTATAGTCCCCAACACATCAGCGTATAGGGGACTAGTGCCTCAATTGTTTTGCAATTGGCTATATAACTAATAAGCCAACTGCGCTCTCCAGTTTCCGCTACTACTGATGTTGCTACCAGTACTACTAGGCTACAGCTATTACTACTACTGCTACTACTATTGCTACTAATATTATTACTACTGCTACTACTACTACTACTAATGCTGCTGCTACTACTGCTACCTTTACCAAATACTGGATAATCATCAGGAAAAAGAAGTCCAACTTTTGCTACTACTGCTGCTAATACTATCATTGCTATTACTATCCCTAGTACTACTGCAGCTGCTACTACTACTGCTAATACTACTTCTACTAATTTAAAAATAAGTAGACCTACAAATAAAAATACGTATAAATAACCAATCAAGTATATATGATTACCTTTGGTTTCGGAGGCCTGAAGGCAGCATCACGCTCTGGAAACCAATCTCTGGCCAGCGGCATTCCACCGCGAAGATCTACTAGATACAGTACACCGAAGACGAACATTGCACAACTTCCAAGGACGGCGGAAAAGCAAGGCTTAGTGGAAGACATCTCTAATTTATTAAAATTTCCCCCCATCCTACTTTTTTTTCGAACGATTTTTCTCTCACCAGTTTTTTTCTACCTTCAACTTCAAGCCTATCTTCCTTTCTTTTCGTCTAGTCTTATCCTGGTTTATGTTCGTTCGCTGTTTGTCGTTGATGCTTTTTACTGCTGCTACTGTCGAGGTCTCTTCTCTTCGATCCTGACCTTGTGCCTCTTGTTCTTCGTTGTAGCCGTTTGTTACTGTGTACGCGGGCGATCCTCTCTCTCTCTCTCTCTCTCTCTCTCTCTCTCTCTCTCTCTCTCTCTCTCTCTCTCTCTCTCTCTCTCTCTCTCTCTCTCTCTCTCCCTCCCCCTGTTATTTTTTTAGCATTGTGCTTATTTGATGATGTTTATTATATTATGTATATCCTATGTGTTATGTTTAAGTATTGTGCTTATTTATTTAATTCCTATCATTGGTTTTCTATCTACATTGCATACTTCTATAACTGTATATAGGAAAGTGTGCACGTGTGCGTACATAACTGTGTGTGCGAAGGACAGGTTGTTACAATAAGCCCATGACTTAAAATCTTAATTCTTCATGTCAATAAAATGTTCAGACTCTCTCTCTCTCTCTCTCTCTCTCTCTCTCTCTCTCTCTCTCTCTCTCTCTCTCTCTCTCTCTTACATCCATTATTCCCTTTTTTACCTCTGCCCATCATCCTTTTAAAAATATAATTCGCTATTATGTTAAAAAAAGAAAAAAAAAGAAAAAAAAAGGTAAGGCTGCTGCGTTCTCTTGTCATCCCCATCTTCCTATATGCTTGCGAAACATGGACCCTCACAGCAGATCTCCAACGAAGAATACAAAGCATGGAGATGAGGTGCTACAGAAGACTCCTGGGCATTTCCTATACCCAGCACATCACCAACGACGAAGTCCGACAGAACACCACACACGCCATTGGACAACACGATGACCTGCTCACAGTGGCCACGCCACCAGATCATCAGGTCTTGCAAAGACCATCCTGCAAGGCACAGTGCAAGGAGGTAGAAGAAGAGGGAGACCGAAAAGAGGTGGGAGGACAACATTCGAGAACGGACTGGTTTGACACTGAGCGAAACAATCAGGGTTGCTGAGGACAGGGAAAGATGGAGTACGCTGTTTAAACGATCATCTGTTGTGCCCCTACGACCTCCAAGTTATGGGATAAGATAGCTAGATAGATGTAAAAATATGAAAACAACGAAACTTATCAAACGCAATCACACAGACGGTCGTCCAGCTAAATGTGGAAATACACAAAATGAAGCTCACAAGTTTTCGTCCAAGCGCCCGCGTTGGTTTTACGATCGAAGATTACACTAGCTGAGAATGAAAGTTATATCCTGCTCGCCTCCCCTCAGTGATACACTAATCTTCTGTTAGTGAAAGGTCATGGCCGTCGCACTGACTATTTTCCGTGTGAAAAATCTGTCGCTTCCCACGGGGTTTTAAAGCAGTTCCGGTCGCCCAGGATTGTGCTCAGTTACATGGGTGTCAGCACGTGTCAGACGGTGCGCCCAATGTCTGTGCACGCACACCGGCCCTAGGTGCCTTCTCCTCTATCAAGTAGTACTAAACGCCTCGGACGGCTTGAGTCAGATCCTTATCGGCCAGCGCCTTGAGCAGCTACCGAGCTGGAAAAGCGCTATGCAAGGATGATAAAATAAATAAATAAATAAATAAATTAATTAATTAAACTCTGTCGAGGATTTCTCTTACATTGTAGCGGTCACTTCACGAAGGCAGTCTGTCGCTTTAGGCTTTTAAAGTGAACCGGAGACAACAAACAGTAAGGTCATTAGGCCATGCTCGGAAATACGAGGGGAGAGAACCTTGGCCTGCTTGCCCGCATGTTGCGCTCAGAGTTGTCTAACGTTAGGTGGACATTCTTTGCAAACGAACACTGTTTCTCGCCTACAATTTTTGCTCTGTCCTCCATCAAACCCTCCGGATCAACCGAAAGATTGCCCTGCAACCACAACTCCTTTTCCCGAAGAAAAGCTTGCCGTTGGGGTAGCTTTCATAGTGTTCTGAGACCAGCTGTCCACTCGGATAACTCTATGTAACTAAAAACAAAACAAAAAGACAAGTTACCTCCCATTTCCGAATAAGGCCTATTGAGCGGACTCTTAACATCTACGCTGAACATTTTGGTGTAAGAACCAACCTGATAAGGCAAACATTAGCTACATAAAGGCAAGCAATCAGCACTTGGCCGGTACTTTGATGCAATTAAAGTGTCTCACTCTGAGGTCGAGACCAAAATTGTGCAAGAACAAACAGACAACTATAAAGTGTCTACTTTACGCTAAAAGGAGAATGGAATAACGAAACTTAACGTCCTATTGCGTTAGTGTTAAGGACAAATCACCACGCCGCGACCTTGACAACAATGATGATGATCATCATCATATCAAATTAAAGCACTATCGTAAGAGATGACAACGTGCTTATATACTTATACATTTGTGTGTGTGTGTGTGTGTGTGTGGGTGGTGTGTCTATACAATACAATACAAGGTTATTGCTTTAGGTCCAGCGGACTCTTCCGAGCCAAATCAGGACCAGAGAGACGTTATCTTAAAATATTATAAAATGATTCAAGTCTTAAAAAACAAGCCTGTTACTCTTAAATACACAAACAAACTTTCACATGACGCCTCTTTAAGAGACTTCTTTAAAACTGATGTATTAAAAATATATTCTCTTTCTTCAATCAAATCACTAAATTCAGTCCTAATAAAATCCAAACTAAACAAAACATGTCGATACAATTTATATGCGATAGAACAAACCAACATCATGTAAAAATTGAAACAGATGTTGACCATTACATACTTTAAAAATCTCTTTGAAAGGTATGGAACCAAAATATGTTTCCCTTTCCTCAATCAAATCAGCACACTCAGACATAAAATGGCGAACGGAAAAAGATTGATCACATGCAAAGCACCATGGTGGTTCTTCTCCTTTTAAAAGGAAACTGTGGGTGACATAAGTATGACCAATATGAAGGCGAGATAACACTGTTTCTTCTTTGCGAGTAGATGCAAAGTTAGGCAAAGAAGTGGACAAATCGGGAAGAATTTGAAATAATTTGTTGTTGACATGGTTAGACCAGTCAGTCTGCCACAGTCGTTTACAATAAGATCCAGTCATACAACGTAGGTCAGAGTAGGGCACAAACTGGAAAATCTCTGGAGGGAAATCGAGATGCAGAGCATCTTTAGCCGCCCTGTCTACTGCAATATTGCCGCGGATGCCCATGTGACCAGGGACCCACATAAAAACTATCTTTTTACCCTCAGAAACAAGTTGTGTATGGAGGTCATGGATCTCTGCCAGAAAAGGGTGTGATATCTTTCTCGTGGAAAGAGCCTGAAGTGCTGACAATGAATCGGACATGATTAAAAATGAGGTTCTTTTGGATTGATAAACTTGTTTCAGAGCTAAATGAATTGCCTTGAGCTCAGCTGTATAAACAGAACAAAAATCAGGTAAACGCTGTTGCAAAGGCTGGTCTAAGTGTCTCTCGGAGACAGACGCAGCAGCAACTGAATCTCCTTTCTTTGACCCGTCTGTAAAAAGTTGTTCATATCCTGGGTATAATGCACACTGTTCTAAATAAAGTTGGTTATATACGGTTTCAGAGGTATTGTTTTTAAGGAAAGCGGACAACTGCCAATTAATGTTTGGGGTACATAATTTCCATGGGGGAGCTTCAGTCCGAAGTTCATCGTCGTTGATGGAAGCAACATCAATGCCTGCTTTTTCCAGATGAACTTGCATTCTGATGCCAAACGGAGGGATTGTGTTAGGTTTGGATTCAAATTTCTGAACAAAATCTGGGTTGAAAACACAGTCATAAGCAGGGTTCATAGGATCAGTTTTTAATTTTAAATAGTAATTCATTGACAATTTTGTACGTCTCAGCTCCAGCGGGGGTTCGTTAGCTTCCACGTAAAGGCTTTCACAAGGGGAAGTGCGAAACGCACCCAAAGCAATGCGTAGTGCCTGATGGGCAACTGGATCTAGCATCTTAAGATAAGATTTTCTAGCAGAACCATAAACAATGCAACCATAGTCTAACTTGGATCTAATTAAAGAACGATATAACAGCAATAAAGTTTTCTTGTCAGCACCCCAGTCTGTACCACTGATAACCTTGAGCAAATTGCAGGCCTGTTGACATTTAGTTTTCAAAATTTTCAGATGAGGAATGAAAGATAGCTTTTGATCAAAAATAACACCCAAAAATTTGACTTGTTTGACCGCCTTTATTGGAGTTTTATTGAGGAGAATAGTAGGGTCTTGAATAATTCCCCGGTGCTGGGAAAAGTGAATACATTCAGTTTTTGCTTCAGAAAATTTAAAACCATTTTGTAAAACCCAGTCTTCAACGGCCTTGACACATAACTGTAGCTGACGTTCTGCAGATGCCAAAGTTTTACCTTTGGCTACCAATGCAAAATCGTCGACAAATAAAGAATTGTCAATTCCCCGTAGGTGGTGTGTCTGGGTGTGTGTGTGTTTGTGTGTGTGTGAGTCGGATATTTCCCAAAATTCAATCTAAACTTCGTGTCTAACCATTCCAAAAGTCATCTGCTCGACTATAGGCTTTAGAATACTTGTTCCCTTTAAAAAAAAAAAAAGAAAAAAAAGAAACACACACACACACACTCACAGCCCCCCCCCACCCCTCCCCCACCACACGCAACCTTTAAAGGCCCCCACACATGAATACAGTTGCCGACGCCTGACCCAACGCTACCAGGGTGTGTTGGATGGCTTAGGAATGGCTGTCCCTATGTGACTGGTTCTCAGCCTTTTGAATTGGGTGTCGCGTAAAGACTGTATAGGATAAACTCTTTACAAGACTGGCGAAGTGACGTTACCGAGAGACTGAGAGACCCAATGTCTTTTTTTTTGTAAGCTTCCAAACAACAATTCCAATGCTGTTCTTTTTGAAGAAATACAATATATAATTTTTTTTAAATGAATGTCAATGTAACTGTACACATTTCCTACACAACCATGCATTTTTAATGTACATGTATCATACAAATATTGTTGTCACAGAAGAAATCATTTGTATTAGTGCTGAAGTTATAATAAGGCAACAGTGCCAATGACTTTCTACATGTAGGAGGCCACAGAACGTCAGGAGACAGATATGAGACTTTCCACATAAGCGAGGGTCTTCTACGGGTACCTCCCTCCTTCATTATTGATATTGAGTGCAGCCTATCGAAAATGTCAAAATTAAATTAGATTTCCTTTTCCGTCTTCTAACAGCGACTTGCCTTTACACCACTTGGTTTGAGTGATGAACGTGTGTGTGGTGTGTAGGAGAGTCTGTAACATGTGAGTGTGTATATTGGTTACAGCAGTGGAGTAGCTAGGGATTTGGGGGCCCAGGGGCCTCTTTGGGGGCTCCAGCATTTTGACATTCGACATCATGACATGATCGAGATAATGTACTTAATAAATATATAAGTATAAACACAAATTCCAACAGTGTCAATAACTTATATAGCAACGTGAATAGCAAGAATACATGGTGCCGGTGGCGTAATATTTAATATTTAATGTTTAAAACAAATCGGACACTCCTTTGGAGGCCCCTTCAAGTGGGGGCCCGGGGGACTTTCGAATGTATTATTATTATTATTATTATTATTATTATTATTATTATTATTATTATTATTATTATTATTATTATTATTATTATTATTAATTATTATTATTATTAAAAAGAACTTGTGTCTTTGAGACAGATTTTCCATATGGTCTAAATGTTATGCCACTAGTGACTAAGTGAACTCTACACTAATTGCTCCTTAACGAAGATTAACGTCATCGTCACGGGCACTTTAGATGACACAATCAATGCTGGAAGCTGCAGTAATATAACATGATGGCATCTGCAGTTTCAGTCTTTGCCAAATGTTGTGTGCTGCTGTGGACCATGTTGATCATGGTAGAAACTATGATCCTATAGATAATGTTTATGTGTGCTGCTGTGGACCATGTTCATCATGGTAGAAACTATGATCCTATAATTATTGTGTATGTGTGCTGCTGTTGACCATGTTCATCATGGTAGAAACTATGATCCTATAATTAATGTGTTTGTGCTGTGTGCTGCTGTGGACCATGTTCATCATGGTAGAATCTATGATCCTATAATTAATGTGTATGTGTTGTGTGCTGCTGTGGACCATGGTTCATCCCGGTAGAAACTATGATCCTATAATTAATGTGTGGTTTTTTTAGATTTTTTTTATAGATTTTATTGCTTTATTGTCCCTTTTTATCGGGAAATTCTGGGCCGCCTCCCCTGTGGAAGGCGTAGTCGCAGCCTGTGGCGCGCCCAAACTCAACCTACCTAACATTAGTTGTGATTTTTGAAATTTAGAAATTCTTTACATTTTTTGATTTTTTTTTAAAAATTTTGCTGGGGGAGCAAACCGGAGTACCGGAGAAAACCCCCGAGACGTTGCCCGAGTCGAAAGTAAATAATATTCGGAGAAACATAACGCCCCGATGCAGGATCGAACCCACACCTGTCAGTCGCCATTGGTTTCTGGCCTGTGGACAAGGCAAGTTAGTCCCACCTTTGCCCACTTGGCCACAACGCTCGCTCTTTATGTGTGCTGCTGTGGACCATGTTCATCATGGTAGAAACTATGATCCTATAATTAATGTTTATGTGTGCTGCTGTGGACCATGTTGCTCATGGTAGAAACTATGATCCTATAATTAATGTTTATGTGTGCTGCTGTGGACCATGTTCATCATGGTAGAAACTATGATCCTATAATTAATGTTTATGTGTGCTGCTGTGGACCATGTTCATCATGGTAGAAACTATGATCCTATAATTAATGTTTATGTGTGCTGCTGTGGACCATGTTCATCATGGTAGAAACTATGATCCTATAATTAATGTTTATGTGTGCTGCTGTGGACCATGTTGATCATGGTAGAAACTATGATCCTATAATTAATGTTTATGTGTGCTGCTGTGGACCATGTTCATCATGGTAGAAACTATGATCCTATAATTAATGTTTATGTGTGCTGCTGTGGACCATGTTCATCATGGTAAAAATTATGATCCTATAATTAATGTTTGTGTTGTGTGCTGCTGTGGACCAAGTTCATCATGGTAGAAACTATGATCCTATAATTAATGTTTATGTGTGCTGCTGTGGACCATGTTCATCATGGTAGAAACTATGATCCTATAATTAATGTTTATGTATACTGCTGTGGACCATGTTCATCATGGTAGAAACTATGATCCTATAATTAATGTTTATGTGTGATGCTGTGGACCATGTTGATGATGGTAGAAACTATGATCCTATAAATAAAGTTTATTTGTGATGCTGTGGACCATGTTCATCATGGTCAAAACTATGATCCTATAAATAACGTTTATGTGTGATGTAAAGGTGTTCCCGTAGCCTTTTGGTCGTAGGAGAGAGAAGCGTTTGAGACCCTTTTTTTCTCCAGGCCAGCTTGATGAAGGCGGTGCCTATCTACTCTCCCTCGCTGCTTTATCTTCCCCGGTTCTAAACAGAGCCAGGCTCCCGTTCACAACTGGGTGGACTGGAGCTTGTCGTGCGCTGGTTTCATTGATTTATGTTGTTGGTAGTTGCCTTTCAAGCATGGCGACACATCCAAGTACTAACCCTGCCCGAAGTTAACATCAAACATTGCTATCGTGTATCCAAACCAATACACATGTACGCTACCCAAAACTTAATTACATTACATGATTATTGCTTTAGGTCCAGCGGACTCTTCCGAGCCAAATTAGGACCGGACAACCCCTGATCTGCATAAAAGATCTGCTGAAACAACCCTAGTGGTAAAAGTGAAGGCTCTCTACCAGCCAGTCACTTTACAATAAAGACATCCCACGCAGGGGTCGCAGAGGCTATACTCTAATTTATGAAACCCCTGTTGACAAAAACAAAATAGAATACAAACATCCTTTTAAGTTATCAACAAAACACATACATATAAAATGCCTACATTGATAAAAAAAAAAACATCATAGGAAGCCCTAGTGACCACCTTTCAGAAAGTGTCCAATATTCCCAAGCTGATCCAAGAGACCTCACACACAAATAAGGAGTTTTGTCCCGGAAGAGTTTTCAAGAAAAACGGTAGGTTACTGGTCTAACGAAGAAGAAGATAGTATAGCAGATTGATAGAACAGAGCAGGAATGAGAAAGAACAAATAAAAAAGACAGCGACAGTGGGAATTTAAAGCACTAAATTTCCAGAAAGTGGGGATACTATTGATACTGAAACCCCCGGCACACCAACGGGGCCAAAACTTAATTGGTACAGCATCCAGTAGTAGTAGTAGTAGTAGTAGTAGTAGTAGCTAGTAGTAGTAGTAATAGTAGTAGTACTAGTACTAGTAGTAGAATTATTATTATTACTATTATTATTATTATTATTATTATTATTATTATTATTATTATTATTATTATTATTATTATCATTATTATTATTATTATTATTATTATTATTATTAGAAGAAGAAGAAGAAGAAGAAAGAAGAAGAAGAAGAAGAAGAAGAAGAACAACAACAACAACAACAACAACAACAAAAGGCCTTCAAAGCAACCTCCCCTACTCATGTTCCCTCTTTAGCCTGTATATATTCCTCAAAGACCGAGTTTTTAACAGAGTCACTAGCAAAGCTGAGTCAGCGACATCAACAGCAACCCACTTTTAAAAGAAAGTTTAAATGCATACTAAACACAAAATATTTAATTCAAAATGACAAATAAAACAAACTACAAGGGCAAAGCCCATGTGACTCACATGCTACTTATGGAACTCACAATATTTAACATGAAAATTAGTGCCCAGAAAAAAAAATAAAATGGTGTCATTAAAATGCAAAGTAATATTGACTTTGATCTTTCTATGCTCTTGATCTTGAGATCACATTGGCCTCCGGCTCCCAATACACTCATGTACTATCAAATAAATTACAGCAAACATTGCATTAAGTCAAAGAAACTGTGACTATGGGATGGCCTTGACCTTCAGTGACCTTGATTTTGGAATGACACTCACGTGATCTCTCATGCATGTCTGATTAAATAACACAATGGTGTTGTATAATATGGTTTAAATAAACAACTATTCTACTGTACGATGACCTATTTTTTGTATGTTGTTTGCAAGGCCTAAAATGATCTTGACCTTTAAGATCAACGCAAAAACGGAACATCTATGAAAGATCAATCTATCATCTCTAAATACAGCAAGATTGGACTTTATACCTCTCATAGTTTAGGATCAAGGTCACTTCAAAGTACCTATCTAATCAACTTTGGACAGCTCCAGTGACCTTGACCTTGGAATGAGGTTGACCAAATTTGCACTGTGACCACTACAATACAATAAAACTTGTACTTGTAGACAACAACATAAGCTTTAAAACTTCTAAAAAAAAAATCTACATCTGCAAATAGCTATTAATGTTAATAAATTATCTAAAGAAAAACAACAGGAATATGTCTGCCTCTTAAACATTTTTTTTTCCAGATTACATGTTACGGTTTTCCAAAAGTGGACAAATAAAATAACTTAAAAACTTTTTTCCCTTTCTAAATGTTCCCCCCCCCCCCCCCCCCAAAAAAAAACTTTCTTTCTTTGCAGTAAACAAAATTTTGAAAGTGCATCATACCAACAACCACCACCTACCAAAAAAAAAGAAAGTTAATTCACTACCGGCTCCTGCAGCTATACCCATTGAGCAGCAATAAGATGAGAATCCAGATTCAAACCCTTCATGCTTATCACACTCTATGGGATGAGAGAAATATGGGGAGGGGGAAGAGAGCAGGGAGGGGGGGAACTGGGAGTGGGGGGAAGGAGGGAGAGGGGAGATGGAGTGAGGAAGATTGGGAGGGGGAAACGAAGCATCCAAAATCTCCTTTTCTTTTTTTTAAATTTCTCTCTCTCTCACTCTCTCTCTCTCTCTCTCTCTCTCTCTCTCTCTCTCTCTCTCTCTCTCTCTCTCTCACACACACGCACACACAAACACACACGAAATAAAATAGGAGTTTTGGTGGGTATGCATACATCTATCAACATCACCGACACTTTTTGTTTTAAATCTCATGAGCAAAACCACATACTGAAAAAGATACTTTTAAAACGTACACACATACACACACACAAACACAGCTGTGTGTGTGCTTGATTATTCCATGTTTTCTTTGCAGAAAGTGTGAATGATCAGATTTGTTAAAAAAAATCGATAAGAATAACAATAAATAAATGAACTAACATAATTATTGAAAATTTTAAAAGGATAACTCAATAGAAAGGCATCGAATCCAATCCTGGCATGTTCAAGAGTGAAGACTTTGTTATCAGAGACTAATGCGAAAGTGCATTATACTAAAGCAAAGCAAAAAATGGTAGCAAATTCCTACAGAAGAAACACATGCAAGATGGCAAGCCAATCAATGACATTGATTGGCTTGCCATCTTGTGTTTCTTCTGTAGGAATTTGCTACCATTTTTTGAACGTATTTCCTGACGCTGACATATATATAGCCGAAAAATCAGCATTTTCAAAAGTGTTCATTTTCCCAGCGGTGTTGTGCACTCAGCTTTATCCTAAGGAAGCAAAAGGAAAAAAAAGGAACGACAGACAGCTTTATCCCCAGGAAGCAAAAGCAGAAGGTGGAATAACGGTCCATTACTTGAACTACCTGCAAGCAAAATTCAAATTCTATTACTATTGTTATTACATTAAATGGGCCGTTCGTTGCTCAAACCCACTGTTAATAAGGGAGTGATTTCCACGGCTTAAGAGTCCTGTTCTACGATCTACTAGATGATATGTTTTAACATTACAGCAGTAGCTAGCGGTTGGAGCTGATAGGCACGAAAACCCCAACATTTATTGATTTAACAAATAATTATACTTTCAAAAGAGTTGTTTGTTGCAAGGTCTTTTTTTCCGTGAGAAACACTCACTGTGAATGTTAAAAGGATCTGTTGAGGAGGCGTGGTTAAAGTCCAACATAGGCGTGGTCAAACTCCAACAGAGGCGTGGTTAAAGTGCGTCCTTTTAAATTAATCGGATGAATTTAAAACAAAGAGGTGGGAGGACAATGTTAAAGTTCGTAGCTTGAACTTTTAGAAAGAACAAGAAGAAGACCACAGCTCATGAACATGACCAGTTTATTCCAAAACTCAAGAAAAAGGGAAGGGAAATAACTGCCAGTTACAAAAGGATAAAAGATAACTCTGGGGCGATCATAGGCACATGATCGAGCAATAATGTAACAGACAACATTCGAGAATGGACTGGCTTGACACTGAGCGAAGCCATGAGGGTTGTTGAGGACAGAGGAAAAGTGGAGTATGTTGGTTAAACGATCATCTGTGGTGCCCCAATGACTTTCGATTTGCGGTATAAAATAGGATAGGATAGGATGAATAAAACTTCATACCACAACAACAAAATCCATATCTTATCTTGTTGACTTCAATGGACAATTTTAATGCTACAACACTGTTCGTATTTCTCCGCCTGATCTAGACAGAGTTCCAGGCGCTTACATGAATCCAGAAGAACTTTAACTATAAAATATGGGGGTATATCACAAAATTATTTCCCACCATTGTGAATTTAACCAAATTCGAAACAAACAAATCATCTCTGTTTTATTTTGAAATTTTTTTTTAAATGGTGGCTATCGGCTCCCTTTTAAAAACACAGATTGTCATTGTCCTGAAGGAAGACACTTTGACTAAGGTTACAAATTTGAAGAGAAGAACTTCACCGTCAAGAACAGTACATGATCCTGTTCATCTCAATGAAAACATTTTTTTTGGACAGTTATACCGAGCCTCATCGTCAATAACGTAGCTGCAAAAAGCTCGTAGGTGGTGATTTAGTCCAAAGTCTTGTTGCTGATGAAGTAGGTGAACATCTTGAGAGCTGGACGTGGTCGGTCAGTTGGAACCCTGTGGCCCGCACCCTGTGAAGAAGACACATTATATATATATATATATATATATATATATATATATATATATATATATATATATATATATATATATATATATATATATATATATATATATATATATATATATATATATATATATATATATATATATATATATATATATATATATATATATATATATATATAACCTTTTACTGAGGCCAAGTATTAAAAGAAAGTGTGAAAAGGAGAACTACTGGGGTTTAAAAATGTCATCCGACAGATCCAGAACAATTACACAATTTTTGGAGCAGAGGAACTGTAGTGTCAAGTTGAAAATTTTCTGCAGCAGCGCGCAGTACCAGCACTCAACACCATAACTTTCACATTGCTTTTCTCTTGTACTGTGTGTAAAACTAAAGTGCAACAGTGTGATTTACCACTTCATTATGTAAGTCAGTTTGGACTCAATGCCGCTTTAGCTATGAGCTGGTACTTTCAGAAAACGAACACTTCTACCTTCATTTTTGCAAGTTCATTCTCAACACACAAGGGGCGTTCCTACTAAGCAGATGCTCTCCCTTGTGTGCTTTCTAAAAGGGAAGCTAGTTTTGTGATTAGCTATCAAATAATCAAGAAAAACAGCGGCAATTTGGGCAAAAGGTGATATAATTATATGTATGGTAGGAATTGAGAAAATGCAACTCCTGTTGACTCTCAGATGCGATATATAATTATAGGATGGGCCAATGAAATGTTACCACTTTTTAATCGTAAATAATTTTTTTTAATGAGAACGTTTTCGAAAATTCTATTCACAAAAATGTCCAAATTATCATTTAATACCAAACATAATCATTTTTTTCATTGGATGTTCTTCAAACAATCCTTTCCTGGAGATAGGCTTATTTCATGGCGCACAGACAACTCATGACCTGCCTACTCCCCTGATCTTTATCCTGCAGACTACTTCCTATGGGGGAACATGAAGGAGAGAATGTATGCCACAACACACAGACCATTAGGCCCTGAAGATCAACATCCGTCAGGAAACTCGGAGAATCCCACTTGAGATGTGTGGCAATGCTATCACAAACTTCAATGTGCATGTTGCAACTGTAATCCAGAGAAGAGCAGCGTGGATTGAGCATATCATCAATTATTAAACTGTGTACAGAACGAGTGAAAAAGTGGGAAACTTGGTATCAAATGATAATTTGGTTCTTCCGTGACATTTCTGTGAAGAACATTTTTGAAAACGTTCTCATTGTAAAAATTATGTACAATTAAAAAGTGATAATATTTTATTGGCCCACCCTGTATATATATATAGGCTTATAAAATGTATACACATATATATATATATAGAGAGAGAGAGAGAGAGAGAGAGAGAGAGAGAGAGAGAGAGAGAGAGAGAGAGAGAGAGAGAGAGAGAGAGAGAGAGAGAGGATCGCCCGCGTACACAGTAACAAACGGCTACAACGAAGAACAAGAGGCACAAGAGCAGGATCGAAGAGAAGAGACCTCGACAGTAGCAGATTCTTTTAAATTTAGTTATTTAACTTCTTTTTGTTGCTTAGAGAGTTGCCAGAGTGGATTTGTGCATCATCATTATTATCATCGTCAACATAATCATCATCAATAGTATCATCGTCATCATCATCATCGACCACACTGGATGCTTACCCGAACAGTGGCGAAGGTAAGCTGTTTGGATGCTTTGAAAAAGCCGGCGATCTGGGTAGTGTTCTTCTCATCGATGTAAGTCCAGTCATACCTGTGGGACCCAGACTGGAAACAATGCCAATAGCAAAGAACATCAGCCATTATGTACAGAATCAGTGTCTATCCTGGATAGCATTGGATATTGATCTGGATCAGAGACACTCTAAATTTCCAAAGATCCAAATTAATTTGCTAGACATGCATATAAATGTACCTGCTTGAGCTTCACATGAAGTTATTGGTTGCTGTGTTGCTTGTGCATGTTTTAATAGTGATGGTATGATAATCGCGCAAGTGGATAACCCAAAATTAAACAAAGACACCACAAAAATATGTTCTGGGTCTAGAATGCATCCATTAAAAACATACTGTGGTGATAGATCTGGCAAAGGGAAATAAAAAAAAATGCGGAGCAGAAAAGAGGAATGAGAAGGAGGAGTAAGGGAGAAGAAGAATAATGAATGCATGAACATTGAAGTGTAACGTCTACACCCACCATTGGCGATATGGCAGACGGGGATAATCATCCCAGGAAGTAGGGGGTAGGGACCTAAATCAACACAGAACCACCAGAGCAATCATACTGCTAAGATGGACAGTGAAAAATGGCCACTTTTTATCTTGATCACCACTAGATTTGAAGCTGGGTTCATCGTGTGCCAGGCAAAAGCTCTACTACTGAGCTACAGCGGTGGGAAGAGGAAGAAGAAGAAGAAGAAGAAGAAGAAGAAGAAGAAGAAGAAGAAGAAGAAGAGTATAAAAGGGAGAGGGAAGAAGCAGAAGAAGAAAAGTGAAAATGAAGGAGAGAAAAAAGAAAGCAGAAAAAGAATAAGAATAGGAAGAATATTTATTTTAAAAAAATAGGCAGAATACTAGTAAGAATAAGAAGAATATAAGAAAGAACAAAAAAGAATTTTCTTCTTCCCATTCTTCATTCTTTGTTTTTGTTTTGCAACCTCTACTCACCAAATAATTCAGACGGTCAACAAACCACTCACCACCCATAAAATTGTTGACCATGTCAACATCTCCATGGTACACAAGGACACGTTTCTGGTCAAACAAAAGAAAAATAACTTTCTAAACAAATAAAGCCCCACTTTTTAAAATTTCTTTAACAACACAAAACCATATTTTTCCTGAGAACATCACCTCTTAACAAATTTTCATCATCAGGAACTTCAATAACCTTCTTCAGCATAAAGCTATCTTGAATAATCCATATTTGAAAGACGATGTTTTTAGACAAAAAAAAAAAATAATAAAAATAAATAAAATGGAAGGATACAAAATGATAAAAAAAAACTATCGGTTTATTGACATCCACATTTTCCAATCAAATGAAACTAGAATTCTGAGACATATTAATCCACATCGGCCAGGGTGTATAATTTTGTGTAGCTTTTTTCTGTTACGATTTTTTTGGAATGTGTGAAGACGTGAGAATTCCGCTTTGAACTATTTTTTTTAAAATAGGACCAAGCTCTATAAAAAAATGTATCCGTATTATTCTTATTATTCTTATTATTATTCCTATTCTTCTTCTTCTTCTTCTTCTTCTTATTATTATTATTATTATTATTATTATTATTATTATTATTATTATTATTCCAATGCTATCCTATCCCGTAACTCAAAGGTCGTTGGGGCACCACAGATGATCGTTTAACCAGCGTACTCTATCTTTCTCTGTCCTCAGTAACCCTGAAAGCTTCACAGTGTCAAACCAGTCCATTCTCGAATGTTGTCCTCCCACCACATTTTCGGTCTCCCTCTTCTTCTACCTCCTTGCACTGTGCCTTGCAGGATGGTCTTTGCAAGGTCTGGTATCCTGGTGACGTGGCCATACCATCGGAGTTTCCGTTTCTTCACCACTGTGAGCAAGTCATCGTGTCCAATGGCTTGTGTAATGCAGATGGTCTGTCGGACTTCGTCGTTGGTGATGTGCTGGGCATAGGAAATGCCCAGATGTCTTCTGTAACACCTCATCTCCATGCTTTGTATTCTTCGTTGTAGATCTACTGTTAAGGTCCATGTTTCACAAGCGTATAGGAAGATGGCGATAACAAGGGAGCGCAGCAGTCTTACCTTGGAATGTAGACTGAGGTCCTGTCTTTCCAAATTGGCTTCAACCTTGCCCGGGCAGCAGTTGTTTGTGCGATCCTGGAGAGGACTTCCTGTCGGGACCCATTGTCTGGTACAATGGCTCCTACATATTTGAAGCTATGCACTGTGTTGAGGGAATGGCCTTGGACTTTGATGTCCGTGTTGATGCCATTGGTGTTGTTGGTCATCATTTTGGTCTTCTCTGCACTTATTTCCATTCCATAAGCTCTGGAGGTGGTTTGAAGCCTCTGTACCAGCTGTTCAAGTTCTTGTTCCTCTCCAGCCAATCCATCAATGTCATCCACAAAACGAAGATTGGAGATTGCTCTACCCCTTATGCTGTCTGTGCCTTCGTGGTCTGCAAGAGCATCTGACATGATGCGCTCTAGGAAAATGTTGGAGAGGGTAGGCATCCTTGACGCACACCGATTGTTGTTCTGAACCAGTTTCCGATGGCGCTGTAATGGATGATTACACTGGTAACCTTGTCATACAGGCTTTTGATGACTTCAATAATTTTAGAGCTGCTGTTGTATACTCTCTTGGTTGCCAACAGAGCTGCATGCCAGACTCGGTCAAATGCCTTCTTGAAATCTACGAACACATGATAAAGATGTTGTTGGTGCTTTAGGTTGTTACGTTTGAGACGCGCACGATAGATCCGATCGTTTTGTTTTGCAAAGGATGCAATAACAGAGTGTATTTACCTTTGATTTGATTTTGCGTTTTAGTTGGAGGAAGCTTTGTGTAATGTTGGTGATTTTCGTTGGTCAATTTTATTGGAGAATTTTCTAGGGTTGCTTGTTTACTTCCGATCGAAGCGTGTAGATAAATCTATGAGATGCTTCTGACCTAAAAGAAATTATATGACGTAAGACTGCAGAGAACGGGATTTTCCCGGGTTTTTAAAATTCGATTATTGTACGGTGTTTTTGATTGGCTAGGATTCGGGAGCCAATGATATGAAGGCTTGAATTAATCAAAGTTTGAATTAGATGAAAAATTGTTCACTCACTCAAAAATTCTGTGTCAGGCTGGTGTACCGTGGAGCAGTGTGTGTGTGTAGGCCAAGAAAGTTAAAAAAAGAGAAAAGAAAAAAAAGTTAAATTGTGGAATAACTAAAGGATGAAGAAAGCACTGTGAACTTGTCAAGGTGTATAGGTTCGGTGGGACTTTCTATCTGGAAGTGGAAGTTGTATTTTTGTGCTGTAAAAATTACAGGTATCTATAACGTTTTTCATGATTGTGGGATTCTGATAAGTATATTTTGAAATTGCATTTGTTGTATTGGAAGGTGGTGAGCTGTTGTCCACTAGGACGGAATATAATTTTTCATTGATGTAATAATATTATTAATTACATGGGGCGATAGTTGTAGAGTAGTAGATAATGAAATATGAATGAAAGGCGTGAGTATGTTTACTTGTAGTAATTTTCATTCATGGAATGATTATATCTGGATTGTGATCAACATCGTAAAAGGAAGGAAGACACGATCACACATATAGAACGGAAGTAGAAATGTGTTGAAACAAAAGAATAATGAAATCATATAGGCCAGGGAATTGACGTTTATATATATATATCATTGTAGCGGCCTACTCGGGAGCGGCTGTGGTTCCGCGCTGTCCAGGTGGGGACAGAGAGAGAGATCGGAGGCCACGTGTGAGGGACATCGGAGAGGGTCAGACTTACGCCCTTCGCCTGACCAAAGTCTACTTTGTCTACTTCGGGTGGACTGGAGGTCACGATCGCTCCTCCGCCCGTCGACGCTCATTCGTGTGAATCATCTCTGGCATCTAGTGCCAGCTTGTGTGAAGTCAGCTAAAAAAAAGGTACTGTGTGTCTTGTACTTATCGTTTTGGCCAGGACAAGAAATTGCCTGACGTCGTTTATCCAGGCTCGGTCGCTCTAGTGCGGCATTGTCAAACCAGTGTGGGATTGGTGTATAAAGTGAAACGGTGTTGAAGTATTTTGTGTGAAAGATTAGAGTGAGAGATTGATAAGGATTATTGTTGATTATTTATATAAATTTTGAGAACGTGGAACGGATATCTGGTGTTGGTGTTTGTTTGTGTTGAGAAGAGTCCGTACGTTTGTGGGTGTGGTAGTTAACAGAGAGAACGTGCACGCACACATAATTCTTCAGGAGTCATATATATATATATTGCACCTACACTAAATATCCCTCCATTACATTTGGTGACCCTGTGGTTTTTTTCTCTGTGTTAGTATTGTGGTTCAAAGGTTTGTAGTATCTAGGTCAATTCTTTCACATTATTGGGTAGAGTTTAGATTGTCTCCCTTGTTTGACTGTGAAGTGGTTTGTAACTTGTGATTGTGGATGTTTGCTGTTATTAAGTAGTGGTTTTAGACCGTCTCCAGTTTCACGGTAGGGCGCTCCTGTATAGTTTCAGAGTTGCTCAAGGGCTTAGTATCTTTTTCTACCTGTGGGGTCTATATTCTTTTTCATTGCTCTTTCTGCTTTACTAGTATTGGTTTGTTTACATTGCTTGTAGTTATCTTTGTTCTGTAGGCCTAACTTTGTGTGTGTGTGAATCAGTGAATGAGTTAGTAGTTCCACATTCTTATTTTATTATAGGTTAGTTACAAAGCCCCTTAGTGTTAGTTTAATAGTTGATATTTTTTGTTCTTTAACTTTATCATTAGTAATTTTGCAATTGATTGTTGAAATTTTCTTTGCTTAGTGTTAATATATTTCTTGATTTGCTCTTTGACTTTATTATTAGTAACTGTCGAATTATTTGCTGATTATATTGTTGCTTAGTGTGGGTATAATTCATTATCTGTTTCTTTAACTTGAACATTAATAGTTTTGAAATTTTCTGTTGAATTGTTCCTTTGTTGTGTATATATATTTTAGTATTGATTGAACTTATTGTTTGAACTTACGTTATTATTTAAGTTAGTAGTATTTGATTCGTTTATATTATTGCTGTTTTGTCTTATTAGGTGTTAGTATTTGACATATTTGTTTTTATTTAATTATATTTATTAAAGTAGTGTTGACGTTGAGGTATTGTAAAAAAAAAAAATTGTTTTTTTTGGGAAATAATTCATAGGGTTTAGATATTTGAGGACTTAGATTAATTGAACACTGCTGTTATTGATTTGGTATTGAGTTATCTTCGCCTATTGCTTATTATAACAATAATTTATTTTAAAAAAGGAAATTATAGTTGTTGATATTGGATTGTTCATACTTTGTCATTTAATTGATTTGCTTTACTGCTGTTTATTAGTTAGATTTGTTGATATTTGATTGTTAGTATTTTATTAGTGTATTGATTTGGTTCCTACTATTTACAGTTTATTGATTTGGTTCCTGCTGTTTATTGATTTCTTAGATTTGTTTCACTTTGAGTTTATTTTTGACTTAGCTTGGCTTGGGCTATTGTTAGTTTTTATTTTTATCATTCTTTCTTGGGTATTTGGGACTTAGTGTATATATTGTAGTTTAGGTAGGTGCTGATTTTGATTTATATTTTGAAAAACAAAACTTTAAACATGGATAACTATGATGATCTGTTTGAAAAGTTTCTTAAACAAGCTGCTACTCTGGAAGTCGCTGATAAACATAAATATGTTCAAGAATGTTTTGATCGACTTGATAGACAGAGGGAACGGGAGGCTAAACAAATGGACAAAGAAACACAAAAAGAAATGGAGCTGGAAGCTAGAAAACTGGAATCCAAGAAATTAGATACACAAAAAGAAATGGAGCTGGAAGCTAGAAAATTGGAATCCAAGAAACTAGATACACAAAAAGAGATGGAATCCAAGAGGATGGACATTGAGCTAGAGAAGGAAAAAACAAAGCAGTTAGAACTACAGGCTAATCAGGGTGGTCATGTTGCTGGTCAGGATCATGATCAGACTTATGCGAAGCATCAGTTCAAAGCTCGACCAATTTTTCCTATACTTCCTATGTTTAGAGAGAAGACTGATGATATTGATTCATACTTGTTTCGTTTTGAAACAAATGCTTCTGCACTTGGCTGGGAAAAGGATCAATGGGTTGTTTATTTGTCTGCCTTACTTGAAGGGAATGCTTTGAGTTTGTATCACAGTTTAGCTGCAAATGGACATTGTGATTATGACATTTTGAAAGATAATTTGTTGAAGAAATTCCAATGTACTGCTGAGGGTTTCAGAGAGAAATTTCGTGCCACCAAACCAGACGCAAATGAACCGTTTCAAACTTTTGGCATTGAGCTTAATCGATTGTTTGATCGATGGGTTGCACTTTCTGGTGTAAAGCGTACGCTAGATGGCATAGTTGATTTGGTACTGGGTGAACAATTTCTCCAGAGTGTTTCTGCAGATCTTGCCACTTTCATTCGCGAACGAGGATTGGTCAGCCTCGAGGACATGGTGAATTGTGCCGAAAGTTACCGTCTTGCTCGTCCGGGTAAGAATTTGGCTCGCAAGGCCAGTACTTCTGCGTTCGCGTCGGTTGGTCAATTCAATACCGTTGCTGAAACTAATGCCGCTTCGGGTCGTTCGGATTTTCGCGGTGGATACGGTGGTTATCGACGTCAAGTTGGTTACCGTGGCCGCTGGAACTTTAATCGAAGTGCGCCATCCCCTGTTCCAGATTCTAATCAAGGTCAAAGTCGTGGTGGATTCGGACGTGGCTCGTCTATGAATTTTGCTAAATGTCAGCTTTGCAAAGGCAGTGGCCATTCTTCATTCAAATGTCCACTCAGAAACAATCCGACAAATCCATGCTACATTTGTGGGTTGGGGGGACATGTTAAGAAAAATTGTCCGTTTGGTTCTTCTGCACTCAAAACAGATACACAAAAGACTCAGGTTGTTTCGGCTGCATTGCCTGTGGGTCCTGAAGTTGTCTGTTCAGTTGCTAGTCCAGCTGTTGGTCATCTACATTTGGAGTTGGGTACAGTGAAGGGTACACCATGTTCTGTACTTCGTGACACAGGTGCTACTATTTGTGGTGTGCGTCAGCGATTGGTATCATCTCTCGAATACATAGAAGGACAAGTTCGTTGTAAGACTTTTGGAGGTGAGATTACTGTTTATCCACTTGCCAAACTTGCAGTGTGCACTCCATATTTTTCAGGTCAGTTGGTTTGTGCTGTGCTTCCTGGGAACATTGCTGGGTTGACAGATTCTGTTGTTGGTGCTCAGGTTTCAGTTGAGTTGAGTGTGGCGGCTGTCACTACTCGAGCTCGCACTGCGAAGAAAGATTTTCCTCATACTCCTTTAGTTGATGTTTCTCAGGATTTTGGCGTTTCTCGTCAGGAGTTGATTGATTTGCAGAAATCAGATTCCAGTCTTGCTTCATGTTTTGCGTTTGCTCAGTCTGGAGAAAGGAAAGCTGTTGGTTCTGCTACTTATTTTTTCTTTGAGGATGCAGGTGTTTTGTATCGTTCGTACGAGAAGCCTGGTCAAATTTTACAGCAGATTGTTGTTCCAGAGAAGTTGCGTGCTGCTGTTTTGGCTACTTCACATGATCAGTTGCTTGCTGCTCATTGTGGTACTCGTCGTACTTTGACGCGAGTTCTTTCAAAGTTTTTTTGGCCAGGAGTGTCAGCGGATACTTCGAGGTACGTTCGTACTTGTGATGTGTGCCAGAAGTCAACTTCGAAGGGGAAGGCTCCGCCAGTTCCGTTGGTTGTGGTACCTCAGTCATCTACTCCATTTGAAAGGGTCCACATTGACTTGGTCGGTCCTTTGTCTCCACCTTCGGAGGAAGGCCATCGATACATTCTGACATTGGTCGATTTGGCAACTCGTTTTCCGGAAGCCGTGCCACTTAAAAACATTTCTTCAGTGGAGGTTGCAGAGGCTTTGCTGTCGATTTTTGCACGGCTAGGTTTTCCCAAGGTGATACTGTCCGATCAAGGTACTCAGTTTACCTCTGAGTTGATCAAACAGTTCTACGCACTGTGTGGCACTAGGGCGATTCGGACGTCTCCGTATCATCCTCAGGCAAATGGAATTGTGGAGAGGTTTCACAGGACGTTGAAGGCGATGCTTGGGAAGGTTGTTCAGTCGCATCCAAAGGCGTGGCATCGTTACTTGCCTGCTCTGCTTTTTGCTTGTCGGGAGTTACCTTCGGAGAGTACTGGATTCAGTCCCTTTGAGTTGATGTTTGGTCGCCAACCTCGTGGTCCGATTTCATTGCTTGCCGATTCTTGGACCCAGGACCAGTCTTCAAAGGATGTAGATGCGCAGCCATTGTATTTGCATGTTTTTGAGTTGAAGAACATCATTGCTGAGACTTGTGAATTGGCTAAGCAAAACTCTGCACAATCATCAGCAAAGAACAAAGCTTACTTTGATAGGTCAGCTAAGAAACGCACTTTTGACGTTAAAGATGAGGTATTGGTTCTGTTGCCATCCGAGACAAATAAATTACTCATGAAGTGGTTAGGTCCATACACCATACAAGAATGCATGCATCCTGACTACAAGATTGTGGTCAAGGGGAAGACAAAGATTTTTCACGCTAACATGCTAAAGCGATACTACCGTCGTCCCCAAAACGCTGCTGAAGTTGAAGTCTGTGTCGATTCAGTTGTTTGTGAAGGTGAGGTTGTAGATTGGGGTGATGTGATTTCAGACAGGTTTTTTGATGTTGACAAGGGGAAGGTTTCTCATCGTAGACATGTTGGTTGTTGTTCAGTGGGTTCGGCAGTTGTGAATTCAATGGTGCTACGTGAAGAAACAACAAGACAGATTTTGGCGTCTGTGGGTGTTGTACAGGATGATGAGGATGATGATGTTTTGCTGCCAACGTTACCTTTGGCATCATCTATGACTGATGAGGACATTTCGTCGGTGGTTTTTGATGAGTTGTTGCCTGCGTCAGATCGTCAGGATCTTTTTTCTGTTTTTTCTGATTTTGCTGATATTCTGACAGCAAAACCGGGTTCTTTTGTAGGGGGTTTGTTTTTGGATGTACATTTGACATCAGATGTTCCAGTTCGTCGTAGGGCTTACGATCTGCCGTTTGCTTCACGTCAGGTTGTTGAACGAGAAATTCAGACGATGTTGGAGCTTGGAGTTATTGAGAAGTCCAGTTCGGCATATTCTTCGCCTGTGGTCTTGGTGCAGAAGAAAGATCATTCGTGCCGGTTCTGCATTGATTATAGGGCGCTGAATAAGGTTACTCATTTTGACGCCGAACCGATTCCAGATGTCACCGAGTTGTACACAAGGCTTGCATCCAGTGTGTTTTTCACTCGCATTGACTTAGCCAAGGGATACTGGCAGATTGTCGTCAATCCTGTGGATAGGCATAAGACTGCTTTTGCCACCCACATGGGTTTGTTTCAGTGGGTTAGAATGCCATTTGGGTTAGTTTCTGCTCCTGCTGTTTTTGCTCGCATGATGAGGGTGTTGGAACTCCAGGAAGTTTCAGCTATGAATTTTTTCGATGACATCCTTGTGCACAGTGAAGCTTTCCAACAACATCTGGTGCATGTGAGGGGAGTTCTTCAGAAACTGAAGCAGTATGGTCTTACTGCTAGGCCATCGAAGATTGCTGCTGGTTTTCGCAGTCTTGAGTTTCTTGGGCATGTGGTTGGTGAGGGAGTGTTGCGGCCTGAGGGGAAGAAGATTGAGAAGATTTTGGCCATCCCTACACCTACGACCAAGAAACAGGTGCGTTCGATTCTGGGGCTGTTGGGATTCTACAGATGCTACATCCCAAATTTTTCTGCATTGCTTGCACCCATTTCGGATCTTAGGAAGGATTCAAAGGTCAGGTCCATTGTGTGGTCAGCTGAGTGTGATGAGGCGTTGACTGCGGTGAAACGCTTGTTTTCTACTGCACCAGTCTTGCAGTTGCCACGATTGCAGGAACAGTTTGTACTTCGTACAGATGCCAGTTCGTTTGGTGTTGGTGCTGTCTTGATGCAGGAGATGGAGGGTGTTTTGCATCCGGTCTGTTTCGCCAGCAGGAAGTTGTTGCCCAGGGAAGTGAGGTACAGTACCATTGAGAGAGAATGTCTTGCCATTGTTTGGGCTGTTTCGAAGTTCTCACGTTTCCTGTGGGGTGTTGCATTCATCTTGCAGACAGATCACAGACCGCTCACATACATGCAGACATGTAGGTTCAAAAATACGAGAATCATGCGATGGGCTCTTTCTTTGCAAGAGTACAATTTTCATATTGAGCCTCTTCCGGGATCTCGCAACATTCTTGCTGATCTTCTGTCGCGTTCTGCTGTCGATCAGTTTGTGCCGTAGCTGTTGCGGAAGAACTTCTGTTCTTGGAAAAGACTGCTGCTTTTCAAAAAAGAAACCTCGGGCGGTCTCTTTTTTTCGTAGAGGTGTAGAGAACGGGATTTTCCCGGGTTTTTAAAATTCGATTATTGTACGGTGTTTTTGATTGGCTAGGATTCGGGAGCCAATGATATGAAGGTTTGAATTAATCAAAGTTTGAATTAGATGAAAAATTGTTCACTCACTCAAAAATTCTGTGTCAGGCTGGTGTGCCGTAGAGCAGTGTGTGTGTGTAGGCCAAGAAAGTTAAAAAAAGAGAAAAGAAAAAAAAGTTAAATTGTGGAATAACTAAAGGATGAAGAAAGCACTGTGAACTTGTCAAGGTGTATAGGTTCGGTGGGACTTTCTATCTGGAAGTGGAAGTTGTATTTTTGTGCTGTAAAAATTACAGGTATCTATAACGTTTTTCATGATTGTGGGATTCTGATAAGTATATTTTGAAATTGCATTTGTTGTATTGGAAGGTGGTGAGCTGTTGTCCACTAGGACGGAATATAATTTTTCATTGATGTAATAATATTATTAATTACATGGGGCGATAGTTGTAGAGTAGTAGATAATGAAATATGAATGAAAGGCGTGAGTATGTTTACTTGTAGTAATTTTCATTCATGGAATGATTATATCTGGATTGTGATCAACATCGTAAAAGGAAGGAAGACACGATCACACATATAGAACGGAAGTAGAAATGTGTTGAAACAAAAGAATAATGAAATCATATAGGCCAGGGAATTGACGTTTATATATATATATCATTGTAGCGGCCTACTCGGGAGCGGCTGTGGTTACGCGCTGTCCAGGTGGGGACAGAGAGAGAGATCGGAAGCCACGTGTGAGGGACATCGGAGAGGGTCAGACTTACGCCCTTCGCCTGACCAAAGTCTACGTTGTCTACTTCGGGTGGACTGGAGGTCACGATCGCTCCTCCGCCCGTCGACGCTCATTCGTGTGAATCATCTCTGGCATCTAGTGCCAGCTTGTGTGAAGTCAGCTAAAAAAAGGTACTGTGTGTCTTGTACTTATCGTTTTGGCCAGGACAAGAAATTGCCTGACGTCGTTTATCCAGGCTCGGTCGCTCTAGTGCGGCATTGTCAAACCAGTGTGGGATTGGTGTATAAAGTGAAACGGTGTTGAAGTATTTTGTGTGAAAGATTAGAGTGAGAGATTGATAAGGATTATTGTTGATTATTTATATAAATTTTGAGAACGTGGAACGGATATCTGGTGTTGGTGTTTGTTTGTGTTGAGAAGAGTCCGTACGTTTGTGGGTGTGGTAGTTAACAGAGAGAACGTGCACGCACACATAATTCTTTAGGAGTCATATATATATATTGCACCTACACTAAATATCCCTCCATTACAAAGACATGACAGTGCATAGTTTCTGATGACGAATTTTATTTTGATTGGCAGTAATTGCATCACGCTGGAATGTTCGAGTATAGAGAGACTGTATAAGTGCCGCACTGTTTGAGCTAGTTGAAAAAGGAAAGTGGAAAAGCGATTGAGTGATTGTATGCAGATGTTGATGTACGATGAATAAAGAAAGAAAACTTCATACGACCACTCTTGCCTTGTTGCTGAGTGAACAGGTTGAGTGGATAAACGAATCTGAGTTACACTAATCAGGACTCAAGCATCGGGGCTGAATCAACTGCTGATAAAAAACCAACAACGACTGTAACATTTTGGGGGTCAAGCCGCGATCTACTCCATAGCCAAGGGTTAAGGATTCAACTGCAACAACAAGCGAGTCAACGTTGCGATAGGCACTCATCGAAGGTAGCCGCCAACGAGTTACATCGAGATGGGCCAACATACTGGGACTAATCACCGATAGAATTGGGTTGACTACAAAGGCGTGTAGTCGCCGAAGAGATGCTTCGTGACCGAACAACAGACAGGGACTACGTGGCTGCCGCAAGACTACGTCGAGGGACAGTCTCGGAGCTACATCGCGAAGAAAGGCAATTAGAAGAGTAGCGTCAAGAAAGAGAAGAGCAGCATCGCCGAGAAGAAAGAGAATTTGAAGAGTAGCGTCAAGAAAGAGAAGTGCAGCGTCGCCGAGAAGAAAGAGAACTCGAAGCGTAGCGGCGCCAAGAAGAAAGAGAGTTCGAGCTGAAGAGCCTGAAAGCTGAGCGTCACTTCCAGCTAGAAATGGCGCGCATCCGCAACAGCAGAACGTGCCACGTGTTACCAACGACTTCAAAGCTCCAAAATTGCCAGCATTCGTCGACGAATAGGACCAGATCGACGGCTATCTGGCAAGTTCGAAAGGTTCGCAGAAAGCGCTAAATGGCAACATCAAGACTGGGCGATCATACTAAGCGCACTACTAACGGGGAAGGCGCTCGACGTCTAAACCAGACTGTCGAACGATGACGCCAAAAACTACGACGTCTTGAAAAGAGGCCCTATTGCATTGCTATAGCTTTACAGAGAAGGGCTACCGTAAACGCTTCCGTGAATGCCGGCCTTTGTCAGACGAGACACCAAAGCAATTTGTGGAGCGCCTGTCGTTATACTTACACAAGTGGGTAGAATTATCCGGCGAAGGGAAGTCTTACGACAGTCTCCATGAACTGATCGTGAAAAAGCAATTTCTCAATGCCTGTCACAAGGATCTGGCGACCCACTTAAAATTACAAAAGCTGCAGACGCTTAAAGATGTGACTGAGGCTGCTGAGAGATATCTCATCGCTCACGGGAAGACCCTGGGGCCACCCAAGGCGACGAAACATTTTCAGAAGTCTGGAAACCATGGGAACCAGATCCAGGGAGTCAGACGAGCCAGAGACAGACGGACTCCATGCCACCTCCCAGGGAAGGGCATTTAAGAGGCTGTTTCACAAGCAACGCTACAGACCACAGGGCTGCTAACTGTCCTCAACACAAAGTAGCGGACAGCAGAGCAATACGGACAATGCAGCGGCGGGCAACCGACAGAGGTGTTTCTCCAATCGACGGCAAACTAGTAGCTCTGACCATCGGCGGGAGCGTCATTCTTCCGACTGAGACCGAGCGCGCAGCTACTCATGCGGACGTGCAAGAGTGCATGACCGATGGCCAACTTCTCCTTGCCAACGAAAAATCCATCCCCGTTGTCGCCAGTGCAGCTGTGACCGTCCAGAACATGCCTGTTTCCAAGGGACGCGTCGGACATCACGAAGTAACGGTCCTAAGAGAATCAGGCTGCAGTGGGGTCATCGTCAGAGAAGACCTAATCGCTAAAGAACAGTTCACTGGTGATTCAAAATGGACACTTATGGCTGACAGCAAATGTGTCAAAGCGTCAGATGCAAAGATTCAAGACAGCACACCTTTCTACATAGGCGAAGTAGAAACGGTTTGCCTGAAGAAGCTGCTATACGATTTGATGATCGGGAATATCGACGGCGCGAGACGACCCGACGACCCCGATTCAGAATGGAGTCCTGCCCTCTACTTAACACGTCGAGGTTGCAGAGGAGGATCCATTGCCATTTCCCGATGGAGACCTCACAGAGCTGCTACGGGATAATGTGGCTACTCCGGCTCAGCCCTGCCGACCCGAGATCGTCGGTGCTGTCACTACCAGGGCCCAGGCCAAGAGAGACAAGCGGTCTACGCCACTGAAGATCGCCAACAGCTCCAAAGCTGCCATCGTGGACAGAGATAAGCTGATCCAGCTCAAGGAAGCTGATAGTACTTTAAACAAGTACAGGAACTGCAAAGATCACGTGACCAAGGGCAGTGGCGCGGTCTATTTCGAGGTGAAGGCAAAGATCCTGTACATAATCTTCCACAATAAACCACTACGTCAAGTCTTGGTACCGTTACCCCTACGGCGAAAAAGTGATGGAAGTAGAAAAAGTGATGGAAGTAGCTCATGACTCCATCATGGGAGGTCACCTGGGCATCAAGAAAACGTCGGACAGAATCCAAACGGTGTTCTACTCGCCAGGATTTCATGCGGACGTCAGCCGTTTCTGCCGATCATGTGACATATGCCAGAAGACCATACCTCGAGGAAGGGTCCCTAAAGTGCCTATGCAGAGGATGCCTTTGATCGACCGACCTTTCAAGAGGGTGGCCTTAGACCTACTCGGCGAAATAAAACCTCCGAGTGAAGAAGTTCACCGATGGGTACTGACCTTAATGGACTATGCGACTCGGTACCCGTAAGCCGTGCCTCTGAAGAAGATTGACACTGAAACTGTGGCAGAGGCGCTGGTGGACATGTTCAGCAGACTTGGGGTTCCTGAAGAAATCCTGACAGACCTCGGGACACAGCTCGTCTCTGACTGCATAAAGGGGGACAACAGACTGCTGAGCATCCGGCATTTGACTACGACACCCTAATATCCAATGTGCAACGAGCTCGTCGAGAAGTTCAATGCTACGCTGAAGTCCACCCTGAAGAAACTGTGTAGCGAGCAGCCCAGACAATGGCATCGCTACATCAACGCCTTACTGTTCGCCTACAGAGAAGTGCCGCAGGAATCCACCGGCTTTTCTCCGTTCGAGCTGTTGTACGGAAGAACCATCCGAGGGCCGATGCACATCCTGAAAGAAGGAAGTAGACACCCCATAGGTGAAGAACAGCTACCAGTACCTGTTTGAGCTACGGGAGAAGCTGGAGCAGACTCTCGAGATAGCCAGAGAAAATCTGAAGAAGTCCCAGGACTGTGGAAAGCACTACTATGATCGTAAAGCTGTGAACAGGAAGTTCAAACCTGGTAACAAAGTGCTGATCCTGCTACCTACCGATCACAATAAGTTGCTGATGCAGTGGAAAGACCCGTACGAAGTTGAGACCGTGGTGGGGATCAACGACTACAAGGTGAAGGTCGGCCAGCATTCCAAGATATACCACGCCAACCTCCTTAAGTTGTACGTGGAAAGGCCATCAGAGACTGTACATGCAGCAACAATAGCTGTGATCGACGACAGCTTTGACAGCGAGGATCTATAGGAACTGGGAGACTTCCACAGCAAAAAAGGCATCGATGATGTTAAGCTAGGACCAAGCTTGACGGAGGGTCAAAAGATGGAGCTCAAGGACCTTATGGGCGAGTTTCCTCATAACTTCAGCGATGTCCCAAGCTTTACAACTTTGGTCGAATATGAAGTCCGCCTTACTTCAAATATCCCCGTTCGATCCAAACCCTTCCCGATCCCTTTCAAGGCCCGCGAATCCTTGAAGAAAGACATCGATGAGATGCTGAAGATGGGCATCATCAGGGAGTCCAGTTTCCCCTACGCGTCCCTGTCGTGGTCGTGAAGAAGAAGGACGGAAGCAACAGAGCATGCATCGACTACAGGAAGGTTAATAAGATCAACTGCAACAGACCTCTTCTGCCAATTATCGGGGAGTAAAATCTTCTCAAAGATTGACCTCAGCAAGGTTTATTGGCAAGTCCACGTGCGTCAACCAAAGACTGCTTTTATAACTCCTGATGGGACGTACGAATGCCTGAGGATGCCTTTTGGCATGGTCAACAGCGATGCTACCCTGAAGAGAGGAATGAGGAAGATGCTTAAAGGGATGGACAACGTCGTGTTACTGGGAAGACCTGCTAGTCTACACCCAGACCTGCAAGGAGAATCTGATGACCTTGAGGTAGCTGTTTCACCGTTTTACAGAAGCCAATTTGACCGTGAGACCCAGCAAGTGCATTCTGGGAACTGACAACGCCGATTTCATCGGACATTCGATGGAAAAAGGGGGCAAAGGAGGAAGCACTGACTCCAGGAAAGTCTACGAGACCACTGTCTTTGACCATGGGCCGATGATAACCATAACGGGCGAAAGCATTGGCTCCGTGTGCATGAACTGAGAACATTGACAGTATCCAGACAGACTGAAAGAAGTTTTAATTATGGACTTTGTGCATTGCGTCTCAACGTTGTTGAAAAAAATTAAGTAATTTCTTCTTGTGTAGGGGGTTATGTTACGTTAGAGACGCGCACGATAGATCCGATCGTTTTTTTTTGCAAAGCATGCAATAACAGAGTGTATTTACCTTTGATACGATTTTGAGTTGTAGTTGGAAGAAGCTTTGTGTAATGTTGGCGATTTTCGTTGGTCGATTTTATTGGAGAATTTTCTAGGATTGATTGTTTACTATCGATCGAAGCGTGTAGATAAATGTACTAGATGCTTCTAACCTAAATAAAGTTATATGACGTTAGACAGTGCATAGTTCTGATGACGAATTTTATTTTGATTGGCTGTAATTGCGTCACGCTGGAATGTTCGAATTTTCTCTAGAGTATAGAGAGATACTATATAAGTGGCGCACTGAGTTAGCTGAAAAAAGAAAGTGGAAAAAGTGAGTGAGCGATTGTATGCAGTTGTTGATGTACGCTGAATAAAGTTGAAAAACTTCATACGATGACTCCTGCCTTGTTGCTGAGTGAACAGGTTGCGTGGATAAACGAATCTGAGTTACACTTATCAGGATACAAGCATCGAGTTGAATCAACTACTGATAAAAAAAACCAACAACGAGTGTAACATAGGTATTTCTCGCAGTTTATTCTGAGGTTGAAAATCTGTTCAGCGGTGCTTCGTCCTGCCCTGAATCCTGCTTGTTCTTCAGCTATGATTTGTTCAGCTGGGAGAGAGGCCAAGATGGCGGAATCAGCAGACACGCAAAGCGGTAGCTGGCAAGGAAATATTATTTGAGAGGATATGTGGTGGTGTTGCACAGTCGGTCATTGTTAATTTTGTGTCTTTAGTTGTGGTTTCATAATTGAAACATGTTTTTGTGACTTGCGGAATCAAGCTCGACCATGTTGAAACGGGATTGAAATGTCTCATTGAGCGACCTGTCACGTCACCCGAGCGGGTTCCGTGACGTGAGCACATCAAGCGAGTGATTAGGATGAAAACTCAAACAAAATAAACTAACCCAAAATGCCAGAATAACAGTCACACTCTTTTATTCAACAATTAACGTACATACACAGGACAAATGGGGAGCTAACCACCCTCCACCCCTATCAAGACCCCCGTCCCAATACAAACTAACAATTACCTCCCTTTGTTTAACCCCAAACAGAACTAAACATCAACAGGTTTTTACAAAATGCACAACAAAATCACAATCAATAATCAATTCAAAATAATATAAAATTTCAACTAAAAATGATGGAGCTGTGCAGCTGTGACCGTCCAGAACATGCCTGTTTCCAAGGGAGGCGTCGGACATCACGAAGTAACGGTCCTAAGAGAATCAGGCTGCAGTGGGGTCATCGTCAGAGAAGACCTAATCGCTAAAGAACAGTTCACTGGTGATTCAAAATGGACACTTATGGCTGACAGCAAATGTGTCAAAGCGTCAGATGCAAAGATTCAAGACAGCACACCTTTCTACATAGGCGAAGTAGAAACGGTTTGCCTGAAGAAGCTGCTATACGATTTGATGATCGGGAATATTGACGGCGCGAGACGACCCGACGACTCCGATTCAGAATGGAGTCCTGCCCTCTACTTAACACGTCGAGGTTGCAGAGGAGGATCCATTGCCATTTCCCGATGGAGACCTTACAGAGCTGCTACGGGATAATGTGGCTACTCCGGCTCAGCCCTGCCGACCCGAGATCGTCGGTGCTGTCACTACCAGGGCCCAGGCCAAGAGAGACAAGCGGTCTACGCCACTGAAGATCGCCAACAGCTCCAAAGCTGCCATCGTGGACAGAGATAAGCTGATCCAGCTCAAGGAAGCTGATAGTACTTTAAACAAGTACAGGAACTGCAAAGATCACGTGACCAAGGGCAGTGGCGCGGTCTATTTCGAGGTGAAGGCAAAGATCCTGTACATAATCTTCCACAATAAACCACTACGTCAAGTCTTGGTACCGTTACCCCTACGGCGAAAAAGTGATGGAAGTAGAAAAAGTGATGGAAGTAGCTCATGACTCCATCATGGGAGGTCACCTGGGCATCAAGAAAACGTCGGACAGAATCCAAACGGTGTTCTACTCGCCAGGATTTCATGCGGACGTCAGCCGTTTCTGCCGATCATGTGACATATGCCAGAAGACCATACCTCGAGGAAGGGTCCCTAAAGTGCCTATGCAGAGGATGCCTTTGATCGACCGACCTTTCAAGAGGGTGGCCTTAGACCTACTCGGCGAAATAAAACCTCCGAGTGAAGAAGTTCACCGATGGGTACTGACCTTAATGGACTATGCGACTCGGTACCCGTAAGCCGTGCCTCTGAAGAAGATTGACACTGAAACTGTGGCAGAGGCGCTGGTGGACATGTTCAGCAGACTTGGGGTTCCTGAAGAAATCCTGACAGACCTCGGGACACAGCTCGTCTCTGACTGCATAAAGGGGGACAACAGACTGCTGAGCATCCGGCATTTGACTACGACACCCTAATATCCAATGTGCAACGAGCTCGTCGAGAAGTTCAATGCTACGCTGAAGTCCACCCTGAAGAAACTGTGTAGCGAGCAGCCCAGACAATGGCATCGCTACATCAACGCCTTACTGTTCGCCTACAGAGAAGTGCCGCAGGAATCCACCGGCTTTTCTCCGTTCGAGCTGTTGTACGGAAGAACCATCCGAGGGCCGATGCACATCCTGAAAGAAGGAAGTAGACACCCCATAGGTGAAGAACAGCTACCAGTACCTGTTTGAGCTACGGGAGAAGCTGGAGCAGACTCTCGAGATAGCCAGAGAAAATCTGAAGAAGTCCCAGGACTGTGGAAAGCACTACTATGATCGTAAAGCTGTGAACAGGAAGTTCAAACCTGGTAACAAAGTGCTGATCCTGCTACCTACCGATCACAATAAGTTGCTGATGCAGTGGAAAGACCCGTACGAAGTTGAGACCGTGGTGGGGATCAACGACTACAAGGTGAAGGTCGGCCAGCATTCCAAGATATACCACGCCAACCTCCTTAAGTTGTACGTGGAAAGGCCATCAGAGACTGTACATGCAGCAACAATAGCTGTGATCGACGACAGCTTTGACAGCGAGGATCTATAGGAACTGGGAGACTTCCACAGCAAAAAAGGCATCGATGATGTTAAGCTAGGACCAAGCTTGACGGAGGGTCAAAAGATGGAGCTCAAGGACCTTATGGGCGAGTTTCCTCATAACTTCAGCGATGTCCCAAGCTTTACAACTTTGGTCGAACATGAAGTCCGCCTTACTTCAAATATCCCCGTTCGATCCAAACCCTTCCCGATCCCTTTCAAGGCCCGCGAATCCTTGAAGAAAGACATCGATGAGATGCTGAAGATGGGCATCATCAGGGAGTCCAGTTTCCCCTACGCGTCCCTGTCGTGGTCGTGAAGAAGAAGGACGGAAGCAACAGAGCATGCATCGACTACAGGAAGGTTAATAAGATCAACTGCAACAGACCTCTTCTGCCAATTATCGGGGAGTAAAATCTTCTCAAAGATTGACCTCAGCAAGGTTTATTGGCAAGTCCACGTGCGTCAACCAAAGACTGCTTTTATAACTCCTGATGGGACGTACGAATGCCTGAGGATGCCTTTTGGCATGGTCAACAGCGATGCTACCCTGAAGAGAGGAATGAGGAAGATGCTTAAAGGGATGGACAACGTCGTGTTACTGGGAAGACCTGCTAGTCTACACCCAGACCTGCAAGGAGAATCTGATGACCTTGAGGTAGCTGTTTCACCGTTTTACAGAAGCCAATTTGACCGTGAGACCCAGCAAGTGCATTCTGGGAACTGACAACGCCGATTTCATCGGACATTCGATGGAAAAAGGGGGCAAAGGAGGAAGCACTGACTCCAGGAAAGTCTACGAGACCACTGTCTTTGACCATGGGCCGATGATAACCATAACGGGCGAAAGCATTGGCTCCGTGTGCATGAACTGAGAACATTGACAGTATCCAGACAGACTGAAAGAAGTTTTAATTATGGACTTTGTGCATTGCGTCTCAACGTTGTTGAAAAAAATTAAGTAATTTCTTCTTGTGTAGGGGGTTATGTTACGTTAGAGACGCGCACGATAGATCCGATCGTTTTTTTTGCAAAGCATGCAATAACAGAGTGTATTTACCTTTGATACGATTTTGAGTTGTAGTTGGAAGAAGCTTTGTGTAATGTTGGCGATTTTCGTTGGTCGATTTTATTGGAGAATTTTCTAGGATTGATTGTTTACTATCGATCGAAGCGTGTAGATAAATGTACTAGATGCTTCTAACCTAAATAAAGTTATATGACGTTAGACAGTGCATAGTTCTGATGACGAATTTTATTTTGATTGGCTGTAATTGCGTCACGCTGGAATGTTCGAATTTTCTCTAGAGTATAGAGAGATACTATATAAGTGGCGCACTGAGTTAGCTGAAAAAAGAAAGTGGAAAAAGTGAGTGAGCGATTGTATGCAGTTGTTGATGTACGCTGAATAAAGTTGAAAAACTTCATACGATGACTCCTGCCTTGTTGCTGAGTGAACAGGTTGCGTGGATAAACGAATCTGAGTTACACTTATCAGGATACAAGCATCGAGTTGAATCAACTACTGATAAAAAAAACCAACAACGAGTGTAACATAGGTATTTCTCGCAGTTTATTCTGAGGTTGAAAATCTGTTCAGCGGTGCTTCGTCCTGCCCTGAATCCTGCTTGTTCTTCAGCTATGATTTGTTCAGCTGGGAGAGAGGCCAAGATGGCGGAATCAGCAGACACGCAAAGCGGTAGCTGGCAAGGAAATATTATTTGAGAGGATATGTGGTGGTGTTGCACAGTCGGTCATTGTTAATTTTGTGTCTTTAGTTGTGGTTTCATAATTGAAACATGTTTTTGTGACTTGCGGAATCAAGCTCGACCATGTTGAAACGGGATTGAAATGTCTCATTAAGCGACCTGTCACGTCACCCGAGCGGGTTCCGTGACGTGAGCACATCAAGCGAGTGATTAGGATGAAAACTCAAACAAAATAAACTAACCCAAAATGCCAGAATAACAGTCACACTCTTTTATTCAACAATTAACGTACATACACAGGACAAATGGGGAGCTAACCACCCTCCACCCCTATCAAGACCCCCGTCCCAATACTAACTAACAATTACCTCCCTTTGTTTAACCCCAAACAGAACTAAACATCAACAGGTTTTTACAAAATGCACAACAAAATCACAATCAATAATCAATTCAAAATAATATAAAATTTCAACTAAAAATGATGGAGCTGTGCAGCTGTGACCGTCCAGAACATGCCTGTTTCCAAGGGACGCGTCGGACATCACGAAGTAACGGTCCTAAGAGAATCAGGCTGCAGTGGGGTCATCGTCAGAGAAGACCTAATCGCTAAAGAACAGTTCACTGGTGATTCAAAATGGACACTTATGGCTGACAGCAAATGTGTCAAAGCGTCAGATGCAAAGATTCAAGACAGCACACCTTTCTACATAGGCGAAGTAGAAACGGTTTGCCTGAAGAAGCTGCTATACGATTTGATGATCGGGAATATTGACGGCGCGAGACGACCCGACGACCCCGATTCAGAATGGAGTCCTGCCCTCTACTTAACACGTCGAGGTTGCAGAGGAGGATCCATTGCCATTTCCCGATGGAGACCTCACAGAGCTGCTACGGGATAATGTGGCTACTCCGGCTCAGCCCTGCCGACCCGAGATCGTCGGTGCTGTCACTACCAGGGCCCAGGCCAAGAGAGACAAGCCGTCTACGCCACTGAAGATCGCCAACAGCTCCAAAGCTGCCATCGTGGACAGAGATAAGCTGATCCAGCTCAAGGAAGCTGATAGTACTTTAAACAAGTACAGGAACTGCAAAGATCACGTGACCAAAGGCAGTGGCGCGGTCTATTTCGAGGTGAAGGCAAAGATCCTGTACATAATCTTCCACAATAAACCACTACGTCAAGTCTTGGTACCGTTACCCCTACGGCGAAAAAGTGATGGAAGTAGAAAAAGTGATGGAAGTAGCTCATGACTCCATCATGGGAGGTCACCTGGGCATCAAGAAAACGTCGGACAGAATCCAAACGGTGTTCTACTCGCCAGGATTTCATGCGGACGTCAGCCGTTTCTGCCGATCATGTGACATATGCCAGAAGACCATACCTCGAGGAAGGGTCCCTAAAGTGCCTATGCAGAGGATGCCTTTGATCGACCGACCTTTCAAGAGGGTGGCCTTAGACCTACTCGGCGAAATAAAACCTCCGAGTGAAGAAGTTCACCGATGGGTACTGACCTTAATGGACTATGCGACTCGGTACCCGTAAGCCGTGCCTCTGAAGAAGATTGACACTGAAACTGTGGCAGAGGCGCTGGTGGACATGTTCAGCAGACTTGGGGTTCCTAAAGAAATCCTGACAGACCTCGGGACACAGCTCGTCTCTGACTGCATAAAGGGGGACAACAGACTGCTGAGCATCCGGCATTTGACTACGACACCCTAATATCCAATGTGCAACGAGCTCGTCGAGAAGTTCAATGCTACGCTGAAGTCCACCCTGAAGAAACTGTGTAGCGAGCAGCCCAGACAATGGCATCGCTACATCAACGCCTTACTGTTCGCCTACAGAGAAGTGCCGCAGGAATCCACCGGCTTTTCTCCGTTCGAGCTGTTGTACGGAAGAACCATCCGAGGGCCGATGCACATCCTGAAAGAAGGAAGTAGACACCCCATAGGTGAAGAACAGCTACCAGTACCTGTTTGAGCTACGGGAGAAGCTGGAGCAGACTCTCGAGATAGCCAGAGAAAATCTGAAGAAGTCCCAGGACTGTGGAAAGCACTACTATGATCGTAAAGCTGTGAACAGGAAGTTCAAACCTGGTAACAAAGTGCTGATCCTGCTACCTACCGATCACAATAAGTTGCTGATGCAGTGGAAAGACCCGTACGAAGTTGAGACCGTGGTGGGGATCAACGACTACAAGGTGAAGGTCGGCCAGCATTCCAAGATATACCACGCCAACCTCCTTAAGTTGTACGTGGAAAGGCCATCAGAGACTGTACATGCAGCAACAATAGCTGTGATCGACGACAGCTTTGACAGCGAGGATCTATAGGAACTGGGAGACTTCCACAGCAAAAAAGGCATCGATGATGTTAAGCTAGGACCAAGCTTGACGGAGGGTCAAAAGATGGAGCTCAAGGACCTTATGGGCGAGTTTCCTCATAACTTCAGCGATGTCCCAAGCTTTACAACTTTGGTCGAACATGAAGTCCGCCTTACTTCAAATATCCCCGTTCGATCCAAACCCTTCCCGATCCCTTTCAAGGCCCGCGAATCCTTGAAGAAAGACATCGATGAGATGCTGAAGATGGGCATCATCAGGGAGTCCAGTTTCCCCTACGCGTCCCTGTCGTGGTCGTGAAGAAGAAGGACGGAAGCAACAGAGCATGCATCGACTACAGGAAGGTTAATAAGATCAACTGCAACAGACCTCTTCTGCCAATTATCGGGGAGTAAAATCTTCTCAAAGATTGACCTCAGCAAGGTTTATTGGCAAGTCCACGTGCGTCAACCAAAGACTGCTTTTATAACTCCTGATGGGACGTACGAATGCCTGAGGATGCCTTTTGGCATGGTCAACAGCGATGCTACCCTGAAGAGAGGAATGAGGAAGATGCTTAAAGGGATGGACAACGTCGTGTTACTGGGAAGACCTGCTAGTCTACACCCAGACCTGCAAGGAGAATCTGATGACCTTGAGGTAGCTGTTTCACCGTTTTACAGAAGCCAATTTGACCGTGAGACCCAGCAAGTGCATTCTGGGAACTGACAACGCCGATTTCATCGGACATTCGATGGAAAAAGGGGGCAAAGGAGGAAGCACTGACTCCAGGAAAGTCTACGAGACCACTGTCTTTGACCATGGGCCGATGATAACCATAACGGGCGAAAGCATTGGCTCCGTGTGCATGAACTGAGAACATTGACAGTATCCAGACAGACTGAAAGAAGTTTTAATTATGGACTTTGTGCATTGCGTCTCAACGTTGTTGAAAAAAATTAAGTAATTTCTTCTTGTGTAGGGGGTTATGTTACGTTAGAGACGCGCACGATAGATCCGATCGTTTTTTTTGCAAAGCATGCAATAACAGAGTGTATTTACCTTTGATACGATTTTGAGTTGTAGTTGGAAGAAGCTTTGTGTAATGTTGGCGATTTTCGTTGGTCGATTTTATTGGAGAATTTTCTAGGATTGATTGTTTACTATCGATCGAAGCGTGTAGATAAATGTACTAGATGCTTCTAACCTAAATAAAGTTATATGACGTTAGACAGTGCATAGTTCTGATGACGAATTTTATTTTGATTGGCTGTAATTGCGTCACGCTGGAATGTTTGAATTTTCTCTAGAGTATAGAGAGATACTATATAAGTGGCGCACTGAGTTAGCTGAAAAAAGAAAGTGGAAAAAGTGAGTGAGCGATTGTATGCAGTTGTTGATGTACGCTGAATAAAGTTGAAAAACTTCATACGATGACTCCTGCCTTGTTGCTGAGTGAACAGGTTGCGTGGATAAACGAATCTGAGTTACACTTATCAGGATACAAGCATCGAGTTGAATCAACTACTGATAAAAAAAACCAACAACGAGTGTAACATAGGTATTTCTCGCAGTTTATTCTGAGGTTGAAAATCTGTTCAGCGGTGCTTCGTCCTGCCCTGAATCCTGCTTGTTCTTCAGCTATGATTTGTTCAGCTGGGAGAGAGGCCAAGATGGCGGAATCAGCAGACACGCAAAGCGGTAGCTGGCAAGGAAATATTATTTGAGAGGATATGTGGTGGTGTTGCACAGTCGGTCATTGTTAATTTTGTGTCTTTAGTTGTGGTTTCATAATTGAAACATGTTTTTGTGACTTGCGGAATCAAGCTCGACCATGTTGAAACGGGATTGAAATGTCTCATTAAGCGACCTGTCACGTCACCCGAGCGGGTTCCGTGACGTGAGCACATCAAGCGAGTGATTAGGATGAAAACTCAAACAAAATAAACTAACCCAAAATGCCAGAATAACAGTCACACTCTTTTATTCAACAATTAACGTACATACACAGGACAAATGGGGAGCTAACCACCCTCCACCCCTATCAAGACCCCCGTCCCAATACTAACTAACAATTACCTCCCTTTGTTTAACCCCAAACAGAACTAAACATCAACAGGTTTTTACAAAATGCACAACAAAATCACAATCAATAATCAATTCAAAATAATATAAAATTTCAACTAAAAATGATGGAGCTGTGCAGCTGTGACCGTCCAGAACATGCCTGTTTCCAAGGGACGCGTCGGACATCACGAAGTAACGGTCCTAAGAGAATCAGGCTGCAGTGGGGTCATCGTCAGAGAAGACCTAATCGCTAAAGAACAGTTCACTGGTGATTCAAAATGGACACTTATGGCTGACAGCAAATGTGTCAAAGCGTCAGATGCAAAGATTCAAGACAGCACACCTTTCTACATAGGCGAAGTAGAAACGGTTTGCCTGAAGAAGCTGCTATACGATTTGATGATCGGGAATATTGACGGCGCGAGACGACCCGACGACCCCGATTCAGAATGGAGTCCTGCCCTCTACTTAACACGTCGAGGTTGCAGAGGAGGATCCATTGCCATTTCCCGATGGAGACCTCACAGAGCTGCTACGGGATAATGTGGCTACTCCGGCTCAGCCCTGCCGACCCGAGATCGTCGGTGCTGTCACTACCAGGGCCCAGGCCAAGAGAGACAAGCGGTCTACGCCACTGAAGATCGCCAACAGCTCCAAAGCTGCCATCGTGGACAGAGATAAGCTGATCCAGCTCAAGGAAGCTGATAGTACTTTAAACAAGTACAGGAACTGCAAAGATCACGTGACCAAAGGCAGTGGCGCGGTCTATTTCGAGGTGAAGGCAAAGATCCTGTACATAATCTTCCACAATAAACCACTACGTCAAGTCTTGGTACCGTTACCCCTACGGCGAAAAAGTGATGGAAGTAGAAAAAGTGATGGAAGTAGCTCATGACTCCATCATGGGAGGTCACCTGGGCATCAAGAAAACGTCGGACAGAATCCAAACGGTGTTCTACTCGCCAGGATTTCATGCGGACGTCAGCCGTTTCTGCCGATCATGTGACATATGCCAGAAGACCATACCTCGAGGAAGGGTCCCTAAAGTGCCTATGCAGAGGATGCCTTTGATCGACCGACCTTTCAAGAGGGTGGCCTTAGACCTACTCGGCGAAATAAAACCTCCGAGTGAAGAAGTTCACCGATGGGTACTGACCTTAATGGACTATGCGACTCGGTACCCGTAAGCCGTGCCTCTGAAGAAGATTGACACTGAAACTGTGGCAGAGGCGCTGGTGGACATGTTCAGCAGACTTGGGGTTCCTGAAGAAATCCTGACAGACCTCGGGACACAGCTCGTCTCTGACTGCATAAAGGGGGACAACAGACTGCTGAGCATCCGGCATTTGACTACGACACCCTAATATCCAATGTGCAACGAGCTCGTCGAGAAGTTCAATGCTACGCTGAAGTCCACCCTGAAGAAACTGTGTAGCGAGCAGCCCAGACAATGGCATCGCTACATCAACGCCTTACTGTTCGCCTACAGAGAAGTGCCGCAGGAATCCACCGGCTTTTCTCCGTTCGAGCTGTTGTACGGAAGAACCATCCGAGGGCCGATGCACATCCTGAAAGAAGGAAGTAGACACCCCATAGGTGAAGAACAGCTACCAGTACCTGTTTGAGCTACGGGAGAAGCTGGAGCAGACTCTCGAGATAGCCAGAGAAAATCTGAAGAAGTCCCAGGACTGTGGAAAGCACTACTATGATCGTAAAGCTGTGAACAGGAAGTTCAAACCTGGTAACAAAGTGCTGATCCTGCTACCTACCGATCACAATAAGTTGCTGATGCAGTGGAAAGACCCGTACGAAGTTGAGACCGTGGTGGGGATCAACGACTACAAGGTGAAGGTCGGCCAGCATTCCAAGATATACCACGCCAACCTCCTTAAGTTGTACGTGGAAAGGCCATCAGAGACTGTACATGCAGCAACAATAGCTGTGATCGACGACAGCTTTGACAGCGAGGATCTATAGGAACTGGGAGACTTCCACAGCAAAAAAGGCATCGATGATGTTAAGCTAGGACCAAGCTTGACGGAGGGTCAAAAGATGGAGCTCAAGGACCTTATGGGCGAGTTTCCTCATAACTTCAGCGATGTCCCAAGCTTTACAACTTTGGTCGAACATGAAGTCCGCCTTACTTCAAATATCCCCGTTCGATCCAAACCCTTCCCGATCCCTTTCAAGGCCCGCGAATCCTTGAAGAAAGACATCGATGAGATGCTGAAGATGGGCATCATCAGGGAGTCCAGTTTCCCCTACGCGTCCCTGTCGTGGTCGTGAAGAAGAAGGACGGAAGCAACAGAGCATGCATCGACTACAGGAAGGTTAATAAGATCAACTGCAACAGACCTCTTCTGCCAATTATCGGGGAGTAAAATCTTCTCAAAGATTGACCTCAGCAAGGTTTATTGGCAAGTCCACGTGCGTCAACCAAAGACTGCTTTTATAACTCCTGATGGGACGTACGAATGCCTGAGGATGCCTTTTGGCATGGTCAACAGCGATGCTACCCTGAAGAGAGGAATGAGGAAGATGCTTAAAGGGATGGACAACGTCGTGTTACTGGGAAGACCTGCTAGTCTACACCCAGACCTGCAAGGAGAATCTGATGACCTTGAGGTAGCTGTTTCACCGTTTTACAGAAGCCAATTTGACCGTGAGACCCAGCAAGTGCATTCTGGGAACTGACAACGCCGATTTCATCGGACATTCGATGGAAAAAGGGGGCAAAGGAGGAAGCACTGACTCCAGGAAAGTCTACGAGACCACTGTCTTTGACCATGGGCCGATGATAACCATAACGGGCGAAAGCATTGGCTCCGTGTGCATGAACTGAGAACATTGACAGTATCCAGACAGACTGAAAGAAGTTTTAATTATGGACTTTGTGCATTGCGTCTCAACGTTGTTGAAAAAAATTAAGTAATTTCTTCTTGTGTAGGGGGTTATGTTACGTTAGAGACGCGCACGATAGATCCGATCGTTTTTTTTGCAAAGCATGCAATAACAGAGTGTATTTACCTTTGATACGATTTTGAGTTGTAGTTGGAAGAAGCTTTGTGTAATGTTGGCGATTTTCGTTGGTCGATTTTATTGGAGAATTTTCTAGGATTGATTGTTTACTATCGATCGAAGCGTGTAGATAAATGTACTAGATGCTTCTAACCTAAATAAAGTTATATGACGTTAGACAGTGCATAGTTCTGATGACGAATTTTATTTTGATTGGCTGTAATTGCGTCACGCTGGAATGTTCGAATTTTCTCTAGAGTATAGAGAGATACTATATAAGTGGCGCACTGAGTTAGCTGAAAAAAGAAAGTGGAAAAAGTGAGTGAGCGATTGTATGCAGTTGTTGATGTACGCTGAATAAAGTTGAAAAACTTCATACGATGACTCCTGCCTTGTTGCTGAGTGAACAGGTTGCGTGGATAAACGAATCTGAGTTACACTTATCAGGATACAAGCATCGAGTTGAATCAACTACTGATAAAAAAAACCAACAACGAGTGTAACATAGGTATTTCTCGCAGTTTATTCTGAGGTTGAAAATCTGTTCAGCGGTGCTTCGTCCTGCCCTGAATCCTGCTTGTTCTTCAGCTATGATTTGTTCAGCTGGGAGAGAGGCCAAGATGGCGGAATCAGCAGACACGCAAAGCGGTAGCTGGCAAGGAAATATTATTTGAGAGGATATGTGGTGGTGTTGCACAGTCGGTCATTGTTAATTTTGTGTCTTTAGTTGTGGTTTCATAATTGAAACATGTTTTTGTGACTTGCGGAATCAAGCTCGACCATGTTGAAACGGGATTGAAATGTCTCATTAAGCGACCTGTCACGTCACCCGAGCGGGTTCCGTGACGTGAGCACATCAAGCGAGTGATTAGGATGAAAACTCAAACAAAATAAACTAACCCAAAATGCCAGAATAACAGTCACACTCTTTTATTCAACAATTAACGTACATACACAGGACAAATGGGGAGCTAACCACCCTCCACCCCTATCAAGACCCCCGTCCCAATACTAACTAACAATTACCTCCCTTTGTTTAACCCCAAACAGAACTAAACATCAACAGGTTTTTACAAAATGCACAACAAAATCACAATCAATAATCAATTCAAAATAATATAAAATTTCAACTAAAAATGATGGAGCTGTGCAGCTGTGACCGTCCAGAACATGCCTGTTTCCAAGGGACGCGTCGGACATCACGAAGTAACGGTCCTAAGAGAATCAGGCTGCAGTGGGGTCATCGTCAGAGAAGACCTAATCGCTAAAGAACAGTTCACTGGTGATTCAAAATGGACACTTATGGCTGACAGCAAATGTGTCAAAGCGTCAGATGCAAAGATTCAAGACAGCACACCTTTCTACATAGGCGAAGTAGAAACGGTTTGCCTGAAGAAGCTGCTATACGATTTGATGATCGGGAATATTGACGGCGCGAGACGACCCGACGACCCCGATTCAGAATGGAGTCCTGCCCTCTACTTAACACGTCGAGGTTGCAGAGGAGGATCCATTGCCATTTCCCGATGGAGACCTCACAGAGCTGCTACGGGATAATGTGGCTACTCCGGCTCAGCCCTGCCGACCCGAGATCGTCGGTGCTGTCACTACCAGGGCCCAGGCCAAGAGAGACAAGCGGTCTACGCCACTGAAGATCGCCAACAGCTCCAAAGCTGCCATCGTGGACAGAGATAAGCTGATCCAGCTCAAGGAAGCTGATAGTACTTTAAACAAGTACAGGAACTGCAAAGATCACGTGACCAAAGGCAGTGGCGCGGTCTATTTCGAGGTGAAGGCAAAGATCCTGTACATAATCTTCCACAATAAACCACTACGTCAAGTCTTGGTACCGTTACCCCTACGGCGAAAAAGTGATGGAAGTAGAAAAAGTGATGGAAGTAGCTCATGACTCCATCATGGGAGGTCACCTGGGCATCAAGAAAACGTCGGACAGAATCCAAACGGTGTTCTACTCGCCAGGATTTCATGCGGACGTCAGCCGTTTCTGCCGATCATGTGACATATGCCAGAAGACCATACCTCGAGGAAGGGTCCCTAAAGTGCCTATGCAGAGGATGCCTTTGATCGACCGACCTTTCAAGAGGGTGGCCTTAGACCTACTCGGCGAAATAAAACCTCCGAGTGAAGAAGTTCACCGATGGGTACTGACCTTAATGGACTATGCGACTCGGTACCCGTAAGCCGTGCCTCTGAAGAAGATTGACACTGAAACTGTGGCAGAGGCGCTGGTGGACATGTTCAGCAGACTTGGGGTTCCTGAAGAAATCCTGACAGACCTCGGGACACAGCTCGTCTCTGACTGCATAAAGGGGGACAACAGACTGCTGAGCATCCGGCATTTGACTACGACACCCTAATATCCAATGTGCAACGAGCTCGTCGAGAAGTTCAATGCTACGCTGAAGTCCACCCTGAAGAAACTGTGTAGCGAGCAGCCCAGACAATGGCATCGCTACATCAACGCCTTACTGTTCGCCTACAGAGAAGTGCCGCAGGAATCCACCGGCTTTTCTCCGTTCGAGCTGTTGTACGGAAGAACCATCCGAGGGCCGATGCACATCCTGAAAGAAGGAAGTAGACACCCCATAGGTGAAGAACAGCTACCAGTACCTGTTTGAGCTACGGGAGAAGCTGGAGCAGACTCTCGAGATAGCCAGAGAAAATCTGAAGAAGTCCCAGGACTGTGGAAAGCACTACTATGATCGTAAAGCTGTGAACAGGAAGTTCAAACCTGGTAACAAAGTGCTGATCCTGCTACCTACCGATCACAATAAGTTGCTGATGCAGTGGAAAGACCCGTACGAAGTTGAGACCGTGGTGGGGATCAACGACTACAAGGTGAAGGTCGGCCAGCATTCCAAGATATACCACGCCAACCTCCTTAAGTTGTACGTGGAAAGGCCATCAGAGACTGTACATGCAGCAACAATAGCTGTGATCGACGACAGCTTTGACAGCGAGGATCTATAGGAACTGGGAGACTTCCACAGCAAAAAAGGCATCGATGATGTTAAGCTAGGACCAAGCTTGACGGAGGGTCAAAAGATGGAGCTCAAGGACCTTATGGGCGAGTTTCCTCATAACTTCAGCGATGTCCCAAGCTTTACAACTTTGGTCGAACATGAAGTCCGCCTTACTTCAAATATCCCCGTTCGATCCAAACCCTTCCCGATCCCTTTCAAGGCCCGCGAATCCTTGAAGAAAGACATCGATGAGATGCTGAAGATGGGCATCATCAGGGAGTCCAGTTTCCCCTACGCGTCCCTGTCGTGGTCGTGAAGAAGAAGGACGGAAGCAACAGAGCATGCATCGACTACAGGAAGGTTAATAAGATCAACTGCAACAGACCTCTTCTGCCAATTATCGGGGAGTAAAATCTTCTCAAAGATTGACCTCAGCAAGGTTTATTGGCAAGTCCACGTGCGTCAACCAAAGACTGCTTTTATAACTCCTGATGGGACGTACGAATGCCTGAGGATGCCTTTTGGCATGGTCAACAGCGATGCTACCCTGAAGAGAGGAATGAGGAAGATGCTTAAAGGGATGGACAACGTCGTGTTACTGGGAAGACCTGCTAGTCTACACCCAGACCTGCAAGGAGAATCTGATGACCTTGAGGTAGCTGTTTCACCGTTTTACAGAAGCCAATTTGACCGTGAGACCCAGCAAGTGCATTCTGGGAACTGACAACGCCGATTTCATCGGACATTCGATGGAAAAAGGGGGCAAAGGAGGAAGCACTGACTCCAGGAAAGTCTACGAGACCACTGTCTTTGACCATGGGCCGATGATAACCATAACGGGCGAAAGCATTGGCTCCGTGTGCATGAACTGAGAACATTGACAGTATCCAGACAGACTGAAAGAAGTTTTAATTATGGACTTTGTGCATTGCGTCTCAACGTTGTTGAAAAAAATTAAGTAATTTCTTCTTGTGTAGGGGGTTATGTTACGTTAGAGACGCGCACGATAGATCCGATCGTTTTTTTTTGCAAAGCATGCAATAACAGAGTGTATTTACCTTTGATACGATTTTGAGTTGTAGTTGGAAGAAGCTTTGTGTAATGTTGGCGATTTTCGTTGGTCGATTTTATTGGAGAATTTTCTAGGATTGATTGTTTACTATCGATCGAAGCGTGTAGATAAATGTACTAGATGCTTCTAACCTAAATAAAGTTATATGACGTTAGACAGTGCATAGTTCTGATGACGAATTTTATTTTGATTGGCTGTAATTGCGTCACGCTGGAATGTTCGAATTTTCTCTAGAGTATAGAGAGATACTATATAAGTGGCGCACTGAGTTAGCTGAAAAAAGAAAGTGGAAAAAGTGAGTGAGCGATTGTATGCAGTTGTTGATGTACGCTGAATAAAGTTGAAAAACTTCATACGATGACTCCTGCCTTGTTGCTGAGTGAACAGGTTGCGTGGATAAACGAATCTGAGTTACACTTATCAGGATACAAGCATCGAGTTGAATCAACTACTGATAAAAAAAACCAACAACGAGTGTAACATAGGTATTTCTCGCAGTTTATTCTGAGGTTGAAAATCTGTTCAGCGGTGCTTCGTCCTGCCCTGAATCCTGCTTGTTCTTCAGCTATGATTTGTTCAGCTGGGAGAGAGGCCAAGATGGCGGAATCAGCAGACACGCAAAGCGGTAGCTGGCAAGGAAATATTATTTGAGAGGATATGTGGTGGTGTTGCACAGTCGGTCATTGTTAATTTTGTGTCTTTAGTTGTGGTTTCATAATTGAAACATGTTTTTGTGACTTGCGGAATCAAGCTCGACCATGTTGAAACGGGATTGAAATGTCTCATTGAGCGACCTGTCACGTCACCCGAGCGGGTTCCGTGACGTGAGCACATCAAGCGAGTGATTAGGATGAAAACTCAAACAAAATAAACTAATCCAAAAGGCCAGAATAACAGTCACACTCTTTTATTCAACAATTAACGTACATACACAGGACAAATGGGGAGCTAACCACCCTCCACCCCTATCAAGACCCCCGTCCCAATACTAACTAACAATTACCTCCCTTTGTTTAACCCCAAACAGAACTAAACATCAACAGGTTTTTACAAAATGCACAACAAAATCACAATCAATAATCAATTCAAAATATTATAAAATTTCAACTAAAAATGATGGAGCTGTGAATCTTTAAATCTTCAAACTATTGTCCAAGTCAAACTGCAGAACTTAAGCACTGTTCAAATGTCTTGTCAAGTAGCTCAGAGGGAGCTTAACAGTCACTTTCACAATATAAAGGATGATTTCTTACAACTAAATGAAATATGTTTTTATGTGTGGCGCTGGGCAAGTCTGTGTGTGCGTGAGTGTGGTGTGTGGAGTTCCTGAAATAAATGTAACGCCCCGATACGGAGGCAAAACAAGCGGCAGTGGCGGAGTTTACCACCACACTCCCCAGCTGTAGAGGCAAGGTCACAACACAGAACCACGACTGCGCAAGTTGTCGATGGTGTAGCGGAACACAGCTATACTGGTAAGGAATTAGTCAGCATAATACAGATGATAACAGGTACAACATCAACGACATCAGCCCAAACCGTCTCGGCCTCGACTTGTGATAACCTTCTCCCCAACACAATACGACACAACACTGTCACAACACAAATGGTTAGTCTTTGAGAGTTACTTCGTGTCTGGCTATTGCTGGCTATTCTCACTCAAAATAACACTGATAAATGAGGACGAGGACACCTCAATTCTGTCACAGAAACTGAGTCTCGGTAGGTGTTCAATAGAGAACCACACACACCTTAGGAGATGAACTCTACACTTATTCTCTATAAATTTGCAGTTACATCCCTCCTCTCTCCAACTCTAAACATTCCTACCCCGACGAGGGCGTAAGACCTTGGGTGGCTTGTATCAACAATCACACACCCTTCCAACACAGAAACCTAGTTCTAACATGACACACAGTCACAGAGTTACTGCCTGGTTAGAGTTGACCTCTCGCAAGAGCACTTCAAATCACTCTGCCTTGCCAAATGCACCCGGCCACAAGCAAACAGTCGAGTTCTCCTCAGTATTCATATTTCTTATTATGCATAGCCCTGTCTCTGTATTTGGCCTACCCCTGTCTTCTACGTTACGCACGGGCTTTACGATTACTGCACTCTTTCGTACGCAATAAGGAAACCGGTCAAGCTATTCTATGTACACTGCATAACAGAGAAGTGCAACTTCGTACAAAATATAGCTCTCTCTGCTACTCTGAAACTCGTGTCGTCACACGACCCTTGGAGTTCATTCTGTCTTCTGTTATCGGGCTATTGTAGGCCTGCTTCATCTGTGAGCTGCTCTAAATTCTGGGTGTGTTTTTTGTAGGACTGTCAAGTGATAATGTTCAGTGCTGACAGTGGTACTTGCCGGGAATGGCTACTATTTCCCACTACTTCACCTCATCTGCTGTGAAGCGTAAAGAATTTTTGTCAGAGTCAAGTGAAGGTAGTCCTGTATTTGGTCAACCTTTCAAAAAAATAAATCAGAATTTGTGCAGCGACAGTGACATTTCATTTTATCTAGAAGGTGTAACCTGTGACAGTGACAGTAGTGTAACAGCAGAAATATTGACGACAAACATGTAGGAAATTAGCTTAGCGAAACAGAGATACCATCGAACGAAACTGGACATTAATACAACAGTTAGCTAACAAGCAGCACACACATGGCAAATTAACTTCCTTGAAACAGTCACACCGCCGATAGCTACCGATACCATCAACAGACTTAGCGACCAAGAATGTTAAATAGCATACTTTAGTCAAAACGGACTAGAACGTTGTCCCTGTGAAGGAGCACTCCAGCCAAAAGTTACCAAGATGATGTCATCAGTATTGGGCAGGCACAGCTTATCGTTATTACATCTATCCTACCCTCGAACCCTGACACTCCACTTTACAGATAATTATGCGTGTCAGAAATAGTGCAGAGGGGGAACTAGTCCAAATAATAAAACGATTAATCCCGTATGCGAGATTAACGAAAACGAGAGCTAAAGACGATTGGTCAGAAGACTCCTAGGAACCTTTGCATATCTTCGGGGACCAAATCTCAGCTGGTCAGTCACAAACCAACCGTCCAGCTGTGCGGGTCAACCAAAGGAACAAACTGCAGTGTTCGTCTATCTCCATCTCATCAAGAGAGTGCTAGAGACGTAAAAGACGATTTCACGAGTCCCAGAGTCTACAAGTAAGATAACACTAGTAGTTTTGATATGTGTATGTTTATTGTATATTGATTGCTATGTATTGATAATATGTTCTTGATATATATATATAGTTACAGAAACAGATTATTGTTTCCGAGACAGTATGCATGTGGATTGATGTATTTTAGCCTTAAGATTCGAATTGAATTGTGCATATGGGAACCCTGCAGGTGTCTGATGCTATAGACACTTTGCAGAGGAGACCGCACACTTATAGCTAATGAGAATACTGTAGCCAGAGCTCCGACTTTTACAGGTCGGACCTGGGATCATGTTTGTGGAGACGAACGCCTGACCGTCGCTCCCGTGGTACCAAAAGGAGAACCATCCAGAGTCTACCTGGCCACGTCCGAACCCCACAGCTACAAGGGCGACTCGACTCACTGTAGATAAGTCACCCGCAAAGGAACTGAGTCCCACCCTCGAGAAACGTATAGAAAACCACTCGAATTTATAAAACTAAGAACAGTGAAAATCATAACTACAGTTAGCACAGGATGAATAAACCCTGCTAACGAACTCTCCCAGCACGTTGAACTATATTACTTATTAAATTACCGGGTAATGCAGAAATGTTAAAGTTTGTGTTGAATATATAAAAAGTGAAATTACATACATACGACTGGTGTCATTCTATTTGTATTGTTGTGTAGCTATTAGTTTTCTTCTCTCGAGACATAATAATCTAGTCTTTTGATTAGTAATTAACGGTTCTCAAGTTGAGCCAAATGATACTAAAATTCCCGAGAACAAATATAAATTTTATGTGACCAAAGTGCCGTGATCTGTCTCTCACACAACTTTAGGAATTCTGGTAAAAGAACGATCGATAGTGGTAGCACATTGCCCATCTATCAATAAGTCTTACCCCCTAGTAAGATAAACGTATCTTCCCCAGAATATCATCACATATGGGGGCTCGTCCGGGATAATAAATTTTTGTATCTATATCTTGAGTAACTAAAGATAATATCGAATAGTAAACATTATCTCACTTAGGATTCGTAACAGTGGTCTAGTACAAAATCCGAGAGTTGACTCAGTTGCATTGGGAAAAAACATTTTCTTGATTTTTTGAATTGCATGATTGTATTGATTGTTGTATGCACATGTATGTATTGATTGATGTAAGATAATTGTTTCTTATGCATTGATCGAAAATCGTTGTGGATTGCTGGTAACATCTCACATAGGGATATTTTGATTGTACTTGTGTTAAACTAGATTGACTAAGAGTAGTTAGGTTATCTTGCTTGTGGACTCTGGAAATCTAGAAATCTATCATGGCCGACTTCATCAAGGTCCGAAGAGAATTAAGAGAAGAGGGGATAGCACTAGGTCTAACAGGGCAAGATTTAATCACGTATGTAACCTCAGAATGGGATAAATTGGAAAAATCCAGAGCAGAGGAAAGAATCTGTGCAGAAAAAGCTAGAGCTGAGGAAAGAATCTGTGCAGAAAAAGCTAGAGCTGAGGAAAGAATCTGTGCAGAAAAAGTTAGAGCTGAGGAAAGAATCTGTGCAGAAAAAGCTAGAGCTGAGGAAAGAGACCATGCAGAAAAGTTAAAAAACATGGAACTAGATATGACGGAACGACTAAAAAAGTTGGACATTGAAGCCCAGGAAAAAGAAAGGGACCAGTTGATAGCAGCTCGGGCAACTGACCCGAATATTAGCCTACTGTCAAACTCATCTGACAACCCTCCCCAACCTCCGTCCATCACTCCAGGCATGAATTTTTTTCTAAGTCCATTTGACGAGAAAGTTGATAGGATAGATGCATATCTTGATCGGTTTGAGCGCTTAGCACAGGAATTCGAACTTGACTATAACAAATGGAACATAAAATTAGCTCAAGGATTGAGAGGTACAGCTTATGACGTGTATGCGAAATTGCCCACAGGACAAAGTAACGATTACCCAGCGCTAAAGAAAGCACTTTTGATATGGTTCGAGTTGACCGCCGAAACCTACCGTAAGAAATTGCGCAACTCGCGGAAAGAGAAAGGTGAGAGCCATAGTCAGTTTGTAGACCGATTGGACACCTACTTACGCAAATGGTTAGCCTTATCCAACCTAGAAGAATCATTCGAAGATCTTGCTGAACTAATCCTTAGTGAACAGTTACGCGATGCAATGACGCCAGAAACTAGGATGTTCACCGCGGAACAAGGTGCTGAGAACTTAGCTGATCTAATCAAACTAGCGGACCGTTACACCACCGCGCATGAAAACGAAGCTAAACGCAAGGTAACAGATAAACCCAGCAGAGATGGAAACAACCAGAAACAAAACCCACAACAAACACAGCAGTCTAATCAGAATCAGCAGAATTCGGATAACAAGAAAACCCAAAAACTCTGTGAAACCGCCCGGTCAAGGTCAAAACCCCCGGAAATATTGTTCTAACTGCAAAAGAACTAACCATAACACAGTTGATTGCCGTAGAACAGCGAATCAAACGCACACAGTGGCTGTAAGTCAAACTAGTACCGTTGAACTGGAGACTTCAGATAAGTCCCGACCCCCAGTCAGTGAAACAGTTGTAGTGAACGGAAAAACCGCGTCATGTCTATACGACACCGGATTATCGTACGATGCAATCGTCAGTCGAACTCTTGTAGCGGCTGAGGACATCACCGACGAGACCGTCACTTTGCAAGGCCCTGATCGATCCATACCCGCTTCCACCTTACCAATCGCGATGGTCCATGTAGACTCCCGATATGTGTCAGGAAAAGTAAAAGCGGCAGTAATGGATGCACCTTTGTATGACATCATACTAGGGTGCAAATATGTGTATTTAGGGACTCCGATTGCGCCTCAAGTGCTTGCATCGGTCCAAACTAGAGCACAGACCAGACAGGACGCTGCAGATAATCTCCCTGCTAATCCGGCACCAGCCGAGATGAGGGCAGATCAACTAGCTGACCCCACACTAGCTAAATGCTATAAAAAACTCCCTCAGGCGCATAACCCACCTAAGAAAGGAGAGTTCTTTGAGAAAAACGGACTACTGTACAGACAGACAGACCACGACCACTCTCAATTAGTTGTCCCTGCCAAACATAGACCACAGGTACTAGAGGTAGGACACGCCATTGCATTTAGCGGGCACATGGGCGTGAGTGCAACAATTCAGAGAATTACCGCTCACTATCATTGGCCGGGAATAACAGGAGACATTACGCACTTTGTCCGCTCCTGTCCCCAGTGCCAGAAGGTAGCATCAAAGAGATGGACCGTCCCAGTAACGCTAGGCGAAATGCCCGTCACCGGTACCCCATCCCACAGAGTAGCAGTAGAGATCGTAGGCCCACTGCCGCTCACAGAAAAGCGCAAACACCTACGCGACGCCGCAACATCCACCGATCATCTATTGGCTTTGTCAATAGCAGAAGAAGTCGAAGCAACAGAGGATCTAGCTATCGAGTATCCGCTGAAAAGCAGCGAGACCTACAGAGACGTAGCTATCAACCCAAAACTATCGACAGACAGACAAAGACAGATAATGGAGATAGTTGCACAACACCAAGCAGTGTTGACGGACATACCTGGACAGACACCGTTAGTTGAAGTGACAATGACCTTGACTGACACTACCCCTGTCCGAGTAAAACCGTACCCTATCCCTCTTGCCAAACAAACCGCTGTCAAGCAGGAGATAGCCACCCTATTAGAGGCTGGAATAATTTCCCCCTCAACCTCCCCATACAGCGCTGGAATAGTCCTATTACGCAAACCAAGCGGAGAACATCGCTTATGCATTGACTACCGCCGACTAAATGCCGTGACGGAATTCCAAGCCGAACCGCTACCAGACACGGCACAGCTGTTCGCGAAATTGCATAACGCAAAATACTTTTCGCGAATAGACCTAAGCAAAGGGTACTATCAGATACCGGTGCCAGAGCACCTAAGACCGTATCTAGCCTTCAGTACAGCTGATGGCCACTATGAGTTTAATGTCTTACCGTTTGGACTTAACAACGCACCAAGCATTTTCTCACGCATGATGAAACAACTTCTCGCGCCCATTCAAGAAGAAGAACTCCATCACTTTATGGATGATATCTTAATCGCGACCCACACCTGGGATGACCATTTAAGACTTCTCTCTACCCTTCTTCAGCGACTTAGGGAAACCGGACTCACAGCCCGACCGACAAAGTGCTTGCTAGGGTACGAAGAGATAGAATTTCTCGGTCACACACTCAGACACGGCAGTCTTCTTCCGGAAGACAAGAACATCGCGAAAATGAACAAGGCACCGCGCCCGATAAACAAAAAGGATGTGCAATCGTTTCTAGGCCTATGTGGCTACTACCAGAAATTCGTTGCCAACTTCAATTCCATCGCCGCGCCATTGTCTGATCTAACCAAGAAGAAAGCGCCCGAGAAAGTAGAATGGAATGCCGAGTGCGAAGATGCGTGCCAAACCCTGAAAGCTAGACTCACCTCACAACCCATCCTGAAGTTGCCCGATGCAACCCAACCACTCGTGTTACGCACAGATGCGAGCAATCAAGGTTTAGGAGCAACCCTACTACAATCGGACCCCAATGACCCTACACTTCTCCTGCCAGTCGCGTATGCCAGCCGGAAATTAAACAAAGCTGAACACAATTACGCAACAGTAGAAAAGGAATGTTTGGCATTGGTCTGGGCCATCCAGAAATTCCAGATGTATTTGTATGGCGCTCATTTCAAGGTGCAATGCGATCACCAACCCTTAACCTTCCTTGCGTCATCGCAGAAACTCAACGCCAGACTCATGCGTTGGTCACTCTTGCTACAGCCCTACTCATTTCATGTAGAATACATACCCGGAAAGAGTAACCACGGAGCTGACTACCTCAGCAGATACCCCGTGCCCACTGTAGACAAACCTAACCTCGCTTCCAACCCCTCACAGTTGCGGGTGGATGCACCCAGCTTTGTACCCCAGTGACCTCTTCCCCAGTACTCTATGTAAATAATGCATGTACATATTTGCGCCACCATTTCAGTACCAATTCTTACCCACGTGTAAGAATAGTTTTTTGGGGGGCCTATGTAACAGCAGAAATATTGACGACAAACATGTAGGAAATTAGCTTAGCGAAACAGAGATACCATCGAACGAAACTGGACATTAATACAACAGTTAGCTAACAAGCAGCACACACATGGCAAATTAACTTCCTTGAAACAGTCACACCGCCGATAGCTACCAATACCATCAACAGACTTAGCGACCAAGAATGTTAAATAGCATACTTTAGTCAAAACGGACTAGAACGTTGTCCCTGTGAAGGAGCACTCCAGCCAAAAGTTACCAAGATGATGTCATCAGTATTGGGCAGGCACAGCTTATCGTTATTACATCTATCCTACCCTCGAACCCTGACACTCCACTTTACAGATAATTATGCGTGTCAGAAATAGTGCAGAGGGGGAACTAGTCCAAATAATAAAACGATTAATCCCGTATGCGAGATTAACGAAAACGAGAGCTAAAGACGATTGGTCAGAAGACTCCTAGGAACCCATGCATATCTTCGGGGACCAAATCTCAGCTGGTCAGTCACAAACCAACCGTCCAGCTGTGCGGGTCAACCAAAGGAACAAACTGCAGTGTTCGTCTATCTCCATCTCATCAAGAGAGTGCTAGAGACGTAAAAGACGATTTCACGAGTCCCAGAGTCTACAAGTAAGATAACACTAGTAGTTTTGATATGTGTATGTTTATTGTATATTGATTGCTATGTATTGATAATATGTTCTTGATATATATATATATATATATAGTTACAGAAACAGATTATTGTTTCCGAGACAGTATGCATGTGGATTGATGTATTTTAGCCTTAAGATTCGAATTGAATTGTGCATATGGGAACCCTGCAGGTGTCTGATGCTATAGACACTTTGCAGAGGAGACCGCACACTTATAGCTAACGAGAATACTGTAGCCAGAGCTCCGACTTTTACAGGTCGGACCTGGGATCATGTTTGTGGAGACGAACGCCTGACCGTCGCTCCCGTGGTACCAAAAGGAGAACCATCCAGAGTCTACCTGGCCACGTCCGAACCCCACAGCTACAAGGGCGACTCGACTCACTGTAGATAAGTCACCCGCAAAGGAACTGAGTCCCACCCTCGAGAAACGTATAGAAAACCACTCGAATTTATAAAACTACGAACAGTGAAAATCATAACTACAGTTAGCACAGGATGAATAAACCCTGCTAACGAACTCTCCCAGCACGTTGAACTATATTACTTATTAAATTACCGGGTAATGCAGAAATGTTAAAGTTTGTGTTGAATATATAAAAAGTGAAATTACATACATACGACTGGTGTCATTCTATTTGTATTGTTGTGTAGCTATTAGTTTTCTTCTCTCGAGACATAATAATCTAGTCTTTTGATTAGTAATTAACGGTTCTCAAGTTGAGCCAAATGATACTAAAATTCCCGAGAACAAATATAAATTTTATGTGACCAAAGTGCCGTGATCTGTCTCTCACACAACTTTAGGAATTCTGGTAAAAGAACGATCGATAGTGGTAGCACATTGCCCATCTATCAATAAGTCTTACCCCCTAGTAAGATAAACGTATCTTCCCCAGAATATCATCACAAGTAGGCCTATGGACTCCAAAATGGATATTCAGGAATGCAAAGAACAATGAGTTTCTTATCTACGAAAAACGATATTCAAGAATTGAAAAGTGATATGGCTACTGAAATTGAAAAACTGAAGGCAGAATTTAGTGCAATGACTCAGAGAATGCAAGACAAAATAGAACAAATTGAGGGAAAGTATTTTGAAGTGGAAGTAAAGATTGACTTGATGACTGAGGAAGCAAAAAAGATCAAGAATGAGAATATAGAGTTGCGTCAGAAATTGGAGAAGGTGGAAGGTGATTTGAATGATTTACAGCAGTATGAAAGGCGTTGTAACTTGAAAATTTATAATGTCAAGGAGAAAGCTGATGAAAAAACAGAAGGTGTTGTCAGTAAGATTTTGACAGAGCTGATTGGTGTGAAAACAACCCCAGAAGATTTTGAGGCCTGCCACAGGGTAGGTCAAGGTGGAGGCAGATCAGGCAGCAGCAACAACAACAGGAATATAAATCGCCCGATTCTAGTACGATTTAAAAATCGCAACCTTCGTGACAAAGTATTGGAAAGTAGGAAAAAACTGAAAGGAAATTCTGATAAAGTGACTGTGATGGAGGATCTAACTGCTTACAATGCAAAACTGTCTAAAGAGGCGTATCAGCATTCAGCAGTGTTGGCCAGCTGGTCAAGTAATGGAAAGATTTTTGCTAAACTTAAAAATGGAAAGAGATTACAACTGAAATATGGGACAGATGTGGACAAATTGTTCCAAAAGGAAATGACAGTGAAATGACAGTTAATTGACAGGCAAACTAAAAGTATGTGACTCATTGGCAGGTTCCAGGATGCTCGCAACTGTTGTTACGTAGGCCTAATTTAGTGCTGTATATGACGGTGACTTTTTTGTATCTCACTTGATATGTAGAATCAGCTATATAGGCCTACGATGTTTAATAGTGGAGTATGCAGATTGGCTGCAATTTCTTATTGCTACTTTCTATAGTGAAGGCCTACGTTAGTATAAACAGAAATGTTTTTTCTTTAGTGTCAGATTGTTTAATTTTATTTTTCCGGAATTTGGATTTGTTCCTCCTCCTTTCCGTAACTACATTATAGCTTTTGTTTGTGTTGTTTTTTGGTTAAAATAGTTGCTTTATATATTATAAATATATTATTATATCATTTAATCCCCCCTCCCCCTCTACCCCGCTTTTATTTGTTAGCTTTCCAAAATATATTACTTAGTAAGATTTAATAATATATAATAACATTTTCTTCACTCTCCCTTCTTTTCTTATTTAGACTTTTTACATTTTCCCCTCTATTGGCATTTATTACTGTCGTTGGTTATTGTGGTTTATTACTATAATTAATGCTGCTATTGTTTATCTTATTATTACAGTTATTGCTGTAACTATTAGCATCCACTTCTTGTGTGAGCATGTTGTGTGTGTGTTCTTTAGTGTGTGTTGTATCCTTGTATGCATATATGTATTTAATAATTAATTAACTGTAAATTATTATTAAGATGATCCAAGAGGATCGTGAGAGTATTATCTGGTGTTATTTTTGTTGCAAGTATGTGATGTGGTTTGATTAATTGTAAAGATTTTTTGCTGCAATGATATTTATTGAACACATGCTTTTTATTTATTTATTTATCTTACTTTATGCTATTATTATTATTATTATTATTATTATTATTATTATTATTATTATTATTATTATTATTATTATTATTATTTTATTTATTTTTTAAATTTTGTGTGTGTATAGGCACTACACGAACAGTTTTGTGTTTGTGTAGAGAAAAATAGTTACTATTTTTTTTTAATCAGTTTATAGTTTCCTCTCTTCCCAATAAGGATTTTCAGAGAGGAGACTGTGTGTTGAGTTACTATAGTTACTATTTTGTTGTTGTTGTGTTTGATTATGAAAAGCACCATTGGCATTGCTTAATTAGAAAATATTTACTATACGTTTGTATGAGCAGAGGTAATGGCTGTATAAAGAATATATGATCTAATTTGAATTTGTGGATCTTTGTGTGTGTGTGTGTGTGAGTGTGCTTTTTTTTTTTTTTATCAGTTTATAGTCCCCTCTCTTCCCGATAAGGATTTTCAGAGAGGAGACTAATTAGTTTGAGTGTGCTTGTGAAAGTTGCTTTGTTATAAATACAATTTGTTTACAGGCAAGGTCCGATGTTTGATGTGAAGACTGTATTGCATTGGTTATATGCATATGACATGTAATGTAATGTAATGCATATGACCAAAAACTGTTCTGTTGACCTGTAAATATCTCACTTATAAAGGTTTCTTTTTTTAAGTAACGTTAGAGAACTATCTCTTTGTTTTTGAAATATATAATGATACAAGATTAATGGACTCTCTCATCAAGAGCAATGGGCTGTATAAGTAGACATGTTTTTATATTTCATGTTGTAATGTGCATTCGCTGTTTGATGGTTTATGATCACCTTGTGGAAAGGTTGGTATAAGATAATAAGTGACTAAGTGATTTTAAAATATTTATTTATTTCTATTAGTTATTTTTACACTTATTTATTTTTATTTATTTATTTTTTATTCTTTTTATTTATTTTTTTTCTTGCAACATTTAAGGTTTTATTGTGTCCTAAAAGAGGTAAATGATATGAATCGTTTTTATGTGTGTGCTGTTGATGATGTATTGGTACTTATTGAATTTTCTCATTGTATTTGAGCAAAAGGAAATCTTTAGTGTCATTGTATGTATGTGTGTGTAGGTGTGCGTGTGTATGCATTTGCTGAATATAAGTACTACTGTTTAATTAGATAACGTTTAACATAATATATTGTGTGTGGGCACATGCGTAAATTGGATATGACCTACTTTGTTATTGTTTGATTTAAACAAGGGAGGAAACTGAAGAAAGAGAAAAGAAGAGATAGATGTTTAGTTCTTGAGTGATGGTTCTTTTGCAGTTTGTACACGTTGATATTTGGGGTGGGTGAGGTAGGAGAAGATAAATAATTAGTTTTTGTTACGTTGAAACGCGAATGGTAGTACGTCGGAAGCGCGCACGATAGATCTAATCGTTTCGTTTTGCAAAGTATTCAATAATGGAGTTTATTTACCTTTGATTTGAGTTTGCATTGTTGTTAGGAGAGGCTTTGTATAACGTTGATAATTTGCGTTAGTCGATATTACTGGAGAAGTTTCTGGATCTGCGTGTTTATTCTCGATAGAAATTTCCCGATACATGTCGAAGCAAGAGAAGGTTCCGGGTATGTTTAGAACAATGTATGACGTAAGTCAGCGATGACGATCTTTAATTCTGATTGGTTGTAATGCGTCATTTTCTAGAACAAACTGAGGTCATCTCGAGTTGAGAGAAAAAATTATATATTCGATGCTCCGTGTGTTGTTGTGGATAGTTGTTGATAGTGAAGTTGGAAAGTAAATTTGAGAGTGGAAAGGCGATTGAGCGATTGTATGCAGTTGTTGATGTGTGCTGAATAAAAGTGGAAAACTTCATACGTCGACTTTGTGACTTGTATGCTGCTTGAGCGGGCTGCGTGGATAAACGAATCGGAGTTACACCCTATCAGGAATTCAGCATTGGGGCTGAATCAGATACTGATAGAAAACACCATCATCAAACCGAGTGTAACATTTTGGGGTCAAGCCGCGATTCACGCCATAGCCAAGGGTTCAACTGCTACAACAAGCGAGTCAACGTTACGAGAGGCAGTCATCGAGGGTAGCCGCCAACGAGTTGCGTCGAGAGGGGCCAACATACTGGGACTACATCACCGATAGGGTCGGGTTGACTGCAAGGGCGTGTAGTCGCTGAAGAGTTGCTTCGTGAGCGAACAACAGATCGGGACTACGTGGCTGCCGTAAGACTACGTCGAGGGACAGTCTCGGAGCTACATCGCCAGTATTAGAGAGAGCGACGAGCGGACGTCGCGTCTACTTCAGCACAGGAGCGTATACATCAACACCAGCGTGGTGCAGCGTCGCATACGACGAGGACAGCGGGGCCTGCGTCAGCGAAGGCGACTAGTGGCAAGCATCAGCGCTACTGCAGAAAGCGTGCTGTTCTAGAACAGTCTAGAAAGGTACAGCACAGTCAAGAACTTTCTAGAAGAAGAACTTTCCAGAAAAGAACTTTCCAGAAAAGCATCAAGATGGCGGACCTCTGGCAGAAAGGGGTTGAACTAAATCTAAAAGGCAAACAGCTGACGGAGTACCTCAAATTCCAGGAGAGAATATGGCGTCAAGAAAGAGAATTAGAGGAACAGCGTCGCCGTGACGAGATGGAAGAGAGACGATTAGAAGTGATCGTCAGTACCAGCTAGAGTTGGCGCGTATCCAAAACAATCAGCATGCGCCACAAGTTATCAGTGACAACAAAGCTCCAAAATTGCCAGCGTTTGTCGACGGGAAGGACCAGATCGACAGTTATTTGGCGAGATTTGAAAGGTTTGCCAAAAGCTCTAACTGGCAACCTCAAGACTGGGCGATTCGACTAAGTGCACTTCTGACGGGGCAAGCACTCGACGTCTACACCAGATTGTCGGACGATGACGCTAAAGACTACGACGTCTTGAAAGAGGCCCTATTGCAGTGCTACAACTTTACAGAGAAGGGCTACCGTAAACGCTTCCGTGAATGCCGGCCTAAGTCAGACGAGACGCCAAAGCAGTTTGTGGAGCGCTGTCGTCATATCTACACAAGTGGGTGGAGTTATGAGGCGAAAGGAAGTCTTACGACAGTCTCCATGACCTGATCGTGAAGGAACAATTTCTCAATGCCTGTCACAAGGACCTAGCGACCCACTTAGAAGAACAAAAGCTGCAGACGCTTAAAGATGTGACTGAGGCTGCTGAAAGATATCTTATCGCTCATGGGAAAACCCTGGGGCCACCCAGCGCGACGAAACATTTTCAGAAGACTGCAAACCATGGGAACCAGATCCAAGGGAGCCAGACGAGCCAGAGACAGACGGACTCCACGCCTCCTCCCAGGGAAGGGCATTCAAGAGGCTGTTTCACCTGCAACGCTACAGACCACAGGGCGGTTAATTGTCCTCAAAACAAAAGTAGCGGACAGCGGAGCAGTACGGACAACGCAGCGGCGGGCAACCGGCAGAGGCGGTTCTCCAATCAACGGCAAACCAGTAGATCTGACCATCAGGTGTGCGGCGGGAGCGTCATTCTTCCGAGTGAGACCGAGCGCACAGCTACCCCTGCGGACGTGCAAGAGTGCATGACCGATGGCCAACTTCTCCTTGCCAACGGAAAATCCATCCCCGTCGTCGCCAGCGCAGCTGTGACCGTCCAGAACATGCCTGTTTCAAAGGGACGCGTCGGAAATCATGAAGTGACTGTTTTAAGAGACTCTGGCTGCAGTGGGGTCATCGTCAAAGAAGACCTAATCGCTAAAGAACAGTTCACTGGCGATTTTAAATGGACACTCATGGCCGACAGCAAATGTGTGAGAGCGCCAGTTGCGAAGATTCATGTCAACACCCCTTTCTACATAGGCGAAGTCGAAGCGGTTTGCCTGAAGAAGCCGCTGTATGATTTGATGATCGGGAACATCGATGGCGCGAGACGACCCGACGACCCCGATCCAGAGTGGAGTCCTGCCTCAACTCAACACGTCGAAGTTGTGGAGGAGGATCCATTGCCGTTTCCCGATGGAAACCTTACAGAGCTGCTACGGGACAATGTGGTTACTCCGGCTCAGCCCTGCCGACCAGAGATCGTCGGTGCTGTTACTACCAGGGCCCAGGCCAAGAGAGACAAGACGTCTACGCCACTGAAGGTCGCCGACAACTCTAAAGCTGCCATCGTGGACAGAGATAAGCTGATCCAGCTCCAGGAAGCTGATAGTACTTTAAACAAGTACAGGAACCGCCAAGACCACGTGACCAAAGGCAGTGGTACGGTCTATTTTGAGGTGAAGGCCAAGATCCTGTACCGAATCTTCCAGCACCCTCAACCCACTACGTCAATTACCCTAACCCCACCTTCCCATATCATTCCTATCTCCATCCACCCACCATTTCTTACACTTCCACCTCCTCCTACTCCTCCACCCTTCTTATAAACCATTCCTTCCAACCATCTTCCTACCTCCTAAACATCTCACCATATCCCAAATCCTCCTCCCCACACTCTTCCTTTACCCTCCCTATCCACATCCTCTTCATCCACATCACTCCCTCCCAAACCCTCTTTATTCCAACTCCAACCACTTCTCCCACCTCCCACCTCTATCCTCCTTACCACTCATTTACCATCCAAACTATTCCACATCTCCACTTACCCCCTCCTCCTATCCCCATCCTCCTCAATCCCCATCCCCATACTCCTCTTCCATTATTCCCATAACCTACTCCAATTCTATCCATCCTCCCAACATCCCTCCCACTTTCCTCCTAACTACACATCCATCCATCCTTCTTACCCCCTCCATCATCTCCACCTTCCAAATCCACCTCCCCCCACCC
>CM072520.1:22215390-22301806 GCA_036898135.1 Oncomelania hupensis
CAGTTTTGTGTTTGTGTAGAGAAAAATAGTTACTATTTTTTTTTAATCAGTTTATAGTTTCCTCTCTTCCCAATAAGGATTTTCAGAGAGGAGACTGTGTGTTGAGTTACTATAGTTACTATTTTGTTGTTGTTGTGTTTGATTATGAAAAGCACCATTGGCATTGCTTAATTAGAAAATATATTTACTATACGTTTGTATGAGCAGAGGTAATGGCTGTATAAAGAATATATGATCTAATTTGAATTTGTGGATCTTTGTGTGTGTGTGTGTGAGTGTGCTTTTTTTTTTTTTTATCAGTTTATAGTCCCCTCTCTTCCCGATAAGGATTTTCAGAGAGGAGACTAATTAGTTTGAGTGTGCTTGTGAAAGTTGCTTTGTTATAAATACAATTTGTTTACAGGAAAGGTCCGATGTTTGATGTGAAGACTGTATTGCATTGGTTATATGCATATGACATGTAATGTAATGTAATGCATATGACCAAAAACTGTCCTGTTGACCTGTAAATATCTCACTTATAAAGGTTTCTTTTTTTTGGGTAACGTTAGAGAACTATCTCTTTGTTTTTGAAATATATAATGATAAGATTAATGGCTCTCTCATCAAGAGCAATGGGCTGTATAAGTAGACATGTTTTTATATTTCATGTTGTAATGTGCATTCGCTGTTTGATGGTTTATGATCACCTTGTGGAAAGGTTGGTAAGATAATAAGTGACTAAGTGATTTTAAAATATTTATTTATTTCTATTAGTTATTTTTACACTTATTTATTTTTATTTATTTATTTTTTATTCTTTTTATTTATTTTTTTTCTTGCAACATTTAAGGTTTTATTGTGTCCTAAAAGAGGTAAATGACATGAATCGTTTTTATGTGTGTGCTGTTGATGATGTATTGGTACTTATTGAATTTTCTCATTGTATTTGAGCAAAAGGAAATCTTTAGTGTCATTGTATGTATGTGTGTGTAGGTGTGCGTGTGTATGCATTTGCTGAATATAAGTACTACTGTTTAATTAGATAACGTTTAACATATATATTGTGTGTGGGCACATGCGTAAATTGGATATGACCTACTTTGTTATTGTTTGATTTAAACAAGGGAGGAAACTAAGAAAGAGAAAAGAAGAGATAGATGTTTAGTTCTTGAGTGATGGTTCTTTTGCAGTTTGTACACGTTGATATTTGGGGTGGGTGAGGTAGGAGAAGATAAATAATTAGTTTTTGTTACGTTGAAACGCGAATGGTAGTACGTCGGAAGCGCGCACGATAGATCTAATCGTTTCGTTTTGCAAAGTATTCAATAATGGAGTTTATTTACCTTTGATTTGAGTTTGCATTGTTGTTAGGAGAGGCTTTGTATAACGTTGATAATTTGCGTTAGTCGATATTACTGGAGAAGTTTCTGGATCTGCGTGTTTATTCTCGATAGAAATTTCCCGATACATGTCGAAGCAAGAGAAGGTTCCGGGTATGTTTAGAACAATGTATGACGTAAGTCAGCGATGACGATCTTTAATTCTGATTGGTTGTAATGCGTCATTTTCTAGAACAAACTGAGGTCATCTCGAGTTGAGAGAAAAAATTATATATTCGATGCTCCGTGTGTTGTTGTGGATAGTTGTTGATAGTGAAGTTGGAAAGTAAATTTGAGAGTGGAAAGGCGATTGAGCGATTGTATGCAGTTGTTGATGTGTGCTGAATAAAAGTGGAAAACTTCATACTCGACTTTGTGACTTGTATGCTGCTTGAGCGGGCTGCGTGGATAAACGAATCTGAGTTACACCCTATCAGGAATTCAGCATTGGGGCTGAATCAGATACTGATAGAAAACACCATCATCAAACCGAGTGTAACATTTTGGGGGTCAAGCCGCGATTCACGCCATAGCCAAGGGTTCAACTGCTACAACAAGCGAGTCAACGTTACGAGAGGCAGTCATCGAGGGTAGCCGCCAACGAGTTGCGTCGAGAGGGGCCAACATACTGGGACTACATCACCGATAGGTTCGGGTTGACTGCAAGGGCGTGTAGTCGCTGAAGAGTTGCTTCGTGAGCGAACAACAGATCGGGACTACGTGGCTGCCGTAAGACTACGTCGAGGGACAGTCTCGGAGCTACATCGCCAGTGTTACAGAGAGCGGCGAGCGGACGTCGCGTCTACTTCAGCACAGGAGCGTATACATCAACACCAGCGTGGTGCAGCGTCGCATACGACGAGGACAGCGGGGCCTGCGTCAGCGAAGGCGACTAGTGACAAGCATCAGCGCTACTGCAGAAAGCGTGCTGTTCTAGAACAGTCTAGAAAGGTACAGCACAGTCAAGAACTTTCTAGAAGAAGAACTTTCCAGAAAAGAACTTTCCAGAAAAGCATCAAGATGGCGGACCTCTGGCAGAAAGGGGTTGAACTAAATCTAAAAGGCAAACAGCTGACGGAGTACCTCAAATTCCAGGAGAGAATATGGCGTCAAGAAAGAGAATTAGAGGAACAGCGTCGCCGTGACGAGATGGAAGAGAGACGATTAGAAGCTGATCGTCAGTACCAGCTAGAGTTGGCGCGTATCCAAAACAGTCAGCATGCGCCACAAGTTATCAGTGACAACAAAGCTCCAAAACTGCCAGCGTTTGTCGACGGGAAGGACCAGATCGACAGTTATTTGGCGAGATTTGAAAGGTTTGCCAAAAGCTCTAACTGGCAACCTCAAGACTGGGCGATTCGACTAAGTGCACTTCTGACGGGGCAAGCACTCGACGTCTACACCAGATTGTCGGACGATGACGCTAAAGACTACGACGTCTTGAAAGAGGCCCTATTGCAGTGCTACAACTTTACAGAGAAGGGCTACCGTAAACGCTTCCGTGAATGCCGGCCAAGTCAGACGAAACGCCAAAGCAGTTTGTGGAACGCCTGTCGTCATATCTACACAAGTGGGTGGAGTTATCAGGCGAAAGGAAGTCTTACGACAGTCTCCATGACCTGATCGTGAAGGAACAATTTCTCAATGCCTGTCACAAGGACCTAGCGACCCACTTAGAAGAACAAAAGCTGCAGACGCTTAAAGATGTGACTGAGGCTGCTGAAAGATATCTCATCGCTCATGGGAAAACCCTGGGGCCACCCAGCGCGACGAAACATTTTCAGAAGACTGGAAACCATGGGAACCAGATCCAGGGAGCCAGACGAGCCAGAGACAGACGGACTCCACGCCTCCTCCCAGGGAAGGGCATTCAAGAGGCTGTTTCACCTGCAACGCTACAGACCACAGGGCGGCTAACTGTCCTCAAAACAAAAGTAGCGGACAGCGGAGCAGTACGGACAATGCAGCGGCGGGCAACCGGCAGAGGCGGTTCTCCAATCAACGGCAAACCAGTAGATCTGACCATCAAGTGTGCGGCGGGAGCGTCATTCTTCCGAGTGAGACCAAGCGCACAGCTACCCCTGCGGACGTGCAAGAGTGCATGACCGATGGCCAACTTCTCCTTGCCAACGGAAAATCCATCCCCGTCGTCGCCAGCGCAGCTGTGACCGTCCAGAACATGCCTGTTTCAAAGGGACGCGTCGGAAATAATGAAGTGACTGTTTTAAGAGACTCTGGCTGCAGTGGGGTCATCGTCAGAGAAGACCTAATCGCTAAAGAACAGTTCACTGGCGATTCAAATGGACACTTATGGCCGACAGCAAATGTGTGAGAGCGCCAGTTGCGAAGATTCATGTCAACACCCCTTTCTACATAGGCGAAGTCGAAGCGGTTTGCCTGAAGAAGCCGCTGTATGATTTGATGATCGGGAACATCGATGGCGCGAGACGACCCGACGACCCCGATCCAGAGTGGAGTCCTGCCTCAACTCAACACGTCGAAGTTGTGGAGGAGGATCCATTGCCGTTTCCCGATGGAAACCTTACAGAGCTGCTACGGGACAATGTGGTTACTCCGGCTCAGCCCTGCCGACCAGAGATCGTCGGTGCTGTTACTACCAGGGCCCAGGCCAAGAGAGACAAGACGTCTACGCCAATGAAGGTCGCCGACAACTCTAAAGCTGCCATCGTGGACAGAGATAAGCTGATCCAGCTCCAGGAAGCTGATAGTACTTTAAACAAGTACAGGAACCGCCAAGACCACGTGACCAAAGGCAGTGGTACGGTCTATTTTGAGGTGAAGGCCAAGATCCTGTACCGAATCTTCCAGCACCCGAGGGTCAACGGAGGGAAACCACTACGTCAAGTCTTGGTACCGTTACCCCTAAGGCGCCAGGTGATGGAAGTAGCGCATGACTCAATCATGGGAGGTCACCTGGGTATCAAGAAGACGTCGGATAGAATCCAGGCGGTGTTCTACTGGCCAGGACTTCATGCGGACGTCAGCCGTTTCTGCCGATCATGTGACATTTGCCAGAAGACCATACCTCGAGGAAGGGTCCCGAAAGTGCCTATGCAGAGGATGCCTCTGATCGACCGACCTTTCAAGAGGGTGGCCTTAGACTTAATCGGCGAAATAAGACCTCCGAGTAAAGAAGGTCATCGATGGGTACTGACTTTAGTGGACTACGCGACTCGGTACCCAGAAGCAGTGCCACTGAAGAAGATTGACATTGAAACTGTAGCAGAGGCACTAGTGGACATGTTCAGTAGACTTGGAGTGCCTGAAGAAATTCTGACAGACCTCGGGACGCAGTTCGTCTCTGACTGCATGAAGGAGGTCAACAGACTGCTGAGCATCCGGCATTTGACTACGACACCCTACCATCCAATGTGCAACGGGCTTGTCGAAAAGTTCAATGCTACGCTGAAGTCCACCCTGAAGAAACTGTGCAGCGAGCAGCCCAGACAATGGCATCGCTACATCAACGCCCTACTTTTCGCCTACAGAGAAGTACCGCAGGAGTCCACCGGCTTTTCTCCGTTCGAGCTGCTGTACGGAAGAACCATCAGAGGGCCGATGCACATCCTGAAAGAACTGTGGACGAAAGAAGTAGACACCCCAGAGGTGAAGAACAGCTACCAGTACGTGTTTGAGCTACGGGAGAAGCTGGAGCAGACTCTCGAGATAGCCAGAGAAAACCTGAAGAAGTCCCAAGACTGTGGAAAGCACTACTATGATCGTAGGGCTGTGAGCAGGAAGTTTAAACCTGGCAACAAAGTGCTGGTGCTGCTACCTACTGATCACAATAAGTTGCTGATGCAGTGGAAAGGCCCGTACAAAGTGGAGACCGTGGTGGGAATCAGCGACTACAAGGTGAAGGTCGGCCAGCATTCCAAGATATACCACGCCAACCTCCTTAAGCTGTACGTGGAAAGGCCATCAGAGACTGTGCACGCAGCCACAGCAGCTGTGACCGACGACAGCTTTGACAGCGAAGAACTGTTGGAACTGGGAGACTTCCACAGCAAAGAAGGCATCGATGATGGTAAGCTAGGACCAAGCTTGACGGAAGGTCAAAAGATGGAGCTCAAGGACCTTATGGGCGAGTTTCCCCACAACTTCAGCGATGTCCCTGGCTCTACAACTTTGGTCGAACACGAAGTCCACCTCACTTCGAATATCCCTGTTCGATCCAAGCCCTTCCCGATCCCTTTCAAGGCCCGTGAATCCTTGAAGAAAGACATCGATGAGATGCTGAAGATGGGCATCATCAAGGAGTCCAGTTCCCCCTACGCGTCCCCTGTCGTGGTCGTGAAAAAGAAGGACGGGAGCGACCGAGTATGCATCGACTACAGGAAGGTTAATAAGATCACCGTCTTCGACCCTGAGCCGATGCCTACCGCAGCAGACCTCTTCCGCCAACTATCGGGGAGTAAAATATTCTCGAAGATTGACCTCAGCAAGGGTTATTGGCAAGTCCCCGTGCGTCAACAGGACATACCAAAGACTGCTTTCATAACTCCTGATGGGACGTACGAGTGCCTAAGGATGCCCTTTGGCATGGTCAACAGCGGAGCTACCCTGAAGAGAGGAATGAGGAAGATGCTCAAAGGGATGGACAACGTCGTGTGTTACTGGGACGACCTGCTAGTCCACACCCGCACCTGGGAAGAGCATCTGCAGACCTTGAGGGAGCTGTTTCACCGTCTCACAGAAGCCAACCTGACCGTGAGACCCAGTAAGTGCATTCTGGGAACTGACAACGTAGACTTTATCGGCCATTCGCTGAAAGAAGGACAAAAGGGGCTTCTACTAGAAAACGTCACCAAGATTCTGAACGCTCCACGTCCCCAAACCAAGAAGCAGGTGCGATCTTTCCTGGGGTTGGCTGGATATTACAGGGAGTTTGTACCAAACTACTCCGCCATCACAGCACCCTTGTCGGACCTGGTGCGGAAAGGTTGTCCAAACCAAGTGCAGTGGGGACCGTCTCAGGAGAAGGCATACCAGACTGTGCGCGACCTCCTTTCGAAGGATCCGGTGCTACGACTGCCCGATACTTCTAAGGAATTCGTCTTAAGAACAGACGCAGCGGACGAAGGCATCGGCGCCATACTGATGCAAGAACACGAAGGGAAACTATTTCCGGTCAGTTACGCCAGCAAGAAGCTGTCCAGGGCTGAGAAAAATTACTCGACCATGGAGAAAGAGTGCCTTGCCATCATATGGGGAATCCGGAAGTTCGAACTGTACCTTCAAGGAGTGAAGTTCGTGCTGCAGACTGATCATAAGCCGTTAACTTACTTGAACTCTGCCAAGTTTGTGAACAGTCGCATCATGAGATGGGCTATGTACTTGCAGAACTTTAACATGCGAGTAGAATCTATCAAAGGATCAGACAATGTTGGTGCGGACTTCCTCAGCAGAGTGTGTGAGTAAAAAACATTGACCGTGTAGATAAACTGTGAACATTGACAATATCCAGACAGATTTGAAGATGAAAACCATTGACTCTGTGTGAATGAGCTGAGAACATTGACAGTGTTCAGACAGTCTGAAATAAGTTTTAATTCTGAACTTTGTTTGTGCATTACGTTTCAACGTTGTTGAAAGAAATTGGGTAAATTTCTTCTTGAGTGGGGGGTTATGTTACGTTGAAACGCGAATGGTAGTACGTCGGAAGCGCGCACGATAGATCTAATCGTTTCGTTTTGCAAAGTATTCAATAATGGAGTTTATTTACCTTTGATTTGAGTTTGCATTGTTGTTAGGAGAGGCTTTGTATAACGTTGATAATTTGCGTTAGTCGATATTACTGGAGAAGTTTCTGGATCTGCGTGTTTATTCTCGATAGAAATTTCCCGATACATGTCGAAGCAAGAGAAGGTTCCGGGTATGTTTAGAACAATGTATGACGTAAGTCAGCGATGACGATCTTTAATTCTGATTGGTTGTAATGCGTCATTTTCTAGAACAAACTGAGGTCATCTCGAGTTGAGAGAAAAAATTATATATTCGATGCTCCGTGTGTTGTTGTGGATAGTTGTTGATAATGAAGTTGGAAAGTAAATTTGAGAGTGGAAAGGCGATTGAGCGATTGTATGCAGTTGTTGATGTGTGCTGAATAAAAGTGGAAAACTTCATACGTCGACTTTGTGACTTGTATGCTGCTTGAGCGGGCTGCGTGGATAAACGAATCGGAGTTACACCTTATCAGGAATTCAGCATTGGCGCTGAATCAGATACTGATAGAAAACACCATCATCAAACCGAGTGTAACAGTTTTTAATTATTTTATTATATTGAATTTTCTTATTTATTTTTGTTTATTTTTACATTATTATTGTTGTTATTACTATTGTTGTTGTTATTATTGCTGTTATTATTATTATATTATTATCACATTTATTACACTTTTTTTCCCCCTTTCATTTAAAATAATGATTGATTGACCGGCTGTGTAACCGTGCACCGCTTTTGAAATTCCGCCATTTGGAACTCTTGTAAAAAGGTGTTTTTTCTTGTTATTTTCTTCGTCTTTTCTATCTTTTTGATGTCCTTTTTTAAAATTTTCTTCAGAAAGAGCGTGACGTCTATTTTCTTGTATTTTTATTGACAATATAGTTTCTATTTTATCAGCAAATTGTCAAGGTTTGAATAATGCTGTTACGTTGAAACGCGAATGGTAGTATGCCTGAAACGCGCACGATAGATAAAATCGTTTCGTTTTGCAGTTTAGAGATAAACCGATAGTAGCGAATATAACTTGACGTTAATTCACTAGTTATCTAAAGAGAAGTCCACAAGTGGCAAATTAACTTCCTTCAGACAGTCACGCAGACAGTCCCCCCAGATAATATCTAACCGATTTAGCAAAACCAGACTGTAGTTAGCTTACTCCTCAAACATGACCAGTCGCTTGCTCGTTAACTAGCCATAAGACGCTTATTTCGATTGGATCTGTCCTACACCCGGCTTACCCCCGTTGGGGTGCCGGGGGTTTCAGTATAAATAGTATCCCTACTTTCTGGAAATTTAGTGCTTTAAATTCCCACTGTCGCTGTCTTTTTCATGTGCTCTTTCTCATTCCTGCTCTGTTCAATCAATCTGCAATACTATCTTCTTCTTCGCTAGACCAGTCACCTACTGTGACGAACGGACTAGCAATGATATACTGCCGTTTACACACAGTGGTAGCTGACGGTAAGAGCGAAGGCAATGACATCATCGTAGCTCCGTTAGGCGAGTCGATTACCAGCCTATGGGAACACAGTAGAATGGAATCAACCAGGTCTGGCTGATTCAAATAAAGAGATAGAACGGCAGTCGAGTTGGAAACGAGGAGCAGTAAACAGCTACACAGTTAGCAGAAATCTCTCCACGCATAGACTAGGAAGCAGGACTTGAGAATCTTAGAATTCAATCAAGTAGCCACGGGCCTGACTTTGTCAAACAGGTAAATGAACATACTTCTGTTTCATCGTGATATAGTTATATTATTGTTGAAATTATGTTTGTGGAATTTGCTATGCATAGACTTGAATTGTTAATCCGAATTTGCCTTACCACGTGGAGAAGCCGAACACGTGTTAAGCACGACCGGTTTGGACGCCATGTTGTATACCTGACGGAACCACTGTTGGTTAACCTATATGTATGTTTGCAGACCAGTGGCTGTACCAGTGAATGTTTATAATATTATTAATTCTGTATGTGTATAGTTAGCCACCATTTATATTTGTGTATGTATAGGAAATTAGAGTTGAGTTTCCAGTGGACCACGACGTAGTAGAATGTTCGTCGCTTATGTATAGAGATGTGGAGCTATCACTGAGGGCTACTTTGGCTTTCAGTGAGACGCTGTGCACAGACCTATTACTCAGGGTTGTGCAGAATTTCGTCTCTTATATTACAGACGAGCAGGCGAGATATAACGTGCGCCCAACTCCACAGAAATGAAGAGTTGGCTGTTTAGCCTCTACAGCACAAGACTGAGAGAGCAACCCTGGAAAACACCCTCCAAGACAACACAGCTTGTCAAGGAACCAAACTACACGACGACCCAGCGTGTACCAGAAGCTACCTCAACGAAGGGCTCCAAACCCGCTACACAACAGTTAAGTGCATAGGAAAAAGTGCGCTAAAACTGATAGCAAAAGGACCACAGTAGTCCACTCTTCAGAAAACTATAAAACGGACCACAGTAGTCCAATCTTCATGAACTCTAGTAGCCAGTGCCCTATGAAAAAATAACAGCTGCCTAGACTATCAGCGATCGAATTATTTGCATTGACTATGATCTTTTAAGGTAGATTAGTACATCGAAAATCTTGTATAGAGTAGAAGAAATAAATGTGTGATTTTAATTGTTATCAAGTGGCTGGACTACATATGATTCATAGCCGTGTGAAAGCTAGTGTGACAGTGATCTTTTACCATTTTTCTATCTATCTCTGTACCCCAGCCTTTAACACAGACCGAGCTAAATAAATAAATGTATTAAAGTAATTCACCGGGTGACTAACTAGCAGTTCCCATAGAATAAAGCGTGAGGGTTACAGCATTCCATTGTGCAGAGCCCAGCAACCCATAAACCCCACATTACACTTTAATTGGCGAGCCTGCCAGGATCTGTATATGATAGGAACTGGGTATAACCGGATCTAGGTACAATACAATTAGATAACAGTAGTAATAGTAGAATAACTTAGAATAGTTGTAAGTGTAGAACAAGGACTCAGTTTTGGTGCACTACTCTTTATTTAAAAACTTTTTTGCTTCAATTCTTTTTGTGCCTGTATGTTGCATTGTTCTTCTGCAGGTTTTGATTAAATAACTGTTGTATGCCATTTGACGCTTGTTGTATACTATTATTGATTACGAATTTTATGGTCTTTGCATTGTTGTTATTGAATTGCAATATTGCTAGTGTTTTAGTATTCCACGGGAATCAGAGGTTGGTCATAGACACTTTTGACAATGTCGGACCCAGTGGCCTTGAGATTGCGTTTCAGGGAACTAGGAGAAGCTTTACACTTAGCAGGAGGAGACCTAATTGCGTATAAAAATGCAGAGGTAGAGAAACAGGAAGCTAAGGCAGAGAGGGCAGCAGAAAGAGAACAGAAGAAAGCAGCATTAGAAGCAGAGAGAGAGAGAGGCGAAGAAATTAGAAGCAGAGAGAGAGACAAAGAAATTAGAAGCAGAACGGAAGAAAGCAGAACTAGAAGCAGAACAGAAGAAAGTAGCATTAGAAGCAGAAGTTAGGAGATGGGAGTATGAGAGGGCAGAAAAGGAAAAAGACAGACAGCATGAGTTAGAGCTGAGAAGATTGGGATCAGGAGCTTCAAGTTCTTCCTCAACCCCTCCCCACTCAGATCAACTAGAGGTAGCACCCAACCCCGTACTAGGGATGTCATTTCCACTGGGGACATTCAATGAAAGAGAAGAAGGTCTAGATCTCTATCTGACTAGGTTTGAGCGCCTAGCAACTGAGTATAAACTAGATCCCACCCATTGGTCTTTTAAGCTTAGTCAAGGGCTTAGAGGAAAGGCATATGACATCTACCGTAAGCTACCGACTGACAGAGTGACTGACTATCACAAAGTAAAAGAGGCACTCCTAACGGGATTCGAACTAACAGGAGAATGCTACCGGCAAAAATCCCGCACCAACCGGAGAGTGAAAGTAGAGAGCTATGCGCAGTTCGCGGATCGGTTGTCCACAACGCTAGATAAGTGGGTTAGCCAGTCAGCCACGGCTAAGACATACGATGGACTGACAGAACTGTTAGTATGGGAACAGCTACGGGAAACCATGACCCCCGAGCTGAGAACATTCTCAGTAGACAAGGGCGCGGAAAGACTGGAAGACCTGGTCAAGGTCGCAGATAGGTACGTGGCCGCCCACGGAGAAGCCAAGAGCTTCAGGCGAGACCAAAAGCCTAACGGGACAGAGGCACAAAAACGAAGCCCTCACCGGGAAGAGCGCACCGCGAATAAGCCGAATCACCCCAGACCAGGGCACAATAAAGGACCCAACACGGAATTCGGGAAAAGAGGTCCCGCAGAACAGAAACGGTATTGCTCGTTCTGCAATAGAAATAATCACTCCACCGCAGAATGTTTCAAGTTGGCCGCACAACGTAGGGAAGAGCGCGAAAGCCGGCCAGCGCACAGAGTTCTAACTCAAAGCAGCGGTAACAAGCCACACACTATCGGAGATCACCCATCGGTGACAGACACGGTCAAGGTCAACGGTAAAGAAGCGAACTGTCTGTATGACACAGGTCTATCATACGACGCGATAGTTAGCGAATCTCTTGTATCGCGCGCGGATTTGACAGAGAAGACAGTCGAACTACAAGGAGCAGACTTGACGAAACCGACGACTACTTGCCCAATAGCTTGGATAGAAGTAGAGAGTATGTACGTCACAGGACGAATCCAAGCAGCTGTTTTACAGAAACCCCTGTATGATCTAGTGCTAGGTTGTAGGTATGTCTTCTTAGGCACGCCCCCTAAAACTGTAGAGATAGCTGCAGTGCAAACCAGGGTCCAAGCTAAAACCCAACCACCCCAGCCCGAGTTAGCTCCGAATCCAGGACTCGAAGAGATCAAAACAGCACAGAAAGCGGACGCCTCGATAGATAGCCAAGTGCTTCCAGAAGCTACCCAAGGCGCACACCCCCCCGCACAAAGGAGACTTCTACATGGAAGACGGAGTTCTACATCGACAAGGAGATGGAGATCACACCCAACTAGTACTACCAGCCACCCTTCGAGCCCAAGTACTAGAATTAGGCCACAGCATGCCACTCAGCGGACACATGGGAATTGGAGCCACAGTGCAGAGAATCAGCGCACACTACTATTGGCCAGGAATCACGGAGGATGTCAAGCGCTACGTGAAATCTTGTCACCAATGTCAACGATATTCCCCGCTACATCACACCGTACCAGTTACCTTAGGACCATCAGTAGTAGTCGGCGTGCCATTCCAGCAAGTCTCAGTAGACATAGTAGGACCACTGCCCATGACCAAGAAGCGGAACAGATTTCTACTCACACTCGTCGACGCATGTACGATGTGGTGCGAAGCAGTCCCGTTGCCAGCGATCGACACCAGGAAGATTGCAGATGCACTCATCGCCATCTTTACCAGAGTCGGATTCCCGGACAGCATTAGAACGGACAACGGATCTCAGTTCACCGGCCGCCTGATGCAAGACGTGTTCGAGTTGATACAAGTTCATCACATTCGCACACCACCGTACCACCCGGCCAGCAACGGACAAGTAGAAAGACTGAATGGAACCCTTCTCACCATCCTCAGGAAAGTCGCCGCCGACAATCCAGAAGCGTGGGACACCAACGTGAATGCGGCACTGTTCGCATATAGAGAAACGCCCCATACAGCCACAGGCTACACCCCGTCAACATTGCTATTCGGCAGACCTCTAGCAGGACCGCTAGAAGCCCTACGCAGAAGTTGGACGGAAGCCAAGATAGACGACACACCCAGAGGTGCCACCAAGTACGTCGCAGACCTGCAGGAAACCCTCAAAGCAACGTGGAAGAAAGCTGGTGAAGCACTGAAGAAGGCAAGAGCCCGTCAGGCGAAGTACTACAACCGCCACGCGAAGGACAGAGAACTGCAAGTCGGCGATCAAGTGCTACTCTTACTTCCAAGTGGAACCGACAAGCTGGACATCGCCTGGAGAGGACCGTACCGGGTGACTGCCAAGAAATCCAAGACAGTCGACCAAGTAGAGGTGAACGGGAGAGCCCGATACCACCACATCAATCGCCTCAAGAAGTACATCGACCAACCAACGACCCCCAGTACTCACACCTGGATGGCCATCGCCATCGCGGAGGAAGCTAGGACTCGGAGCAGTACTGCTACAGCGCGACCCCAAGAATGCAGAGACGCTATTCCCTGTCACCTACGCCAGCAGAAAATTGAGACCCGCAGAGACCCACTACGCCACGTCGGAGAAAGAATGCCTAAGACTAGTCTGGGCCATACAGAAGTTTCAACTCTACCTGTATGGGACCCACTTCACAGTTCAGGTGGACCACCAACCACTCTCGTTCCTGGCAACCTCCAAATCCTTGAACTCTCGCCTGATGAGATGGGCACTCTAGGACCCTAGGATAGTGCAGTGTTAAACTAGGCCCGGTAGTAGAAAAAGGTCGAATCCAGTAGTCATCGCCTTTTTTCAGTTGAGGGAGCCTGTGACGAACGGACCAGTTTACCCTGCTTACTTTACGTTGTAGCCTTGTTTAGTCATTGTAATCTTAGAATGTTAATGTTAGGCTGCAGCAGACGATGGAAGTAATCAAGCGTAGCAATGATATACTGCCGTTTACACACAGTGGTAGCTGACGGTAAGAGCGAATGCAATGACATCATCGTAGCTACGTTAGGCGAGTCGATTACCAGCCTATGGGAACACAGTAGAATGGAATCAACCAGGTCTGGTTAATTCACTAGTTATCTAAAGAGAAGTCCACAAGTGGCAAATTAACTTCCTTCAGACAGTCACGCAGACAGTCCCCCCAGATAATATCTAACCGATTTAGCACAACCAGACTGTAGTTAGCTTACTCCTCAAAAATGACCAGTCGCTTGCTCGTTAACTAGCCATAAGACGCTTATTTCGATTGGATCTGTCCTACACCCGGCTTACCCCCGTTGGGGTGCCGGGGGTTTCAGTATAAATAGTATCCCTACTTTCTGGAAGTTTAGTGCTTTAAATTCCCACTGTCGCTGTCTTTTTCATGTGCTCTTTCTCATTCCTGCTCTGTTCAATCAATCTGCAATACTATCTTCTTCTTCGCTAGACCAGTCACCTACTGTGACGAACGGACTAGCAATGATATACTGCCGTTTACACACAGTGGTAGCTGACGGTAAGAGCGAAGGCAATGACATCATCGTAGCTACGTTAGGCGAGTCGATTACCAGCCTATGGGAACACAGTAGAATGGAATCAACCAGGTCTGGCTGCTTCAAATAGAGAGATAGAACGGCAGTCGAGTTGGAAACGAGGAGCAGTAAACTGCTACACAGTTAGCAGAAATCTCTCCACGCATAGACCAGGAAGCAGGACTTGAGAATCTTAGAATTCAATCAAGTAGCCACGGGCATGACTTTGTCAAACAGGTAAATGAACATACTTCTGTTTCATCATGATATAGTTATATTATTGTTGAAATTATGTTTGTGGAATTTGCTATGCATAGACTTGAATTGTTAATCCGAATTTGCCTTACCACGTGGAGAAGCCGAACACGTGTTAAGCACGACCGGTTTGGACGCCATGTTGTATACCTGACGGAACCACTGTTGGTTAACTTATATGTATGTTTGCAGACCAGTGGCTGTACCAGTGAATGTTTATAATATTATTAATTCTGTATGTGTATAGTTAGCCACCATTTATATTTATGTATGTATAGGAAATTAGAGTTGAGATTCCAGTGGACCACGGACGTAGTAGAATGTTCGTCGCTTATGTATAGAGATGTGGAGCTATCACTGAAGGCTACTTTGGCTTTCAGTGAGACGCTGTGCACAGACCTATTACTCAGGGTTGTGCAGAATTTCGTCTCTTATATTACAGACGAGCAGGCGTGATATAACGTTCGCCCAACTCCACAGAAAAGAAGAGTTGGCTGTTTACCCTCTACAGCACAGGACTGAGAGAGCAACCCTGGAAAACACCCTCCAAGACAACACAGCTTGTCAAGGAACCAAACTACACGACGACCCAGCGTGTACCAGAAGCTACCTCAACGATGGGCTTCAAACCCGCTACACAACAGTTAAGTGCATAGGAAAAAGTGCGCTAAAACTGATAGCAAAAGGACCACAGTAGTCCACTCTTCAGAAAACTGTAAAACGGACCACAGTAGTCCAATCTTCATGAACTCTAGTAGCCAGTATAACACCGCCTGGATTCTATCCGACGTCTTCTTGATACTCAGGTGACCTCCCATGATTGAGTCATGCGCTACTTCCATCACCTGGCGCCTTAGGGGTAACGGTACCAATACTTGACGTAGTGGTTTCCCTCCGTTGACCCTCGAGTGCTGGAAGATTCGATACAGGATCTTGGCCTTCACCTCAAAATAGACCGTACCACTGCCTTTGGTCACGTGGTCTTGGCGGTTCCTGTACTTGTTTAAAGTGCTATCAGCTTCCTGGAGCTGGATCAGCTTATCTCTGTCCACGATGGCAGCTTTGGAGCTGTCGGCGACCTTCAGTGGCGTAGACGTCTTGTCTCTCTTGGCCTGGGCCCTAGTAGTAACAGCACCGACGATCTCTGGTCGGCAGGGCTGAGCCGGAGTAGCCACATTATCCCTTAGCAGCTCTGTAAGATCTCCATCGGGAAATGGCAATGGATCCTCCTCCACAACTTCGACGTGTTGAGTTGAGGCAGGACTCCACTCTGGATCGGGGTCGTCTGGTCGTCTCGCGCCGTCGATATTCCCGATCGTCAAATCGTACAGCGGCTTCTTCAGGCAAACCGCTTCGACTTCGCCTATGTAGAAAGGGGTGTTGACATGAATCTTCGCAACTGGCGCTCTCACACCTTTGCTGTCGGCCATAAGTGTCCATTTTGAATCGCCAGTGAACTGTCCTTTAGCGATTAGGTCTTCTCTGACGATGACCCCACTGCAGCCAGAGTCTCTTAAAACAGTCACTTCATGATTTCCGACGCGTCCCTTGGAAACAGGCATGTTTTGTACGGTCACAGCTGCGCTAGCGACGACGGGGATGGATTTCCCGTTGGCAAGGAGGACACAGCTGCAACTGTGGGCTCTGTTTACGAGCCTTGAGTTTCTTTCAGCATGAAATCTGATCTGCCAGCCACCTGCACGTAGCAATGATGCTAGCCTTCCTTTCACCCTTTCTTTAGGCGGGCTTCCTCTTTGTCTTTGTTAACTGGCTAATGGCTGGTGTTGTGCTTGGAATATTTTCATCTGTTTTTCTATTTTATTCAGAAGAATTGCATATTTCTGACAATTGTTTTTTAAAACTTGGTTTCTATAGTGTTTGAAGTACTGACTAAAAGTGATAGTTTGTTGACTGTTGTGGTATTTAAGAAGAAAAGTGCTATAGAATGTGGTGTTGTGTAGTTGTTTGTGGTACTGTGAATGGGAAAAACACATTTTTGGTGAAGTTTGACTTCAATTTTTGTGATCATTTGCATTTTAAGTGCTTTAAAAGTTATTAACACTGTAAGATATAACTTGTGTCTATTGAAAAATATAAGAAACGAAATGACTGATTAATTGTGAAAGATGTTATTAATGATTTCAAAGTGTGGGTGTATTTAAGGTTTCAGTACTAGGCACCATTGACTGTGTGAAGCTCTGAACAAATGTACTATTGGAGGAAATAACATGTTGATGTCTTGCTTGATTCTGATTACTAGTTGAAACTTGAAAGAGTGCATTGTGCATAGTGCATCAGCTATTTTAAAACAAGTAAACATGTGACAATACAAAGTATTGTTGAGAAATAAATGGAATTTTTTTGTGGAATTGGTGTGCTTCAAACATTTACTACTGAAATTGTACTTTTTATTTTTTTATATATACTATTGTAATTTCAACGCTGCCAATGTGTTGTTTAGCAGTAATGCATACCTCCAAGGCTACACAAAGGTAACATTTTAACAGTTTTAAAAAATTTATTTTTGAGTGTTGTGGCAAGATATTATCACCTGTGGCAGCTATGGATCATCCAATTGAACTGCACATTCAGAGGTTAAATTCCCTCTGCAGACTTTGTGGCGAACGTTCTAAAAAATTTAGGTGCAAGAGAAAAGTGATCGAGTGTGGGCCATATACCAGTAACATCAAATATTACTGTGACCTAGATATTTCTCAAGATAAACCTGAGCAACATTCCACCACAATTGTGCAGGAAATGCTACACTTGTCTAGTGAACTTAAAAATAAAATACTCAGAGTCTCTCAAACAGACTGTTTTGAATCAGATAGCAAAGGCCTCAAGGTTATGGAAAGACGTTACCTCTGTGGTGTCCTTGAGTGACTGTGCAGCATGCTCGCACTTCGACAAACAGTTCATGTGTGGCAGACCCAAAAAAGCGCAGAACAAAGGAGGAAAACCGAATGTTGACAATGAGACTAAAGACATGCCAGGAAGATCTTGTATAAACAGTACTGCAGAAAGCAGCATAGCATCTGCTGCTGACATGTCCATGCCCGAGATCAGAAACGTCTTTGACCCTTCCACAACTTCAACTCCAAAGAACAAGAGAAAACATCCTGATGCACTGACACAAGATCAGTCATGCGTTGAAGGCAACACATCTGAATTTACATCCCCAATATCTTTTGATGACTTAGGACCGGGTTGCAGTCACTGGACGCCACCCAGAAAGCGCTACATGCTGCGATCTCCATCTAGAACTCCTCAAAAGTTTTCTCAAAGCCCTACAAAGCGTCAGTGTCACCTACAATCTTCTGCCACAGCATCTGTGAAGCCGATGTTCAGTCACATCCTTGATCAGTCCAGTTCTTCAACCCCCCATCGCAAGAGGCAACTTTCTGATGACCCGACACAAGATAAGGCATGTTTTGAAGATGACCTTGGTCCAGGTTACAGTCACTTACCACCCAGAAAGCGCTACATGCTTCGATCGCCATCTAAAACTCCTCAAAAATGCTCTAAAAGCCCTTCAAAGCTTCAGTGTCACCTAGAATCTTGTGCCACAGCATCTGACAAGCCTAAAACACCTTGTTCCATTCGGTCTGCAGATACAATCTGTCTTCCGTTTACAAAAGATGAAGAGGCTTTGCTAACCAAAATGATTCGACTAAAACTTAAAGCATCGGAAATAAAGGACACAGTAGCCTTGAAAACAGGAGGTCCTCCACTATACCTGTGTAAGATCATCAAAGCAAAGAAATCATCTCATGTAGTTTCCTCTCCCACACGTAGAAAAAGGAAACGACTTAACCACACAGTGAGGAAATTTGGTTCACTCGATGACAAAGGAGAGCTTAAACAGTTAGGCACAGAAATCCAGAAAGCAACAAAATGTAGAAAACAACTTCTTCTAGAACAGGCAGGTTACCATAAAACTGTTAAGATGAGCTGCAAAGAAGCCCTGACGTTTCGTACATCAGTAGGAATGAGTTATTCACAAAGTAGAAAGCAAAACAAGTTACTGAAGGAAAAGGGGGTCAAAATACCTAGTGAAAAATTGCAGCGTCAGTTACAACAGCAACTACAACTTTCTGAGGTCAAAGTGGAAGATATCATTCTGACGAACACAAAGGGGGAAAAAGAAGCAACACCTTTAGCCTACTTCAGTGATCTACCAAGATATGTCAGTAAGTTGTTAGAAATTTATGACAATAAAAGCTGCCTTACACAGCATGCCGAAACAATCCCCGAGGATGAAATATGGCTTAAACTGGGAGGGGACTATGGCGGTGATACGTTCAAGTTGATGCTGCAAGTGGCCAATGTAGAACAACCCAATTCCAAACACAACACATTCCTAATCGCCATTGTAGAAGGGAAGGACTATTCAGAAAATTTGAAAGATATTTTGCAGAAATTTGACAGGGATCTTATTAAACTTCAGGACATGACATGGAACGGGAAACAAATGAGGGTATTTCTATTTGGGGACTACGATTTTCTGCTCAAGATGTATGGGATTTCGGGAGCGACCAGCAAGCATCCGTGTCTTTGGTGCCTGGCAACAAAAGAAGAAATTCAGCATGGGAGAAAAGAACAGCTTGGAAATATCAAAAACAGAACCTTAACAAGCTTAAAAAAGGACCATCAGAAATTTGTTAAAGGTGGAAAAAAGAAGGCAGAAGCAAAAAAATTCAACAATGTAACAACCAATCCAATCTGGGACATTCCTTTGACCCAAGTTGTCCCCCCCTATCTTCATATTCTCCTGGGCATTGTCAAGCGCCACCATGAGCTTCTGGAATCCGAGTGCAATCTCTTAGACACCAACATAGCCATGGACCATGCAGAACCAAACATCTTGCCATCAACTAGCAAATTACCACCAGAATTCTCTCAGTACGTCGCTCAGTGCAGGCAGAAGAAAGAGCAGGAAGAAGAAAAAAGACATTTAGAAACAATAGCATGTTTACACACAGAACAAGACTACCCGTCCACAGATAAATATAAAAAAAAGCACCAACAACTAGAAGAAGACATTTGGGAGTTAGAAGATAACATCACAGAACTAGAAGAAAAAAAACTAGCTAAATTTTCAGGTCCTGTAACAAGCAATTTAGACAAAGTTCTGTCAGAAAATAAGATTGCTGTGCAAGCCTACCATGGACGCTCCTTTGTGGGTAACCATTGCCACCGCTACCTGCAAGACCCAGTGCAGACCAACATTTTCAACAGTGTGATAAGAGCAGACAAAAAATCTTTCCAGCAATCCTAACACACATGCCCAAGCAGAACGAATTGTAACCAAATTCAGGAAGTTAAATAAATTGTTTAGCGAAGTTCATTGTCGTGTATCCAAAGCTCAGCCCCTTTCCTCTGATCCTGACACTATTCAAACAGCTATTGACAAGTACATGGCTTTCTACAGACAGGCTTTCCCCAGATCCGTCGCTTCAGTGCTTCCCAAGCACCACCTACTGGAGTTCCACTGTGTGGACTTCATGGCTTCTTGGCGTGTGCAGCTAGGACTTATGGGCGAGCAAGGAGGAGAGGAGTGTCATGCTGTGGTAAACCGAATTAAGGCTCGTGCTGCGGGCATGAAAAACAAGGCTGCCAAACTAGCGTTTATCCTGAAAGAACAGAACAATTTATCCCACCCTGCTTTGCGACAGTCACAAGCCAAAAAGTAACTCAATGTACATCATCAATTGTGTCAAATGTTGATTCTGCTTCATTGAAACCTGGTTGTGGACAACAATAAATGTTCGTGTTAACCTAAACAATGTCTTTTAATAACTTGTGCAAACTGCATAAAATGTAATGCACTAATGTAATATTAATATAACTTGTTCACATATCTTCTACAAAAGTTAAGACACTTGATCATTGCTAGCACTGCCGGATAATTTTGTTCTGTGCATTAAATGGATACTTGGGATACTTTACAAGTTTGGCAGAGGACAGACACTCAAGTTCTGGTAGGCTCATTTATTTCATTCGTTCACATGCAGCTAACACTGTGATTGTATCTTTGTTTGAGTATTGTTTTCTTTTAATTTTCAATTGCACAACTCTCTCTCTCTCTCTCTCTCTCTCTCTCTCTCTCTCTCTCTCTCTCTTTCTCTCCACAAGTACATTTTTGGGTCTCATATTTAAATGCAGCATAATATATATTTCCTGTCAGCCCTTGTAGTTTTAGGTCAACATGTTTTCACACTTGCATACACTACAGTAAACTTGGCATGTGCATGATAGTCTAACACAGTATGCTGATTTTTATTCTTTCCTGGCAGAGCATGCAGAACGGGCCAAAGACCAACCCAGTCTTTACTCACACAGTACAGAGAGTGGAATGCTTATGCACAGCTCCATTACTCTGCCTGCTATCAGTCAACGGCAGGGAGATAGTGGTTAGCTGTAGGCGGCTGGCATGCCTGAGCACCAAGCTATTTGGCTTATAGGCAGGGTCAGGGGTCAAAACTCAAAGCTCGCTGTAGAACAACTGTGAGGAGCTGGCCATCAGTCATGCACTCTTGCACGTCCGCAGGGGTAGCTGTGCGCTCGGTCTCTCGGAAGAATGACGCTCCCTCCGCACACCTGTTGGTCAGATCTACTGGATTGCCGTTGATTGGAGAACCGCCTCTGCCGGTTGCCCGCCGCTGAATTGTCCGTACTGCTCCGCTGTCCGCTACTTTTGTTTTGATGACAGTTAGCCGCTCTGTGGTCTGTAGCGTTGCAGGTGAAACAGCCTCTTGAATGCCCTTCCCTGGGAGGTGGCGTGGAGTCCGTCTGTCTCTGGCTCGTCTGGCTCCCCTGGATCTGGTTCCCATGGTTTCCAGTCTTCTGAAATGGTTTCGTCACCTTGGGTGGCCCCAGCGTTTTTCCGTGAGCGAGGAGATATCTTTCGGCAACCTCGGTCACATCATTAAGCGTCTGCAGCTTCTGTAATTCTAAGTGGGTCGCCAGGTCCTTGTGACAGGCATTGAGGAATTGCTCCTTCACGATCAGGTCATGGAGACTATCGTAACACTTCCCTTTGCCTGATAATTCAACCCACTTGTGCAGGTATGACGACAAGCGCTCCACAAACTGCTTTGGAGTCTCGTCTGACAAAGGCCGGCATTCACGGAAGCGTTTACGGTAGCCCTTCTCTGTGAAGCTGTAGCAATGTAATAGGGCCTCTTTCAAGACGTCGTAGTTTTTGGCGTCATCGTTCGACAGTCTGGTGTAAACTTCCAGTGCCTGCCCCATCAGAAGTGCACTTAGTCGAATCGCCCAGTCTCGAGGTTGCCAGTTGGAGCTTTCGGCGAACCTTTCGAATCTCGCCAGATAGCTGTCGATCTGGTCCTTCCCGTCGACGAAGGCTGGCAATTTTGGAGCCATGTGGTCGCTGACGACTTGTGGCGCATGCTGATTGTTTTGGATACGCGCCAACTCTAGCTGGTGCTGAAGTCGTCTCTCTTCCATCTCTCTTTCTTCTCGGCGTCGCTGCTCTTCTGCTTCTCTTTCTTGACGCCGCTCTTCTCTTTCTTTGCGCCTTCGCTGTTCCTCTAATTCTCTTTCTTCACGGCGACGCTGCTCTTCTTTTTCTAGACGCTTCTCTTCTAATTCTCTTTCTCTTTCTTCACGCCATATTCTCTCTTGAGACTTGACGTACTCCGTCAGCTGTTTGCCTTTTAGATTTAGTTCAACCCCTTTCTGCCAGAAGTCAGCCATCTTGATGCATCTGGAAAGTTCTATTCTGGAAAGTTCTTGACTGTGCTGTACCTTTCTAGACTGTTCTAGAACAGCACGCTTTCTGCAGTAGCGCTGATGCTTGTCACTAGTCGCCTTCACTGACACAGGCCCCGCTGTCCTCGTCGTATGCGACGCTGCACCACGCTGGTGTTGAAGTATACGCTCCTGTGCTGAAGTAGACGCGACGTCCGCTCGTCGCTCTCTCTAATACTGGCGATGTAGCTCCGAGACTGTCCCTCGACGTAGTCTTGCGGCAACCACGTAGTCCCGATCTGTTGTTCGCTCACGAAGCAACTCTTCAGCGACTACACTCCCTTGCAGTCAACCCGAATCTATCGGATGTAGTCCCAGTATGTTGGCCCCTCCCGACGCAACGTTGGCGGCTACCCTCGATGACTGCCTCTCGTAACGTTGACTCGCTTGTTGTAGCAGTTGAACCCTTGGCTATGGCGTGAATCGCGGCTTGACCCCCAAAATGTTTTACTCGATTCGATGTTGGTGTTTTTATAAGTAGTTGATTCAGCCCCAATGCTAAAGTACTGATGAGTGTAGCTCAGATTCGTGTATCCACGCAGCCTGCTCACTCAGCAACAAGTCAAAGTCTTCGTATGAAGTTTTCCACTTTTATTCAGCATACATCAACAACTGCATACAATCGCTCAATCGCCTTTCCACTCTCAACTTTTACTTTCCAACTCACTATCAACAACAACACACACTAAACAATGCGGCACATAATTATATAGCCCCTCTTTCTTCCCAAATAATTTAGAACACGGTAGACTAGAATGACGCACTACAGCCAATCAAATAAAAGATCGTCATCACTGACTTACGTCATACATCTTTCTAAACATTCCAGGAACGTTCCCTCAAACTTTGACATTTATCGGGAAAATTCTATCGACAGTAAATACGCAAATCCAGAGAATTATCCAATAATATCGACTAACGAAAATTATCAATGTTATACAAAGCCTCTCCTAACAACAATGCAAACTCAAATCAAAGATAAATAAACTCCATTATTGAATACTTTGCAGAACGAAATGATTAGATCTATCGTGCGCGTTTCAGACATACTACCATTCGCGTTTCAACGTAACAGCAAGGTAACGGACAAACCCAGCCGAGATGCAAACAACCAGAAACACCACCCACAACAACCACAACAGTCTAACCAACGTCAGCATAATTCAGATAACAAGAAAGCCCAATACTCGGTAAAACCAGCCGGTCAAGGTCAAAACCCCCGGAAATATTGTTTTAACTGCAAAAAGACTAACCATAATACAGTTGATTGCCGTAGAACAGCGAATCAAATGCACACGTGGCTGTTAGTCAAATCAGTACCGTTGACCCTGAGACTTCAGATAAGTCCAGACCCCCAGTCAGTGAAACAGTTGTAGTAAACGGGAAAACCGCGTCATGTCTATACGACACAGGATTATCGTACGATGCAATCATTAGTCGAACTCTTGTAAGGACTGAGGACATCACAAACGAGACCGTCACTTTGCAAGGCCCTTCTTCTTCCTGATAAGTAACCACGATCGTCGTGTCGATCACTATGTTACTATAAAGGCCCTGATCGATCCATACTCGCCTCCACCATACCCATCGCGATAGTCCATGTAGACTCCCGATATGGGTCAGGAAAAGTGAAAGCGGCAGTAATGGATAAACCTCTGTATGACATCATAGTAAAGTGCAGATATATGTATTTAGGAACGCCGACAGCTCCCGAAGTTGTTGCAGCAGTTCAAACTAGAACACAAATCAGACAGAACGCTGCAGATAATCTCCCTTCTAATCCGGCCCCAGCCGAGATGAGGGCGGATCAACTCGTTGACCCCAAATTAGCTAAATGCTACAAAAAACTCCTGCAAGAAAATAACCCACCTCAGAAAGGAGAGTTTTTTGAGACAAACGGACTACTGCACAGACAGACAGACCACGACCACTCTCAATTAGTTGTCCCTGCCAAACATAGACCCCAGGTACAAGAGGTAGGACACGCCATTGCATTTAGCTGGCACATGTGCGTGAGTGCAACAATTCAGAGAATTACCGCTCACTATCATTAGCCTGGAATAACAGGAGACAATACGCGCTTTGTCCACTCCTGCCCCCAGTGCCAGAAGGTAGCATCCAAAAGATGGACAGTCCCAGTAACACTAGGCGAAACGCCCGTCACCACAGAGTAGCAGTAGACATCGTAGGTCCACTGCCGCTCACAGAAAAGCGCAAACACCTATGCGATGTCGCAACATCTACAGATCATTTAATGGCTTTGTCTATAGCAGAAGAAGTCGAAGCAACAGAGGATTTAGCTATCGAGTACCCGCTGAAAAGTAGCGAGACCTACAGAGACGTAGCTATAAACCCAAAAGTATCGACAGACGGACAAAGACAAATAATGGAGATAGTTGCGCAACACCAAGCAGTGTTGACAGACATACCTGGACAGACACCGTTAGTTGAAGTAACAATGACCTAGACTGACACTACCCCTGTTCGGATGAAACCATACCCTATTCCGCTTGCAAAACAAACCGCTGTCAAGCAGGAGACATCAACCCTCTTAGAGGCCGGAATCATCTCCCCCTCTACCTCCCCATACAGCGCTGGAATAGTCTTATAACGGAAGCCGAGCGGAAAACATCGCCTATGTATCGATAATCGCCGACTTAACGCAGTCACAGAATTCCAGGCCGAACCGCTGCCCGATACAGCACAACTATTTGCGAAACTGCATAACGCAAAATACTTTTCGCGAATAGACCTAAGCAAAGGATACTATCAGATACCGGTGCCAGAGCACCTAAGACCGTATCTAGCCTTCAGTACAGCTGATGGCCACTATCAGTTTAATGTCTTACCGTTTGGACCTAACAACGCACCTAGCATTTTCTCTTGCATGATGAAACAGCTTCTCACGCCCATTGAAGATGAAGAACTCTATCACTTTATGGATGATATCTTAATCGCGACCCACACCTGGGAAAACCACTTACGACTTCTTTCTACCGTTCTACAGCGTCTTAGTGAAACTGGACTCACAGCCCGGCCGACAAAGTGCCTGTTAGGATACGAAGAGATAGAATTTCTAGGTCACACACTCAGACACGGCAGTCTTCTCCCGGAAGACAAGAACATCGCGAAAATGAACAATGCACCGCGCCCGATAAACAAAAAGGATGTGCAATCGTTTCTAGGTCTATGTGGTTATTACCAGAAATTTGTTGCCAACTTTAATTCAATCCCGCGCCATTGTCCGATCTAACGAAGAAGAAAGTACCCGAGAAAGTAGAATGGAATGCCGAGTGCGAAGATGCGTTCCGAACCCTAAAAACTAGACTCACCTCACAACCCATCTTGAAGTTACCCGATGCAACCCAACCGTTCGTGTTACGCCCAGACGCAAGTACTCAAGGTTTGGGAGCGACCCTGATACAATCTGACCCCAATGAGCCTGCACTCCTCTTGCCAGTCGCGTATGCCAGCCGAAAATTAAATAAAGTGGAACATACTTACACACAGTGAAAAAAGAATGTTTGGCATTGGTCTGGTCCATCCAGAAATTTCAGATGTATTTGTATGGAGCTCATTTCAAGGTGCAGTGCGATCACCAACCGCTAACATTCCTTGCGTCATCGCAGAAACTCAATGCTAGACTCATGCGTTGGTCTCTCTTGCTACAGCCTTACTCATTTCATGCAGAGTACATACCAGGGAAGAGTAACCATGGAGCTGATTACCTCAGCCGATACCCTGTGTACAAATGAAGACAAACCTAACCTCGTGTCCAACCCCTCACAGTTGCGGGTGGATGCACCCAGCTTTGTACCCCAGTGACCTCATCCCCTGTTCTCTATGTAAATAATGCACATACATATTTGCACCACCATTTCCGTACCAATTCTTACCCCTGTGTAAGAATAGTTTTTTTGGGGGGCCTATGTAACAGCAGAAATATTGTCTACAAAATTGTAGTACTTCAGTTTAGAGATAAACCGATAGAAGCGAATATAACTTGACGTTAATTCACTAGTTATCTAAAGAGAAGTCCACATGTGGCAATTTAACTTCTCTCAAACAGTCATGCAGACAGTTCCCCCCAGATAATATCTAACCGACTTAGCAAAACCAGATTGTGGTTAGCTTACTCCTCAAAAATGACCAGAGTCGCTCGCTCGTTAACTAGCCATAAGATGCTTATCTCGATTGGATCTATCCTACACCCGGCTCTGACATTCCAAATTAAGACATAACTGTACATGTCCCATGAATAGGACAGGTGAGGGAAATATTCAAGTAAAACCAAAGAATCCTGTATATGCAAGATTAACTAAAACGAGAGTTAAACGATTGGTCCAAGAACGTAGAACCCCTGCTTATCCTTGAACCCCAGAACTTTAGCTCTTCAGTCGAATACTAACTACAAAGCTGCTAGGGTCAAACCAAAGGAACAAACTGCAGTGTCCACTTATCTCCACCTCATTGAGAGAGTGCTAGAGACTAGAGACGGGTCACGAATCCCAGAGACTAGAAGTAAGTTAACACCAGTAGTTTTAATATGTGTATGTTTATATATATATTATATTGATTGCCATGTCTTAACCCGGGGAGGCTCATTGCCCCCTCTGGGACCAGTAGAAAGAGACCCCCATCACAAAACTAATGGAATGCAAGTATTTATAACCCCTAAAGCCCAGTAGCCCCTCTGTGGAACAAAACTAAAGCAAGGGAAGCAACTGGTAACCAACTAAGCAGAGAACCCGTTATGGCAAATGGCAGTTGCCACGTGTTTCACTTGAAGTGAACGACGGAGCAACGTTTGGACTTCTCCAGATCTAAATAAAGGTAAGTTTCAAACTTTTTATTATCGTAAACATGTCAATAGGATGTTAATGTGTTGAAAGAAAACAAACTCCTTGACAGTGTTATGTTGGGTTCTTTATACGATTTTTTTTCAAAACTGAAGGTCCCATGGGGGCTAACGGGACAGAAGGGGTAACATCTGAAGACCCAGAGGGGCTAACGGGACTGTAGGTAACCAGAGCAGACCAACCATTTGACCATTCAACTTAGTGTTTGTAGTGTATATGGGCTATCCATTATACATATTTATGTCTGAATATGTGTGTGTGAGAGTGTCCCACCACCGTAGCTCAAGTAATAGAGCGTTCGCCTGGCACACCGATGACCCAGGTTCGAATCCCCTGGTGGGCGATATAAAATGTGGTCATTTTCACTGTCCATTTTAGCAGTGTGATTGCTTTGGTGGTTCAGTGTTGATTCAGGTCCCTACCCCTCTTTCCCTGGGATGGTTATCCCCGTCTGCCATATCGCCAATGGTGGGTGTAGACGTTAAACCTCCTTGTTCGTTCGTTCGTGTGTGAGAGACTCCGAGAGCTATGACTATGAGTATGTGTGTGCTGATTCAATTACGGTTTACAGTGTAATGTGTTATTTATGTTTATAATGTGTGTGGACCCCAAGAAACATGGACCCTCACAGCAGATCTACAACGAAGAGTACAAAGCATGGAGATGAGGTGCTGCAGAAGACTTCGGGGCATTTCCTATACTCTGCACATCATCAACAACGAAATCCAACAGACCATCACACAAGCCATTGGACAACACGATGACATGCTCACAGTGGTGAAGAAACGGAAACTCCGATGGTATGGCCTTGCAAAGACCATGCTGCAAGGCATGGTGCAAGGAGGCAGAAGAAGAGGGAGAGAAAAAGAGGTGGGAGGACAACATTCGAGAATGGACTGGCTTGACACTGAGCGAAGCCATGAGGGTTGCTGAGGACAGAGAAAGATGAAGTACACTGGTTAAACGATCATCAGGGGTGCCCCTACGACCTTCGAGTTATATGGCTGTGTCAGTGTGTGAGTATGTTTTGAGTATGGCTTTTGAGATGATATATTGTGACATAACCTTAACTCTAAACCCAGAACAGTTGAGTGAGATAGACTTTCTGTAATCAAAATACTGCAAAACTTACTTCAATTGTGGTTACTTTTGGTATTGAGATGCATGTAACGAAAGGGGTTATATCAAGAAATTGCGTGTATGCGTGCGTGAATGATTTGCGTGTTCGCCCGTCTCACACTCCCTAACTCTCAAGAATTCTTTTGTTGTCACTCCCCCTTTCTATTACCAGAAAAAATAAACAATAATCAACAAAGCACATACAAGTACATACAACTCAATCAATAATAAGGAAAAAATATACATATATAGTTTTGTACTCACGTACTTCGTAGAATTAATCCAGGGTTTATCCCATTCACAAAATACACACACAAGTCTCAATCAGATAATCCAAGAATAAAGTCACCAATCACCAAAACCACCAATAAAATCCCGGTCAGATAATCCAGGTATCACCAGTCACAATAAGCACCAATATCGACCCGGTCACCGTCGACAGAGAGAGATTCCCCCCAATAGTCTCATGGAGGCTAGGATTCGCTGTGTCTTTCTTTGTCTCTAATTCTCTGTCTCTGTCTATGTACTATCCTACTTCTCCTTATCCTTGTCCTTTCTCTCTATCTACTCTGGGTTTTCTCCTCTCTCTATCGCCCTCTCCGCATTCCGATAATCCTCCACTGCTGCTGCTGTGGCCGCTGCCGCTGTTGCTGCTGCTGCTGCTGCTGTGGCCGCTGCCGCTGTTGCTGCTGAGGTGGCAGTGGTTGCCACTGCTGCTGATGTGGTAGCGGTTGCTACTGTTGCCGATGTGGTAGCGGTTGCTACTGCTGCTGATGTGGTAGCGGTTGCTACTGTTGTCGATGTGGTAGCGGTTGCTACTGCTGCTGATGTGGCTATGTTTGGGTGCTCGTCTTCTTCTTCGTCTTCTTCTTTGGCTTCTTCTCTGGCTCCTTCTGTATGCTTCCACCCTTCTTCTTCTCCTTCTTCTTCCTCCTTCGTGAGCTTTGTCTCTGTCTTGACTTTCTTCCTTTTCGTCTTCTTTTCCTTCTCCTTTACTTCTTCTTCCTTCTTCTTCTTCTTCTTCTTCTTCTTCTTCTTCTTCTTCTTCCTCTTCTTCTCTCTTCTTCTTCTTCCTCTTCTTCTTTCTTCTTCTTCTTCTTCTTTCTTTTTCTTCTTCCTCTTCTTCTTTCTTCTTCTTCTTCCTCTTCTTCTTCTTCTTTCTTCTTCTTCCTCTTCTTCTTTCTTCTTCTTCTTCTTCTTTCTTCTCCCGCCTTGAGGCCCCTCAGCCGGAGACTTCTGCAGACGCAGCTGCTAGAAGTACAAACACAACCACCCACTCCGTGGTACAAAAGAAGACTGACTACAAGTTTGAATGTGATTGGCCAGTCGTCACATGACTAGCTCAGCCAATCAGCATTCAGTTTTCAATTAAAAAAAATATTACATTTTTTTTATCTTCTCACAGGAAGATACTACAAACAGTCATCGGACCGAAATATTATAAACCCGGTCCGTGAACAACGAAATCCAACAGACCATCACACAAGCCATTGGACAACACGATGACATGCTCACAGTGGTGAAGAAACGGAAACTCCGATGGTATGGCCTTGCAAAGACCATGCTGCAAGGCATGGTGCAAGGAGGCAGAAGAAGAGGGAGAGAAAAAGAGGTGGGAGGACAACATTCGAGAATGGACTGGCTTGACACTGAGCGAAGCCATGAGGGTTGCTGAGGACAGAGAAAGATGAAGTACACTGGTTAAACGATCATCAGGGGTGCCCCTACGACCTTCGAGTTATATGGCTGTGTCAGTGTGTGAGTATGTTTTGAGTATGGCTTTTGAGATGATATATTGTGACATAACCTTAACTCTAAACCCAGAACAGTTGAGTGAGATAGACTTTCTGTAATCAAAATACTGCAAAACTTACTTCAATTGTGGTTACTTTTGGTATTGAGATGCAATAGGACTTGGTTATTTATTTATACTGTTCTATTGTGTGTTTCTTACTCTTTGTCATTTACTTATGATGCTCTATATGTGTTTATAAGGGTCTACAACATGGCTGCCTACAGCACACAGCGATTACGTCCTCAACGGTTCAGTTTCCCTTGGATATATGGTATGGCCACGTCACCAGATCATCAGGCTTTGCAAAGATCATCCTGCAGGGCACAGTGCAAAGAGGTAGAAGAAGAGGGAGACAGAAAAAGAGGTGGGAGGAATACATTGGAGAATGGACTGGTTTGACATTGAGCGAAGCCATGAGGGTATCTGAGGACAGAGAAAGATGGAGTACGCTGGTTAAACGATCATCTGTGGTGCCCCTACGACCTCCGAGTTACGGGATAGGATAGGATAGATATGCCATCATGTGGATTAGCACAGGCTTGTCAACTTTCATCAATGTTCACTCACAGTTTTGCTAACTTGTACAAATATATTTCTAAAGTTTCTGTTTTATGTTTCTAAATAAACAAAACAAATAAAATTTGGTTGTTTTTTGTGTGTGAAATGGTTATACATTGTACTAAAAATTCATACTTGCCAAAGCCAATGTACCTTATGGGGAACATGTAAAATTCCCACCAAAGCCCAATGTCACCCATGGGGGGCAGTGCCAAATACTCACTTTGGCAATTTTTTTCACACAAAAAGTTTATTTTTCCATTATACAGACTCCAGTTCAACACAAATATCCACATGTTTATTTTTTAATTTGTGTATGAAATATATAGTTACAGAAACCGATTATTGTTTCTGAGACCTTGTGCATTTGGATTGATGTATCTTAGCCTTAAGATTCGAATCAAAGTTTGCATATGGGGAAACCCTGCAAGTGTCTGATGCTATGGACTTTTTGCAGAGGGGACTGCACACTCATATCTGAAGAGAATATTGTAGCCAGAGTTCTGACTTTTACAGTTCAGCTCTGGGACGGTTTGTGGAGAAAAACGCATGACGCTTGCTCCCATGGTACCGAAGGAGAACAACCAAGATTCTACATCGCCACGTCCGACCCCGCCGTTGCCCGACTCACCAGATCAACCTGAGAGGCAAGATCACCCACAAATGCAACTGAGATATAACCCTCGAGAAACATAGTCGACCACTCGAACATTTATTAGACTACGAAACTCCGAATAGTAGAATAGCTTAGCAAATGATGAAGAAGACCTGCTGAAAGACATACCCAGCACATCGAACAATGTTAATTATTAATTTACATGTTAATGAAGAAATGTTAAAATTTGTGTTGCCTTTTTAAAAGTTGAAATCACATACGTACGACTGGAGTCATTCTATTTGTATTGTTGTGTATCTACTAGTTTTCTTCTCTTGAGTCCAAGTAAACTAGTCTTTGGATTAGTAATAAGCATTTCTGAACTTGAGCCAAATGATACTTTAAAGCCCGAGAGCAAATATAAATTTTACGTGACCAAGCACTGTGATCAGTCTCTCACATCGCTTTGGAATTCTGGTAAAAGAACAATCGATAGTGGTAGCCTAACGCCCATCTATCAATAAGTCGTGGTCGTTGAACATGTAGTAACATGAAGTTCCTCCGTCCTGGCCAGTGACTTCTGTGTAGAAGACTTTCACTCAGTGATGCCGTGCTGACATCACCGCTGTTAGTCGCCTCTTATAACGCGCCGGGAAACCTTGGATCTATTCTATTCGGTGCCTGAATCCACAGGGCATATTATTATTATTATTATTATTATTATTATTATTATTATTATTATTATTATTATTATTATTATTATTATTTTTCTTCTTCTTCTTCTTCTTCTTCTTCTTCTTCTTGTTCTTCTTCTTATTATTATTATCAAAACCAAAGTGCACACTAGTAAGGCAGTGGCACTTTGAAAGTTACGGTTGTGAATGGTGGTGTGCTGCTGCAGAAAACCTTCAACTTTACACTACAGTTGCTCTGCCCTTATCAAAGGTTGGGATCTATCTGGTGACATTTAAAATTGAACACCAGTTGTTCTCTTTTCACACCGTTTTTTTGGGTTTGGGTTAACTTAAAAAAAATAAAATTAAGAAAAGGCAAAATAAAAGATATTAACAACAACAACAAAAAATGTTTAAGCTCAAAGTTTCAAATGCTCTTTTTTGCTCACCCCTAGGCCAAGCAATTCCTGGTACTTTGCACTCATGTCTTGGTAGATATTCTTGCAAGTGAAGGAGCTGAAAAGTCAAATGGAAACCATATGCACTTTGTTTAAATTGGCAAAATTATTTATGCTTCAATCACAGTCAAATAATATTTCAGTGCAAGTTAAGATTTAAGTTTTGTTATTGTTTGTGGTATGAGTAACAAGACTGGTGAAAGCCACAGGTCCATTCCCTGAAGCGTGTACATCTCTTGTCACTTGTAAAACCAACGTTAAGTTTCAATTTGTGAATGTTTGCAAACTGGCTACTGGATTTATCTGGGCCACTAAACATCAAGTTTTCAATAGAGGTGATGTTTGCACCTGTTTGAACCCATGTCAAAGATATTTTATATGAATTCCCTATTTTGGTGCCCTTTTATATAAAAACAAAAATACCAATGTAAATATTTTTAAAATCCCTTGACATTTTGTTGCACACAGCCCGGAAATAATAGATATTGTGTAACGAAGTGTATACTTCGTGAAAGTCTTATTTTAATAAATTATTGGTTATACCTTACTGGGCTATTCACTCTGACTCCATTATGAGAAATATAAAGAAATAGACTATTAAAACGATTTTCTCAATATAGTATTTAAAGAAAGGAAACGTATTCACTCTTTCAACATTCTCCCACCAAACACCATCAGAAACAACTTGGTAAATAATTAACCATTTCTATTAAATTTCAAAGAAGAACGAAGACAAAAAGTAAATAAATATTAAACAGGAAAAATATTACAATAAAGAAATATTAAATCTTATGAAGGTCTTTTTGAATAAACATAAGTCCGAGAGAAAACCAACACCAAATTTACTGATCCAGAGTGTTCCTGTTCAAAAAGATATAATGAGGCGGCGTCCCGCCTAAAAGCAGAAAACAGTATCTACTGAGTCTCAATGTCGCAATGTCTCTGAGTATTTCGTCTGTTAACTCTCTCGATCGAATTCATTAATGGTAAGCTACTTCAGTTGATCTTGGTGCGTAGAACATCTCCCCGAGATGACAACTAACTACATTTCCCGGTGACTTGATGACTGGGTCGAACAAGCAGTGTCCATCCCCAAATTCCAAAATTCCAGTCGGTCATTCCAACTGTGAAGACAACAACCTCCACCCTTGAGGTTGATTCCCAGTCTTGGTGACTTGGCTAACACCGATTAGGCAGGGGGCGGAGATACCAGCCAACGCACTGTCCTTGAAAACATCATCATCTCCCAGATTACGATAATGACTTCAGCATCTCCCATATGCTGATGATGACAATCATCACTCCAAGTGGGATCCAAGTAGAAACCCTGGATGAGAAGTAAAGTAAGGTCACTGTAGCCTAATCCCATATATGTAAATAAAGTTTGAAACAATATCCTTACTCTTTCAGTTTCATTCATTATCACTCCATCAAGATACAGCAATTTATTTGTATTTACTTTCTTTTACATTCACCAAGGATGCATAAAAGAAAAAGACATTTTATAATAATAATACTTGCTCATCTCTAGTTTATAAAAGATTAACACACTGAAGTCAAGAATTTCAAAACTCATTTATGGAAAACCAACAATCAAATAGTTTCCCAATTAAAATTAATAAATCTCTTACCTTTCAAAAAAACAGTAATAACAATTAATAATTCCTACCTGTTCATTACAGGGTTATAAAGTATAAAGTTGTGACAGTTCACATTCCCCCATCTAGTTCTGCAGGCCACATCTATTCAAACTAGCAAATTCAAACCAAGTGCATTTTTGTGAGTACTTCTCTCTATTTATAAGACACCTCTCAGCGGTAGTTACTGCCCTTGATAGACTAATAGGGAAACAACTATGCAATACCAATGAATAGCAGTCATGGGTAGAGTATTTGCCCTTATACAATAACATGACTTCCTGACACAACTCCCCCTCCCGAAAAAGAAAAACGACCGAGTTTTTCGAAACAAAAATATCACCCCACAACTCTAAGGGATGATTTGTTCAGTTGCAGACCGAGACAGGAAGTCTGCCAGGATGTTCTTTTTCCCAGACACATGTTCCACATCAAAGTTGTATTCTTGAAGTGATAGAGCCCACCTCATGATACGTGTGTTCTTGAAGTTCGACGTTCGCAGAAAGGCTAAGGGGTGATGATCCGTCTGCAGCATAAAGTGAGTCCCCCAGAGATACTTTGAAAATTTGGAGACCGCCCACACGATGGCTAGACATTCTCGCTCAATTGTACTATAGCGACGTTCTCTGTCCAACAGCTTTCGACTTGCATACATGACAGGATGGAGTTCCTCATCTGATGCCTGAAGCAAAACGGCACCAATACCAATTGCACTGGCATCTGTACGCACTATGAAAGGTTTGTCCAAAGACGGAAGTAGAAGAATTGGTTTTGCTGACAAAATATACTGAATAGTTCTGAGAGCATTCTCACATTCTTCAGACCACATTATACGACGATGTTTGTCCTGTTTTGTCAAATCAGAGAGAGAAGCAGTCAAAGTTGCAAAGTCTGGCACGTAACGACGATAATAACTGAGCAAAACCAGAATGGAGCGGACCTGACGCTTCGTGGATGGTCTGGGGATAGCGAGGATCTTCTTGATCTTGCTGGGTCCAGGTTGCATACGACCTTCACCGACAATGTGTCCAAGAAATTCCAATCGACGGAATCCTGCTTCAATCTTGGACGGTCTAGCAGTGAGTCCAAAGGAGTCAAGCTTTTGAAGAATGCATTGTACGTGTTGGAGATGTTCTATCCAAGACTTACTATGAGTCAAAACGTCATCAAAGAAGTTGACTGAAGACGCTTCTTCAAGATTGAGCATCCGCATCATTCTGGCAAAGACGGCGGGTGCCGAGATAAGACCAAATGGCATACGGATCCATTGGAAAAGTCCTAGGTGAGTTATGAATGCTGTCTTTGGCCTGTCTATCGGGTCAATAAGTATTTGCCAATACCCTTTGCTAAGGTCTATTTTGGTAAAGTACTTGGCATCTCCAAGTTTTGCAAAGAGATCATCAACATCCGGAATCGGTTCACAATCAAAGACGATTCTCTTATTCAGTTGTCTATAATCCACACAAAAACGGGTTGATTCATCCTTCTTCTTTACGAGGACTACTGGTGATGCATAAGGAGAGATAGCTGCTTCAATGATGCCTTGTTCCAACATGGTATGAACTTCATTTTCAACTGTTTTACGTGAAGAAAGAGGAAGGCTATAACTTTTCATCTTCACGGGCTCTGTAGATAACAGAGGAATCTGTAACAGTGTCACGCGCCGGCTACCATACATTTTTTTTAACTGTACATAAACCCGTGCTTTTCGTAAGTTAGTTGCTATTTCTCGTTTAGCTGTCAATTCCGAGCAAGAGTGTACGCATAAATGATATAGAGAGAGGGAACCGGCTTAGGCCTGGCCGACCGTTTGCTGAGCATGTTCACTATTCTAGAAAGTTACAACGGGTATTATACTGTAGTGATAGAGGTCAGTCAGTCAGAAAGCGTCAGAGAAGACGGATGTCCGCACTGAGGGTAGGACTAGGCGTATATCTATGTGTTTGATATCCTTAGTAAGCAGTAGTGGAAACTCTATTGGATCCCCTGCAAAGCCATTTTCAGTAGCCCTGACTTGGATGCCCTGTGACCCGGAGGAGTGCGGCGGAGACTGAAGGACGCCTCAACTTGTGTTGTCTTGTCTTGTGTTGTCTACGTGCCAGTTGGGGTCTTATCACCAGTGGAGGTAAATACCCATGTTTTTCTTTAGTGGCGTGCTGCATTCTCTGGTGTATGGATGTGTAGATAGGTAAGCCTATAGAATGTAATATTTTTCACCATTATGTTGGGTCATCGTTTTGGGGTAAATACGTTCATAGGGGGAATTTTATTCTGTTATTTTATGATGGATTTTTCTTCTTATTATCATTTATTTAATAGTAAATAAATTATTGAATACAGTATAATCGTTTTGTTAAACGAAGGGAGATAATTATTCTGTACATATACATTGCTTTCATTATTTTCGCAAGGGAGATAATTTGTCAGTATATTATCAGTATTTTTAAAAGGAAATTTAATAAGTATTTTAGTAGAGGAATGACTGCATTTAAAATGAAATATAAATTGAATGGAAGTATTTTTCATTACTATATCATTAAAGGTTTGATTGTGGTTAGTATCTAAACAATTGTTGAATTTCATCTTTTATGTATTTTCATAAGGCATGATGTCAATAGTAAAGATTTGTGCTGGAGTATCTGAGTCGAAGGCAAAAGTAAACAATTTGGAGAGAGTGTAGTCAAGATTGTGTACGCTGAAAGACATTTAATAATCATAAATCGGAACAAGTATGAACAATGAAACATAGACATTGATAGAGTTTTTGTGTTACGATTTTATTCATGATGACGTTTGTGCGCGGAAAACAGTGAAGACAACACGATGGTGACAGTTTTGGCAAATATAATCGTGTTGGCAAATGTTAGGATATCTGACTGTATTTTCAGTGCACTGATGCCGGTGATGATGATGATTGTTTTGAACACCTGCCTGGACGATCTGAGCGACTGAGGTCGAACTGATTCTGGTTCCGGTCCGACTTGGGTTGGACGCTGAGAGGTCTGGTCAGCTACGCGGGAGCCACCCAGCCGAGTTACCTTCCCCCTGTACTGAGGACCGTGCGCGGTTCAGATGGGAACCGTGTAGCGCTGCTGTGTCTTCAGGGGTGGTAATTCTGTATCGTCTACAGGAAGGTCGACGTCAAGGAGTGTTTCATTTCGGTTTGAAAAGGAAATCTGAAAAAAAGAACTTAAACGACTTTGAGTAATAGGTTATGAAAGTATAACAAGAAAGGCCTTAATATGCGCATATTTTTTTCAGAGTTTTGAACAGAGCGAATATAGAAACAGGTTTTCATAAATCGGTTTGTTAATTTTCATTTCATCATTGCATTTGTAAATATCATTTGTTTATTGTTAAATATGTTGTGTATGCTTGTGAGTGTGAGTGAGGGAAGTGTGTGCTGTTAGAGGGACGGGTGGGTAGTTAGTACGTTTGGGGAATAAAAGAGTTTCGTTAATTTACCACTGGTGTTTGTGTTCTTATTTAGTGTGTGGGTGGGGTGTGCTCGGGTCGTATGGACTAACAATGTTCGCGGGATTCTGACTTACGTCAGCGTCACGTGACATTAATTGGTGGCAGCGGTGGGATAGAATAAGATTAGGGGGAGGTAACTGTTTAGGTAATTAGGTAGAGTAGTGGGATTTGTGTAGTTGTGTGTACCAGTGGTCGTGTGTGTACGTGTCTGTGTACGAATGTGTTCTAGCGGGCGGTTGGCGGGAGTGGGAGTGTGTTGCACTGAGGGCCACGGCCAGAGAGTGCGGCACGCATGAACGGAGGGGGGCGTGAGTGTTTGCCTCCTGCCATTTAGGTACCAGGTGGTAGGAACCCTCTGGCTCTTGTCGTTGTCTGTCTAGTTATCATTCGTTGTCTAGTCCTAATTGTTTTCTGTTTTTTGTTGGGCAGGTGTCCTGACGGGAACCGTCGTCACCGCCGGGTCGTCGGGCATTCGTGTCAGGGATGCCGCCAAAGCGGGAGGGACGACCAACTCGGACGGGGCGTGGCGCCACCGCGGGGCCCAGCGCTGAGTCCGCGGGAAGCGAACCAGGGGACGAGTCCCAAGGCGAGGAAGGAGCCATTTTGGCTACCCCGTCAGGGAAGAAAACCACAGTGAGTACGCTTACTCATACCCCTGGTGCGACAGGTCTGACTCTTAGTGATAACCCGGAAATTAAGGAGGGGTTAGGAACTAGGGTAAGCCCGCATGAGCACATCAAACAGTTAGGGGAGAGTTTAGGCCTCACTGGTGCAGCATTAGCGCAGTTTGTGATAGCCGAGGTCAGGCGTAAGGGAGAGCAGGAGGTTGCTGAGCGTCTCTTGGAACGTAGGTTAGCTGCAGAACGGGAAGCTCGTCGGGATGAATTAGCAGTGGCCGAACGTAGAATAGCTGCAGAGAGGGAAGCTGCAGAGCGTAAACTGGCCGCAGAACGAGAAGCTCGTCAGGAGGAGTTAGCAGCTGCAGAGCGTAGACTGGCCGCAGAACGGGAAGCTCGTCAGGAGGAATTAGCAGCCGCCGAGCGAAGGCTGAAGTTTCAGATAGCTGCGTCAGAGAAGAAATCCGAAGCGGATAGGAAAGCGTCAGAGGCGAGTAAGTCCTTTTCATTAAAGTTGAAGCCGCTAGACGACAAAGAGGATGTCGAAGCCTACCTACAGATGTACGAAAGCGTAGCCGTGACGCAAGGTTGGCCGAAGGAGGTGTGGGGGGTACGTTTAGCTCCATTGTTACAGGGAGAGGCCCGTGACACTTATCTCAGGCTAACTGTTGAGCAGAGCAAGGATTTCGATGTAGTAAGGGGGGCGTTGCTTAAGAGGTTTAGGCGAGACGCCGAGTACTACCGCCGTCAGTTTCGAGAGGCTAAGAAAGAACCTGCAGAAACTTTTCCTCAGCTGTATGTTAGGCTAAGGACCGCAGTAACGCGCTGGTTTGCTTTAGCTGACAAAAACATCGAAGATGTTGCAGTAGTGTTAGACATGTTTCTGGCCGAGCAACTGTATGGGGTCATGAACCCGGAATTGGAGATGACTGTTAGGGAAAAACGCCCGAAGAATGGGGAGGAAGCAGCAGAGCTGGCACAGCTCCATCTCGATGCTAAGAGGGCAGTTACCCGTCCACCTATGGGGGGTCCTTTCAAGTTCAAAAAGGATAAACAACCTAACAGAGGCACAGGAACCAAGGTAGAAACCAGAGGGGAACAGTCTAGTTCGGGGAGGAAGCCGGAAGAACGGCTGTGTTTCAAATGTCACAAACCAGGACATGTAGCCCGGAATTGTCAGAATAAAGTAGCCGTCAACCAAGTGACAATAGCTCCCGAAACGTCAACCACGATGACAGGGCCAGTAACTGTAGGGGTGAAAACCATAGTACCTTTTGACCCCTGGAGTAAGGGATTAGCCCAAGGGAGAGAAGTCCGCATTATGCGAGATACAGGTGCCGACATGGGCGCGATTGCAGCGAAGTGGGTGCAGCCAGAACAGTTATCAGGGAGGCATGTTGACGTCAATCCCGTAGACCACAGCAAATCTGCTAAGTATCCTACTGCTTGGGTTGAGCTAGATTCGCCGTTTGTAAGGGGGAAAATCGAACTCATAGTGGTTGAGCACATGGGACCAGACGTTATACTTGGTAATTGGGTGACTTTCGCTGACGGACAACGTAGCCCAGTGACCGTAGACGCTAGTGAGTGCGCCATGGCAGCAGCTGTCCAGACTAGGGCGCAGGCAAAGAAAGAAAAGAAGGGGGAGGGTCCTTTGAAGTTGATCAAGCAGGTCGATCTTGATGTGACACCTTCTCAATTGATAGAGTGGCAAACCCAAGACGAGACTATGGCCAGAGCACGTAAGCTTGCAGATGAAGGTAGGGCCATCACCTCAGGAAAGGGACTGGTAGAGCTCTGTAGAAAGAAGGGTATTCTCTACCGAATGTACGCAAAAGGTGGAAGTCAGATGTCACAGTTGGTAGTACCAAAGCAGCTGAGAGAGACGGTAGTCAGACTAGCGCATGATCCGCCGATGGGAGGACATTTGGGAGGGAAGAAGACCCGAGAGAGGATATGGGGGACCTTTTATTGGCCCGGTTTGTGCAGTCAAGTCAGACGGTACTGCGAGTCATGTGAGCAGTGTCAGAGGGTAGTGCCGAGGGGAAGGGTGCCCCGAGTTCCTATGCAGCACTTACCGTTGGTAGAAGAACCATTCCAAAGAGTAGCAGTAGATATAGTGGGCCCCATCACACCAGCGTCTGACAGGGGAAACCGGTTCATTTTGGTGACAGTGGACTATGCTACTAGGTATCCCGATGCCGTTCCTTTGAAGAGGATAGATGCGGAAAGGGTGGCCGAAGCACTTTGGGAGATCTGGTCCAGAGTAGGTATCCCGAGGGAGGTACTCACAGACCAAGGGTCACAGTTCACTTCTCAGGTTATGAAGGAAGTCAACAGGCTACTCTGTATTCAGGGCCATTGTACAACACCATATCATCCGCAGTCGAATGGACTAGTAGAGAGATTCAATGGTACTTTGGTGGCCATGTTAAAGAAATTAGCGTCAGAAAAACCAAAGAGCTGGGATAGGTATATTCCCGCACTCCTGTTTGCATACAGGGAAGTACCCCAAGAATCAACAGGTTTCTCGCCGTTCGAATTGTTGTATGGGAAGACAGTCCGGGGACCGATGTCCATGCTGCGAGATCTGTGGACTAAGGAGCAGATGGAAGAAAACATACGAGATGCTAGCCAGTATGTTGTAGATCTACGGAATCGCATCGAGGAAACGTGCAGGTTAGCCCGGGACAATCTGAAAGCAGCATCGAAGAAGCAGAAACAACATTTTGACAGAAAGGCTAAGCAGCGTTGTTTCATAGCAGGCGACAGGGTGTTGTTATTGCTACCCGTAAAGCACAACAAACTGGAGATGTCGTGGCAGGGACCATTTGAGGTGATAGAACGTGTGGGCCAGTGTGATTATCGTGTACGTGTGGGCAGCAAGACTAAGCTCTATCATGCCAACCTGCTTAAGAAATTCCAGGAACGAGTTGCGTTGTCCACAGTGGTAGTGGAGGAAAGGGATGAGGATGAGGAGGAAGAGGTTCAGTTGGCAGCCAGACCTACGAAATGTTACCTAGGTTTCAAACAGCTAGAGTATCTTGGGCACACTGTAGGGAACGGTCAGATCAGTCCTGAGGAAGACAAGATGCAACGCATCAGAGATGCGCCGAGACCGCAGACAAAAAGACAGGTTAGGTCATTTTTGGGGTTGGTGGGCTATTATAGGAAGTTTGTCCCAAACTTTGCAGCCATAGCCGCTCCATTGACAGACTTGACAAAAGGGGGTAAAGCAGGGTCAGTGACGTGGTCCGATGCGTGTGAGACAGCTTTCGAAACGCTGAAAGCCAGGTTGTGTTCGGGTCCTGTGTGCTCGCTGCCTGACTTTGATCGTCCGTTCGTCCTGCAGACAGATGCGTCAGAGGGAGGAGTAGGGGCGATGTTATGTCAAGACAAGGGTAGTGGGTTGCAACCGATTGCATGCGCCAGTAAGAAACTGTCAAAAGCGGAACGGAATTACTCTACCATAGAAAAGGAATGCCTAGCCATAGTTTGGGGTGTTCAGAAGTTTAGACAGTATCTTTATGGCAGAACCTTTGTGGTACAAACCGATCACAGACCGCTACAATATTTACAGCAGGCGAAGACCACTAGCAGTAGGCTAATGAGATGGGCGCTACAGTTACAACCGTTCTCCATCCGAATAGAGAACAGCCCAGGAAAGGAAAATGTACCAGCCGATTTTCTTAGCAGGAACATTTAGACAGAATGTACATCACTTGAAGGGAGTAAAAGAAAAATAGTCAGGTAGCCAGAAGATAATCAAACCCGGGTGTTTGATCTGGGGGGGGAGGTGTGTCACGCGCCGGCTACCATACATTTTTTTTAACTGTAATAAACCCGTGCTTTTCGTAAGTTAGTTGCTATTTCTCGTTTAGCTGTCAATTCCGAGCAAGAGTGTACGCATAAATGATATAGAGAGAGGGAACCGGCTTAGGCCTGGCCGACCGTTTGCTGAGCATGTTCACTATTCTAGAAAGTTACAACGGGTATTATACTGTAGTGATAGAGGTCAGTCAGTCAGAAAGCGTCAGAGAAGACGGATGTCCGCACTGAGGGTAGGACAAGGCGTATATCTATGTGTTTGATATCCTTAGTAAGCAGTAGTGGAAACTCTATTGGATCCCCTGCAAAGCCATTTTCAGTAGCCCTGACTTGGATGCCCTGTGACCCGGAGGAGTGCGGCGGAGACTGAAGGACGCCTCAACTTGTGTTGTCTTGTCTTGTGTTGTCTACGTGCCAGTTGGGGTCTTATCACCAGTGGAGGTAAATACCCATGTTTTTCTTTAGTGGCGTGCTGCATTCTCTGGTGTATGGATGTGTAGATAGGTAAGCCTATAGAATGTAATATTTTTCACCATTATGTTGGGTCATCGTTTTGGGGTAAATACGTTCATAGGGGGAATTTTATTCTGTTATTTTATGATGGATTTTTCTTCTTATTATCATTTATTTAATAGTAAATAAATTATTGAATACAGTATAATCGTTTTGTTAAACGAAGGGAGATAATTATTCTGTACATATACATTGCTTTCATTATTTTCGCAAGGGAGATAATTTGTCAGTATATTATCAGTATTTTTAAAAGGAAATTTAATAAGTATTTTAGTAGAGGAATGACTGCATTTAAAATGAAATATAAATTGAATGGAAGTATTTTTCATTACTATATCATTAAAGGTTTGATTGTGGTTAGTATCTAAACAATTGTTGAATTTCATCTTTTATGTATTTTCATAAGGCATGATGTCAATAGTAAAGATTTGTGCTGGAGTATCTGAGTCGAAGGCAAAAGTAAACAATTTGGAGAGAGTGTAGTCAAGATTGTGTACGCTGAAAGACATTTAATAATCATAAATCGGAACAAGTATGAACAATGAAACATAGACATTGATAGAGTTTTTGTGTTACGATTTTATTCATGATGACGTTTGTGCGCGGAAAACAGTGAAGACAACACGATGGTGACAGTTTTGGCAAATATAATCGTGTTGTATTTTCAGTGCACTGATGCCGGTGATGATGATGATTGTTTTGAACACCTGCCTGGACGATCTGAGCGGCTGAGGTCGAACTGATTCTGGTTCCGGTCCGACTTGGGTTGGACGCTGAGAGGTCTGGTCAGCTACGCGGGAGCCACCCAGCCGAGTTACCTTCCCCCTGTACTGAGGACCGTGCGCGGTTCAGATGGGAACCGTGTGAGGGCTGCCTATGCGCTGCTGTGTCTTCAGGGGTGGTAATTCTGTATCGTCTACAGGAAGGTCGACGTCAAGGAGTGTTTCATTTCGGTTTGAAAAGGAAATCTGAAAAAAAGAACTTAAACGACTTTGAGTAATAGGTTATGAAAGTATAACAAGAAAGGCCTTAATATGCGCATATTTTTTTCAGAGTTTTGAACAGAGCGAATATAGAAACAGGTTTTCATAAATCGGTTTGTTAATTTTCATTTCATCATTGCATTTGTAAATATCATTTGTTTATTGTTAAATATGTTGTGTATGCTTGTGAGTGTGAGTGAGGGAAGTGTGTGCTGTTAGAGGGACGGGTGGGTAGTTAGTACGTTTGGGGAATAAAAGAGTTTCGTTAATTTACCACTGGTGTTTGTGTTCTTATTTAGTGTGTGGGTGGGGTGTGCTCGGGTCGTATGGACTAACAATGTTCGCGGGATTCTGACTTACGTCAGCGTCACGTGACAAACAGAAGGTCCCCCCTGAACAGACCAGGACTTGATGTGAGTATGTGTGCATACGTTGAAAACACAGCATACAGTTGAGCTCTCTCGCATGTTGTAAGTTCTGGACCAAAATGAAGGTTCTTTATTGACTCAACTGAGTCATTCACTTCAGGGGTAGGTACAGAAATATCATCGCTGTCATCTTCCTGAATTACTCCAACAGATGATGCTCCAACCTGATCCGAAGACATCGTCTGTGGGAGAGGTGGTTGTGGCCCATTAGCACTCACAGAATCATCATCAGTGTACTGTTTTTCTGTGTAGAGTGTGGTGATATTATTCCAAGGAACAGAGAGTGAAGCAGCTTGTTGTCTCTGGATTTCTGTAATTTCAACGACAATAGTTCCCGTTGGTTTCAGTCTCCTGAAATATTTCTTAAGCATATTTGCATGAAAAATCTTCTCTTTTCCACGAATAAAAATTTTGTAATCGGGATGAAAAGACTGAGTGACAGTGTACGGCCCTTTCCAAGCCATAAGTAGTTTGTTTGAATCAGATGGGAGTAATACCAGCACTTCCTCGTCCACCTTGAAAGAACGTTTCTTTGCTGATCTGTCTTTGATAAACTTGTTCTTGATTGCTGCTTCTGAGCTTGCTTCCTGAGCTAATTTGCAGGCGTCCGCTATCCTGTTCTTGAGGTCGAACAGATATTGGTAAAGTGGCCTCACCTGGTCATCTTGGTGCTCAGCTTCCGACCATGAATCGGCAAGAAGGGAAATAAGTCCTCGTGGTTTCCTTCCAAACATGAGTTCGAAAGGGGCGAATCCCGTGGACTCAGAGGGTAGTTCCCTACAGGCAAAGAGCAGAGCTGGGAGGTAACGATGCCAAGCTTTTGGTTGGTTCTGAACAACTCTACGCAGCATGGATTTCAAAGTGCCGTGGAGACGTTCCACACATCCATTAGACTGGGGGTGGTAAGGTGAAGTACGGATCGCCTTAATTTGTAGGAGGCGATGGAACTCTTTCATCAACTCAGAGTTAAATTGTGTTCCACGATCGGAAAGAATTTCTTCGGGGAACCCCATTCGTGCAAAAATCTTGAGAAGTTCCTCAGCTACACTAACAGTGTCAATGTTTTTCATGGGCATGGCTTCGGGATATCTTGTTGCTATGTCGATAACAGAAAGGATATACCGATGTCCCTCCTCTGATGGAAGTGAAATAGGCCCGACTAAATCAATGGCGATGCGACGAAAAGGTGTGTCAATAACTGGCATGAGCTCACTAGGTACCGCTGGTACTCGTCCCTTTGGTATCGTCTTTTGACATATATCACATGACTGGACATAACTATGTGTGTCAGATGAAATGCCTGGCCAGTAAAATCTGGAGGTAATCCTGTACAAGGTTCGACGCACTCCACAATGTCCTGCTAATAATGCATCATGAGCCGATACCAAAACTGCTGGTCTGAGTGATTTTGGAACGACGATCTGCTCAATTTCGGTGTTTCCTTTTCTGTAACAGCGAAAAAAAATTCCATCCTGAACGATAAATGACCAAGAAGCATGTTTTGATTGTTTTCGTGTGCTATCTTCGGCTGCCCTAAAACAATCTGACAAAGAGGAATCCTGAGGCTGTAGTTGACCCAATTCTGCTTTGGAAACAGCTAGAACCTGCGCAGCATTCACTAAATGTTTCTTTGGTAACTGTTCCTTTTTTGCTTGCGCACGCGTGGTTACTAACGTTGCCTGAAGATCAGGGTCTGTGGCCCCCGGAATATTTCCTATTATAAGGTCTGCTACTGGCTTCTCAATAACGCAGCATTTCAATGTTCCTGAGTAGAACTGTGTCGTCACCTCCACTGTAGCAACTGGGAATTTCTCGATATACAGGATATACAGCGGATTATGTCCCCAGTGTATTGATCTGGTCGCACAAGGCGTTTCCTCACTCCACAAACTGTGGCACCTGTATCTCGCAGTATGCTTGCTCGTTGATTATTCACTGTGCCTGATACCAAATGAAATGACCCAGAAAATGTATCGGTGATGGAGCACACAACGTGTGATACACTTGCGCTCCCTTGGCCACCGTTCTCATCAAGAACCTCATTGTCCTCATTGACAGCAACCAATGTGTGAGCTGGTGAAGGGCAAACTGCTGCAATGTGCCCTGTGCCTCCACAACGAAAACACTTCTGCTTGCTGTTTTGAACGGTTCGGCGGTTAGCACCATCTCTACTACTACCGCCCCGGTAAGATGTTTATCCACGTTGAAAACGAGGTGCTGCAGAACTTTGTTCCACTGAAGCATTCTGACCACTTTGATTATACTGCTGTCTCTGTGTGTGATCTGGTCGACGAAACGACCCATAATTACCTCGATGTGATCTACGAAAGCCTCCTCTGCCTCGACGAGTATTATACCCCTCATGTTCCTGTGATGGGTCTTCCTGCACTGACACTGCTGTTGAAAAGATGCTACTGTTTGAGTTCCTCGCCATCTTCTTATCCGAGTGAGCAAGACGATATTTCTCTGCACAGTCAGTCATGTCTTTTAACGATGTGAAATCTCTCTCAAGTAGGTATGTGGCAAGATCCTTGCAAACACTTTGAAGAAACTGCTCCCTAAGAATGAGATCTAAGAACGCCTGATACGTTGACGTTATTTTAGAAAGTGCTGTCCATCTTTCGGCAAAGTGCGTCATTCTAGTGGAGAAGCTTAAAAATGATTCATCATTTTCAGGACGAATAGTACGTAGCTTAGAACGGAATCCTTCTGTGGAGCACTGGAATTTGTGAAGGAGAGCGTCCTTCAATGTCTCATAGGTGACAGGTTGGTTTGCCGACAGTGAATGATATAGACTAAGGGCTGTGCCTTCCAACAGAGCACTGAGGTAGGTAGCCCATTTAGCTTGATCCCAACTACAGGAGTTTGCATGTGTTTCAAAACGAAATAAGAATGAATCTATATCGTCTCTGTCTTCTCGAAAAACTGGCAACTTGGGGAACGATGGTTTAGGTCCAGTAGACTGATGTTGCCTCTCATGTCGATGAGTGGTAGTGTCCCCCTGATTATGTTCTCGTGCTTGTATTTCTAACTCAAATCTTTTGAGTTCAAACTCTCTCTGTTTCTGTGCTTCTTCAGCCTTTCTTTCTTCTCGCTCTTTTTCAAGTAAGTGTTCTCTCTCTTCTCGCTCCTTAGCAAATTGTTTTTCTTCTCGCTCCCTAGCAAATTGTCTTTCTTCTCGCTCCTTAGTAAATTGTCTTTCTTGTTGCTCACGCTCTCGTTCTCTCTCACGGTCCTGTTTGTCTTTCTCAATTTCTCTCTCTCGTGCCCTATCCAATCTATCAAAGCAGGCTTCAATATATTCTGTAATTAGATCTTTCTCCGTAATACCTAACTGGGTGGCTTCCTTAAGAAAAGCCTGAAATAACAGATCATAGTCTGAAGACATTATGTATGAATATGAAAAACAAATTGGGGGGATTTAATGTAAAACACAAACTGTTGTCACTCTGAGTGACTTCTATACAAAATCTTATTTTCAGTCAATTCAATGCAATTAAAATGATCAGCTTTCAATATAAAAAAAATTATAGCTGAACCATATTGTATAATTATACATATATCCGTAAAAATCCAAGGAGAATCTGCTAAATTATTATATTAGGAAAATGTTACAAAATTAACAAGAGAAAAACAGGGTCACCAGTGTAACGAAGTGTATACTTCGTGAAAGTCTTATTTTAATAAATTATTGGTTATACCTTACTGGGCTATTCACTCTGACTCCATTATGAGAAATATAAAGAAATAGACTATTAAAACGATTTTCTCAATATAGTATTTAAAGAAAGGAAACGTATTCACTCTTTCAACATTCTCCCACCAAACACCATCAGAAACAACTTGGTAAATAATTAACCATTTCTATTAAATTTCAAAGAAGAACGAAGACAAAAAGTAAATAAATAAATATTAAACAGGAAAAATATTACAATAAAGAAATATTAAATCTTATGAAGGTCTTTTTGAATAAACATAAGTCCGAGAGAAAACCAACACCAAATTTACTGATCCAGAGTGTTTCTGTTCAAAAAGATATAATGAGGCGGCGTCCCGCCTAAAAGCAGAAAACAGTATCTACTGAGTCTCAATGTCGCAATGTCTCTGAGTATTTCGTCTGTTAACTCTCTCGATCGAATTCATTAATGGTAAGCTACTTCAGTTGATCTTGGTGCGTAGAACATCTTCCCGAGATGACAACTAACTACATTTCCCGGTGACTTGATGACTGGGTCGAACAAGCAGTGTCCATCCCCAAATTCCAAAATTCCAGTCGGTCATTCCAACTGTGAAGACAACAACCTCCACCCTTGAGGTTGATTCCCAGTCTTGGTGACTTGGCTAACACCGATTAGGCAGGGGGCGGAGATACCAGCCAACGCACTGTCCTTGAAAACATCATCATCTCCCAGATTACGATAATGACTTCAGCATCTCCCAGATGCTGATGATGACAATCATCACTCCAAGTGGGATCCAAGTAGAAACCCTGGATAAGAAGTAAAGTAAGGTCACTGTAGCCTAATCCCATATATGTAAATAAAGTTTGAAACAATATCCTTACTCTTTCAGTTTCGTTCATTATCTCTCCATCAAGATACAGCAATTTATTTGTATTTACTTTCTTTTACATTCACCAAGGATGCATAAAAGAAAAAGACATTTTATAATAATAATACTTGCTTATCTCTAGTTTATAAAAGATTAACACACTGAAGTCAAGAATTTCAAAACTCATTTATGGAAAACCAACAATCAAATAGTTTCCCAATTAAAATTAATAAATCTCTTACCTTTCAAAAAAACAGTAATAACACTTAATAATTCCTACCTGTTCATTACAGGGTTATAAAGTATAAAGTTGTGACAGTTCACATTCCTCCATCTAGTTCTGCAGGCCACATCTATTCAAACTAGCAAATTCAAACCAAGTGCATTTTTGTGAGTATTTCTCTCTATTTATAAGACACCTCTCAGCGGTAGTTACTGCCCTTGATAGATTAAGAGGGATACAACTATGCAATACCAATGAATAGCAGTCATGGGTAGAGTATTTGCCATTAAACAATAACATGACTTCCTGACATATTGCCTGTTTTATTTACATGCCTATAGTTGGAAAACTTGTGTACCACAATGCTACTTTTTATGGTTAAAGTTCAACTTTAAATTGTTAGATTATAGGTTTGCATGTCCATGTTTGACAATGACTGTGTGGTCTAAAATCACAAGCATGTGAACAGACCTTAAAATGGAAAGAGACAAAAGCTCTGTGATAAAGGTGTCTAAAATCACAAACATGTGAACAGACCTTCAAATAAAGAGAGACAAAAAGCTCTGTGATAAAGGTGTCTAAAATCACAAGCATGTGAACAGACCTTAAAATAAAGAGAAACAAAAAGCTTTGTGATAAAGGTGTCTATGCTTGAGAATGACTGTATGGTCTAAAATCACAAGCATGTGAACAGACCTTAAAATAAAGAGAGACACAAAACTCTGTGATAAAGGTGTCTATGCTTGAGAATGACTGTGTGCTCTAAAATCACAAGCATGTTAACAGACCTTAAAATAAAGAGAGACAAAATCCTATCCTATCCTGTCCCGTAACCCGGAAGTCGTTAGGGCACCACAGATGATCGTTTAACCAGCATACTCCATCTTTATTTATTTAATCGTTCTTATATAGCGCTTTTCCAGCTCAAGAGCTGCTCAAGGCGCTGGCCGAAACAGGATCTAATTCAAGCCGCCTGAGTCTCTGTCCTCAGCAGCCCTGATGGCTTCGCTCAGTGTCAAACCAGTCCATTCTCGAATGTTGTCCTCCCACCTCTTTTTCGGTCTCCATATTCTTCTACCTCCTTGCACTGTGCCTTGCAGAATGGTCTTTGCAAGGCCTGATGATCTAATGACGTGGCCATACCATCGGAGTTTCCGTTTCTTCATCACTGTGAGCAGGTCATCGTGTTGTCCAATGGCTTGTGTGATGGTCTGTCGGACTTCGTCGTTGGTGATGTGTTGGGTATAGAAAATGCCCACAAGTCTTGTGTAACACCTCATCTCCATGCTTTGTATTCTTCGTTGGAGATCTGCTGTGAGGGTCCATGCTTCGCAAGCATATAGGAAGATGGAGATGACAAGGGAGCGCAGCAGTCTTACTTTGGAATGTAGACTGATGGTCCTGTCTTTCCAAATGGGCTTCAACCTTGTCAGGGCAGCAGTTGTTAGTGCGATCCTGGAGAGGACTTCCTGTCGGGACCCATTTTCTGATACAATGGCTCCTAAATATTTGAAGCTATGCACTGTGTTGAGGGATTGGCCTTGGACTTTGATGTCCGTGTTGATGCCATTGGTGTTGTTGGTCATCATTTTGGTCTTCTCTGCACGTATTTCCATTCCATAAGCTCTGGAGGTGGTGTCAAGCCTCTGTACCAGCTGTTCAAGTTCTTGTTCCTCTCCAGCCAATCCATCAATGTCATCCGCAAAACGAAGTTTGGAGATTGCTCTACCCCCTATGTTGACTGTGCCTTCATGATCTGCAAGAGCATCTGACATGATGCGCTCTAGGAAGATGTTGAAGAGTGTTGGAGAGAGTATGCATCCTTGACGCACACCGATTGTTGTTCTGAACCATTTCCCGATGACGCTGTTATGGAGAACTGAACTGGTAGACTTGTCATACAGGCTTTTGATGACTTCAATAATTTTACGGCTGATGTTGTACACTTTCATTGTTGCCCATAGAGCTGCATACCAGACTCGGTCAAACGCCTTCTTGAAGTCTATAAACACATGATATAGATGTTGTTGGTGCTGTAGGTATTTCTCACAGATTATTCTGAGGTTGAAAATCTGTTCAGTGGTACTTCGGCCTGCCCTGAATCCTGCTTGTTCTTCAGCTATGATTTGTTCAGCTTGGTGTTTCAACCTGTTGAGTATTATTTTCAGGAGGACCTTGCTGGGATGGCTGATGAGGTTGATGGTGCGGTAATTTTCACACTCCTGAATGTTACCTTTTTTGGGAAGAGTGGTGACAAGCGACTGGGTCCATGGTGTAGGCCACACCCCACTCTGCCAGATCTTGTTACAGATAATGGTGAGTGTGTCAATCATCGCTCCTCCTCCTGCTTGTAGCAGTTCCGCAGGTATGTTGTCCACTCCCGCTGACTTCCCTTTCTTCAGTGATTGCACTGCTGCCTTAACTTCTTCCCGGAGAATTGGGAGGATTTTTTCTTCTTCTCTGTTCTCGAGATATGCTAGAACTGATGGGTCTGCATTTGGTGTATGGTTGTAAAGGTCAGAGCAGTACTCTGTCCATCTGTCCAAGACTTCTTGTTCTTCTGTAAGGTATATGCCAGACTTGCTTTGGATCGTGGACACTTTGGGCTGTTTGACACTTGTCAGCTGCTTCACAGTCTGGTAGGCCTTCTTGCTGTTGTTCTTGTTCAGACTATTCTCTATTTCCTGGCACTGATCTATCCAGTTCTCCTTTGCTGTGCGCATGCCTTTTCGGATGTCATTGTTGATTTTTCGGTAGACCTCAGCTCCCTGTGAAGTGTTCTTTTTTTTATCTCTCTCTTCGTTTATCGCACAGATCCAAAAGTTAAGCTGTGATCAACAGCTTCTTCTTTGGTCGGTGCTTGCCAAGGATCTCAGTGGCGGCATCTGTCACAGCTGAGTTGAAGGTGTTGGTCATGGTGTTCACATCTACTTCACCAGCCCCCAAAATGAGCAGTGGTGCAAATGTCCCTCCAATTGTGGCCTGAAATAGTTCCGCCACCTCCAGGTCTTGCAGTTTGTCCAGGTCAAACTTCAGTCTAGTGCACTTTACTGTATCTACTCTCTTCAAATGGAGCCGGAAAGACATCATCATGAGATCGTGGTCACTTCCGATGTCTGCTCCTGGAAAAGTGCGTGTCCTGCCAATGTTGATGCTTGACCTGAAGCGTTTCTTGACCATGATGTAGTCTATCTGGTTGTTATGCTCCCCCCCCCCCCCCCGGGACTGTGCCATATCCATCGTCTGGAGTTTTTGTGGAGACCAAGCGTGTTTGCCAGTACTAGATTGTTGTATCATGGCCAACTCCAAGAGTCTCAGACCCCTGTCATTTGTCTCGTTGTTGCAGTGGGGTCCACATGTGTCTCCCCAGTTGTGGTGCGCATCTTGGCCAACCTTGACATTCCAGTCGCCTTCCACTATGACTATGTCCTTCTTCGGCTCTTGGTCAAGGACCGCCTGTAGATTTTCATAAAACTCTTCCACTTCGTTGTCGTCATAGTCTGTTGTTGGGGCATAGGCCTGGATGATGGTGATGTTGAAAAGGGCTGCTCTCAGACGGATGGTAATGAATCTACTGAGAGACAAAAAGCTCTGTGATAAAGATGTCTATGCTTGAGAATGACTGTGTGGTCTGTGATAAAGGTGTCCATGCTTGAGAATGACTGAGTGGTCTGTGATAAAGGTGTCTATGCTTGAGAATGACTGTGTGGTCTGTGATAAAGGTGTCCATGCTTGAGAATGACTGAGTGGTCTGTGATAAAGGTGTCCATGCTTGAGAATTACTGTGTGGTCTGTGATAAAGGTGTCTATGCTTGAGAATGACTGTGTGGTCTGTGATAAAGGTGTCTATGCTTGAGAATGACTGTGTGGTCTGTGATAAAGATGTCTATGCTTGAGAATGACTGTGTGGTCTGTGATAAAGGTGTCCATGCTTGAGAATGACTGTGTGGTCTGTGATAAAGATGTCTATGCTTGAGAATGACTGTGTGGTCTGTGATAAAGGTGTCTATGCTTGAGAATGACTGTGTGGTCTAAAATCACAAGCATGTGAACAGACTTTAAAATAAAGAGAGACAAAAAGCTCTGTGATAAAGGTGTCTATGCTTGAGAATGTCTGTGTGGTCTTAAATCACAAGCATGTGAACAGACTTTAAAATAAAGAGAGAGGAAAAGCTCTGTGATAAAGGTGTCTATGCTTGAGAATGGCTGTGTGGTCTAAAATATCAAGCATGTTAACAGACCTTAAAATAAAGAGAGACAAAAGCTCTGTAATAAAGGTGTCTAAAATCACAAGCATGTGAACAGACCTTAAAATAAAAAGAGACAAAAGCTCTGTAATAAAGGTGTCTAAAATCACAAGCATGTGAACTTTAAAATAAAGAGAGACAAAAAGCTCTGTGATAAAGGTGTCTATGCTTGAGAATGACTGTTTGGTCTAAAATCACAAGCATGTGAACAGACCTTAAAATAAAGAGAGAGGAAAAGCTCTGTGATAAAGGTGTCTATGCTTGAGAATGACTGTGTGGTCTAAAATCACAAGCATGTCAACAGACCTAAAAATAAAGAGAGAGGAAAAGCTCTGTGATAAAGGTGTCTATGCTTGAGAATGACTGTTTGGTCTAAAATCACAAGCATGTGAACAGACCTTAAAATAAAGAGAGAGGAAAAGCACTGTGATAAAGGTGTCTATGCTTGAGAATGACTGTGTGGTCTAAAATCACAAGCATGTCAACAGACCTTAAAATAAAGAGAGACAAAAAGCTCTGTGATAAAGTTGTCTATGCTTGAGAATGACTGTGGTCTAAAATCACAAGCATATGAACTTTAAAATAAAGAGAGACAAAAAGCTCGATGATAAAGGTGTCTATGCTTGAAAAGGACTGTGTGATCCAAAATCACAAGCATGTGAACTTTAAAATAAAGAGAGACAAAAAGCTCTGTGATAAAGGTGTCTATGCTTGAGAATGACTGTGTGGTCTAAAATCACAAGCATGTGAACTTTAAAATAAAGAGAGACAAAAAGCTCTATAATAAAGCTGTCTATACTTGAGAATGACTGTGTGATCCAAAATCACAAGCATGTGAACTTTAAAATAAAGAGAGACAAAAAGCTCTGTGATAAAGGTGTCTATGCTTGAGAATGACTGTGTGGTCTAAAATCACAAGCATGTCAACAGACCTTAAAATAAAGAGAGACAAAAACTCTGTGATAAAGTTGTCTATGCTTGAGAATGACTGTGATAAAGGTGTCTATGAATGAGAGTGACTGTAATAAAGATGTCTATGCTTAAGAAATGACTGTGATAAAGGTGTCTATGCTTGAGAATGACTGTGTGATCCAAAATCACAAGCATGTGAACTTTAAAATAAAGAGAGACAAAAAGCTCGATGATAAAGGTGTCTATGCTTGAGAATGACTGTGTGATCCAAAATCACAAGCATGTGAACTTTAAAATAAAGAGAGACAAAAAGCTCTATAATAAAGCTGTCTATGCTTGAGAATGACTGTGTGATCCAAAATCACAAGCATGTGAACTTTAAAATAAAGAGAGACAAAAAGCTCTTTGATAAAGGTGTCTATGCTTGAGAATGACTGTATGGTCTAAAATCACAAGCATGTCAACAGACCTTAAAATAAAGAGAGACAAAAAGCTCTGTGATAAAGTTGTCTATGCTTGAGAATGACTGTGATAAAGGTGTCTATGAATGAGAGTGACTGTAATAAAGATGTCTATGCTTAAGAAATGACTGTGATAAAGGTGTCTACGCTTGAGAATGACTGTGTGATCCAAAATCACAAGGATGTGAACTTTAAAATAAAGAGAGACAAAAAGCTCTGTGATAAAGGTGTCTATGCTTGAGAATGACTGTGTGGTCTAAAATCACAAGCATGTGAACTTTAAAATAAAGAGAGATAAAAAGCTCTTTGATAAAGGTGTCTCGCCTAAAATGATGGGACTGGAGTTTATTGTTAGCATCTTGGATGAAATCGTTACTAGGTGTTATCCTCCGTGCAATGAGGAAATGATAGGAAAGACCCATCTCATGTTCTCTGCTGCCCATGGTTTGCATTTGTGGAATTAGTGCTATAGATAGAGATGACCCTAAACTGAAGTATTGGATTCAAATGCTGGGCCGCTATCCGGTGGACAAGTTTTAAACTGTTGCTTCCAGCACTCCGGCTGGCTGACTGGGCAATAGATTATTTATCGCTGGATTACCTCGTGCAGTCGAGCCACTCTGGCAGTTGTGATGGAATGTGAAGCGCTGTCCTGACATCCTGACGGTTCATGTAGTTGAAAGGATTGTCAGAGAAAATGCAGTTTTTAAGTACTCGAAGGCGGCCATTGGGAACAGTGTTTCTCAGCTTGTCGAACAACTGGTACAAAACAAGGTCTCCATTATTGTTCCAATCTCACAACTTGCAAGTACAACAGGATAAACAGTCTCGATCATTATTGTAATGTAGTAGCTTGGAAAAACAACCACATGTAAGATGATAAAGAAGATCTTCATCTGATAACATCGTCTTCTTCGTATTTATTTATTTATTTATTTATTTATTATTATTATTATTATTATTATTATTATTATTATTATTATTATTATTATTATTATTATTATTATTATTATTATTATGAGCAGGAATACAAAGTATCTCACCATTACCTCTTTCTCTCTCTGTACAGATGGCAGATAGGAAAATGCCCATCCAAAGTTGACTAATATTTTGAAGTTCGTGGTCAGGCCCATGACGGAAGATTGCACACACGGTCCATACAGGTTCCATATATTCAGACCCTCCAGAAACACACTATAACGCACAAGTTGCAGCTGGAAGATGCACAGAAAAATCTCCATGAACGGATTGCCGAGGGATAGAGTAGTCACAGCAATACATAGTAATCAGATACAGCGAGAAACCAAGAACACCCACATGCACTTCCAAAATGTATGCATATAACACTGGCACACACAGTACCCACATGCTAAGCTGCATTGTAATAAGATTAAATATACATGTATGTGTTGAGAAAAAAAAACAGAGAGAGAGAGAGCAGGATGGAGAGAGGGAGAGAGAGCGGGAGGAAGAGAGGGAGAGAGAGAGAACATGCATACATTCCGGATGGCACCCTGGCCCCAGAGTGCTGCTTTCTCTAAGCTTTTGTTTTGGCAGTGTGCTAAATATCATCTTCATATTTGATTTTTTTTCAATGGAGCTCATTTTATGAGTACTTACTGGCTAACTACATATTTAATTTTTATTTTTTTTATTTTTTAAGGAAGCTGTGGCTTTTGGCACTGATGTAGAATAGACCCAACGTTTCCCGACGTGTCGTAAGAGGCGACTAACAGGGGTGATGTCAGCACGGCATCACTGGGCGAAAGTCTTCTACACAAAAGTCAACAACCAGGACGGAAGAACCTCATGTTACTACAGGTTCAACGACCACGCGGGGCCAAGGCGAGCCACACTGTATTTGTGGATATCAGCTATGGCCAACAGCCTGGAGAGGATTGGGCCCTGCCAGGTCTTTCTTGCCCAAGACACACTGCATGATGAATAAAACATTTTACTCCATACCGAATTGGTCGTCGCCCGGGTCAACAAGGGACGGCGCCTTCCGTTGGCCACCAGGACGGAGGCGATAAGTGTGCTACTGACAGGCAACTTAGCAGGATCCGCACTAGAAATAACATCGTCATAGGAACCTGGAATGTTAATGCAGAGGAAAATTAGAACTGGCCCACGAGATGGATCACTATCGATGGAACGTTTTATGGATCAGCGAACTGCGCTGGAGAGACATAGGTAAAACAACGACCAACAAAGGCCACAAGCTTTATTTCAGCGGTAGAGATGACAGGCATGAACACGGCGTTGGGTTCTTGGTCCACAAGAACATTCTAGCCACTGTCATGGGTTGCTCCCAGTCTCCAGTAGACTCATTACCATCCGTCTGAGAGCAGCCCCTTTCAACATCACCATCATCCAGGCCTATACTCCAACATCAGACTATGACGACAGCGAAGTGGAGGATTTCTATGAAAATTTACAGGCTGTCCTTGACCAAGTGCCGAAGAAGGACATAGTCATAGTGCAAGGCCACTGGAATGCCAAGGTTGGCCAAGATGCGCACCACAACTGGGGAGACACATGTGGACCCCACTGCAACAACGAGACAAAAGACAGGGGTCTGAGGCTATTGGAGTTGGCCATGATACAACAATCTGATACTGGCAAACACGCTTTGTCTCCACAAAAAATCCAGACAATGGGCATGGCACCGTCCCGGCGTGGAGCATTGCAACCAGATCGACTACATCATGGTCAAGAAATGCTTCAGATAAAGCATCAACATTGGCAGGACACGCACTTTTCCAGGAGCAGACATCGGAAGTGATAAGAGGCCAGATTTACACAGCACTGGAACTTCTCGCCTTACTCAGTAAGCTGTAACCTTAGTAAAGTAATGTTGCTCTGCAGAAGACGACAGAAGTCAACGGTGGGCTACACTTTTGTAGGCTGACGCTGGCTCAGTAAGTAATGACCTCATCTAGCTTACTTATAGTCAGTAGTACTGCCTACCCCCGGTAGAGGGTGACGCTTGTGGTTTTAGTTTCTCGGGCCTGCAGCTGAACACAGAGATAGAGAGTCATTCGCTGTTCAACTTGCCTAGAGGAAAGAGCTCGGCTCTAATAGATCTCTCCACTGAAGATTAAAAGCAGGAACTGGTGAAATTCTATTCAACCTAGTAAGCCACAGCCTGACATTGTAAGAAAGGTAAATGAACTATCTTGTGCTTCATCGCGATGTATTGATATTATTGTTGAATTATGGTTGTGAAGTTTGCCATGTTTAGAATTGTGATTGTTAGTCAAACTTTGCGTGACCACGTGGCGAACACGACCGGTTGCGACACCATGACGTAGTCCCTACGGACCCACTGTTGTTTAACCTATATGTATTCTTGCAGACCAGTGGCTGTACCGGAGAATGTGTATAATATTAATTAATTAATGCATATAATATTAATTAATTATCTATGTGTGTATTTACCCACGATTTATATTTATATATGTATAGGAATTAGATTGAAGATTCCAGTGGACCACGGGCTTAGCAGAATGTTCGTCGCTTATATGTATACTCAGGACAATGCAATGCCGAACAGTTCGCTTTAGTTCCACTTTCATCCCTACTGCAATTACCCTTTTCAATTCAACCAACAAACGCTGATGGCTTTGCTCAGGACGCCTCACCACCCTCAAATTAATAACCCCATCATTTATTTTTATCTGATTAATTGCTTTTACAATCAAACTTGTATGTTTTACTTTACTCTACTACCCACATGTCCATTGATAATTATTGTGTTTGTAAGTGTGAGTGTATTACCTTATTTGTCAAGGACTGTTTGGTATTTTTTTTATCTCGTTGTTATAGTTGCTTATGATGTGTTCTGTGTGGATGAGTGCACGGCTGCAGTGATGAGTGGGAAAATGAAGTGCGTGACTGCGCGAGGCTTTTATGACTGAAATAATAGTGCCTATTCTTTAGTCCTACTTCTTACCTGTAATATTTTTACCTGCAAGAGGCGTTCGCTCAATCAATGCATAGTTAAATTATGTACGGATGATGTGCGTACGGATTCTATGCTTTCTGAACCTCTTATATTAGTCTGTGTCTTATTATTGTTCATTATAACTGTCTTGATGTGTGGAGCCATTATATAACATAATGTGATGAGACTTGTACAATATTTCCATTCCTGTGGTAATAAAGATGTGTTGAATTGAATTGAATATATATATATATATATATATATATATATATATATATATATATATATATATATATATATATATATATATATATATATATATATATAGATAGATAGATAGATAGATAGATAGATATAGATAGGCTTATAAAATGTTCCTACATAACCGGTTAACAGTTTTCCCTACGGTTATCTGCGGACCCGGCCTTTGAATCCGCCAAGGCGGCTCCAAAAAAACGATCTGGGAACGACGGGTAGGGTAAGGCAGTGCCTCGAAGGGTAGGGTAAGGCAGTGCTACACATATTCCGCTCGAAACGGGTTAGGGTTAGGGTTAGCGGTCCGTCTACAAGTGATTAAATTACATAGCGTTATATAGGAGGTTCCAGGAAACAAGGGGGTTTCTCTCTCTCTCTCTCTCTCTCTCTCTCTCTCTCTCTCTCTCTCTCTCTCTATATATATATATATATATATATATATACATATATATCTCTCTCTCTCTCTCTCTCTCTCTCTCTCTCTCTCTCTCTCTCTCTCTCTATATATATATATATATATATATATATATATATATATATATATATATATATATATATATATATATAACATAACATAAAACACTTTTAAAACGACATGTTATCCACTCAATTTGAATTGCCAAATTTTCGGTTTTAATAACCTTCTTCAGGGCATTACAATGTCAATATAATTTCATTATATATATATATATATATATATATATATATATATATATATATATATATATATATATATATATATATATATATATATATATATATATATATATATATATATATATATATATGTGTGTGTGTGTGGTGCTAATCACTGAGGGCCATCTCTGCCTTCAGTGAGACGCTCTGCACACACCTAGTATACACGGTGTTGCAGAAATTCGCCTCATATGTTACAGACGAGCAGGCATCGTGGGCCCGATCAGAATAAAGACAAGTAAAAGTCTTCACTGACATCCAGCCTGCATTGCAGCCTCCCGCACTGAGCGACGAGAGCCCACCAGTCTGCCAACAAGGTGAAGAATCCACAACAACACAGCTCATCAAAAAATCAACCACAACACAGCTCATCGAATCTAGAGCTAAGTGACATTTGCACCAGTGCACCCAACCTGTTAGCAAAGGACACCACTAGTCCACCTTTCCAGAAGACTAAGCCGTTGGGCAGAACGCACAAGTAGCCCGATGAAGAAACAGTAGCTGCATAGAATTATAAAGGAGCAAACTATTCAAAGAGACATTTGAACTTTTAAGTTAGTATCGTGATTAGCAGATCTTGTATAGAGTAGAGGAAATAAATGTGTGATATTTACTGTTAACAAGTTGCTGGACTACCTATGTTTCATAGCTGTGTGAGAGCTAGTGTGACAGTGATATTTTACCATTTTCTTTCTATCTCTGTACCCCAGCCTAAACACAGACCGAGCTAAACTTATAAATGTATTAAGTTGAGTCACAGGGAGATTTACTAGTGATCCCCATCGACAAAAGATGAGTGGGTAATAGCATTCCATTGTGCAGAGCACAGCAACAATAGACCCACCGTCACATACCTAATTGGCGAGCCTGGCCAGGATCTGTGTATAATAGGAACTGGGTATAACCGGATCTGTGTATAATAGAATAGGATAACAGTAATAGTAGTAGAGTATAACCTAGAATAGTGTAAGTGTAGGAAGCAGGCAGTGTTGGTGCACTATACTTTTGTTTAAAATTGTTTTGCTTCAATTCTTTTTGTGCCTGTATGTTGCATTGAACTTTTGCAGGTTTTGCTTAAGAAGCTATTGTATGCCATTTGACTTCGTGTTTTATTCTATTGTTGGTTACAAATTTTGTTGTCTTTGCATTGTTTTTATTGAATTGCCATATTGGTAGTGTTTTTGTATTCCGAGTGAGTCAGAGGTTGATCATAGACACTTTTGACAATGTCAGACCCAGTAGCATTGAGATTGCGCTTTACGGAATGAGGACAAGCATTACACTTAGCAGGAGCAGACTTAGTGGCGTATATCAATGAGGAAGTAGATAAGCAGGAAGCGAAGGCAGAGAGGGCAGCAGAGAGAGAACAGAAGAAACTAGAAGCGGCAGAGAGAGCAGCAGAGTGAGAAGCAGAGAGAGAACAGAAGAAACTAGAACTAGAAGCTGAACAGAAGAAAGCAGAATCAAAAGCAGAGAGAGAGAGAAGCGAAGAAAACGGAAGCAGAAGCAGAAGGTAGGCGATTGGAGTATGAGAGGGCAGAAAAAGAACGAGACAGACAGCATGAGTTGGTACTGAGGAGATTAGGATCCTCAGGTTCTGCCACAACCCCTCCCCACTCAGATCAACTAGATGTAGCCTCCAACCCCTTACTAGGTATGTCGTTTCCACTGGGGCCATTCAACGAAAGAGCAGGTCTAGATCTCTATCTAACTAGGTTTGTGTGCCTAGAAACAGAGTACAAGCTGGAATCAACCCATTGGGCTTTTAAGCTTAGTCAAGGGCTTAGAGGAAAGGCATATGACATCTACAGTAAGCTACCGACTGACACAGTGACTGACTATCACAGAGTAAAACAGGCACTCCTAACGGGATTTGAACTCACGGCAGAATGCTCCCGGCAAAAATTCCGCACCAATCGGAGAATGAAAGGAGAAAGTTATGCGCAATTCGCAGATCGTTTGTCCACAATGCTGGATAAGTGGATTAGCCAGTCAGCCACGGCTAAGATATATGATGGACTGACCGAACTATTAATGTGGGAACAGCTATAGGAAACCATGACCCCCGAGCTGAAAACATTCTCAGTAGAGCAGGGCGCGGAAAGACTGGAGGATCTGGTCAAGATTGGAGATAGGATAGGTACGTGGCCGCCCACGGAGAAGCCAAGAGCTTCAGGTGAGAACTAAAGCCTCATGGGAAAGAGGTACAGAAACGAAGCCCTCACCGCGACTCGGCCGAATCACCCCAGACCTGGGCAAAATAGAGGGCCCATCGCAGAATTCGGAAAAAGAGGTCCCGCAGAACAGAAACGGTATTGTCGTTCTGCATCAGAAATAATCACTCCACCGCGGAATGTTTCAAGTTGGCAGCACAACGTAGGGACGAGCGCGAAAGCCGGCCAGCTCATAGAGTACTAACTCAAAGCAGCTGTAAAAATCCACACCCCATCGGAGATCACCCATCGGTGACAAACACGGTCAAGGTCAACGGTAAAGAAGCGAACTGTCTGTATGACACAGGTCTATCATGCGAAGCGATAGTTTGCGAGTCTCTTGTATCGCGCGCGGACTTGACGGACAAGACAGTCGAACTACAAGGCGCAGACTTGACGAAACCGACGACCACTTGCCCAATAGCTTGGATAGAAGTAGAGAGCAGATATGTCACAGGACGGATCCAAGCAGCAGTTTTACAGAAACCCCTGTATGATCTAGTGCTAGGATGTAGGTATGTGTTTTTAGGCACGCCCCCATAAAACTGCAGAGATAGCTGCAGTGCAAACCAGGTCCCAGGCTAAAACCCAACCACCCCAGCCCGAGTTAGTCCCGAATCCAGGACTCGAAGAGAACAAAACAGGACAGAAAGCTGACGCCTCGATAGCCAAGTGCTTTCAGAAGTTACCGAAGGCACACACACACCCGCACAAAGGAGACTTCTACATGGAATATGGAGTTCTACATCGGCAAGGAGATGGAGATCACACTCAGCTAGTACTGCCAGCCACCCTTCGAGCCCAAGTACTAGAATTAGGCCACGGCATGCCACTCAGCGGACACATGGGAATTGGTGCTACAGTACAGAGGATCAGCGCACACTACTATTGGCCAGTAATCACGGAGGATGTCAAGCGCTACGTCAAATCTGGTCACCAATGTCAACGATATTTTTCCCGCGCCATCACACCGTACCAGTCACCTTACAGGCTGCAGAACAACTTAGAAAAAAAATCTCTGAAGTTTGGCCGGGGTCTAGGGGCAAAGCCCCCCGAAGGAAAAGAAAAATGGCACTTTTTAAGGCCATTTTGTTGTATTTCCTGGATGGAATTACTGAAAAATGTATAGCGTTGTTTTGGGGGAAAAAAGTTTTTTTTTTTAGTATGAACATGTTAAAAAAAGTGCAAATTGCCCTTTTAAAAAAAATTGTTTTAAATCATTTATTGACACCATCAGATTTCTTCTTGAATACCTCACATCAAAATAAGTTATAAAAAAATTGGCATTTGTGACTTTTGAATTAAAAAATCTGAAAAATGTATGTTTTCGAAAAATAAAGTTTATTTTTAAGCACAGGTGAAAAAAGTAAATTTATTTTAATTGTTTTACATTTAATAGGAAAAAAATCCTGGCGATTTTAAAGGTCATTTTCCATTATTTCCTGAATCATAACATTGAGGATAGAGGACAAAATCTTCACTTCTAAAGAATACTTCACATCCAAAAAAGTTATAACAAGTTTCATTTCTTTTACTTACACTTAATAGGGGAAAATGGCTCTTTCACATGCCATTTTGTTGTATTTTCTGAATCAAAATACTGAAAAAAATGTTTTGGAAAAAAAATTAACAGAACTATGAACAGGTGGGGAAAATAAGCAAAATGTTTTTAATTTTAAATCATTTATGACACCTTCAGATGTTTTCTTGAATACTCAATATCGATGTTTCGTTTCAATTACATATGCTCTGTCAGTGCTGTTAGTCCTCGCTTGGCATAGCTCAATTCTCTATCGCACAATATACATCTCATCATCCCTGCACAATCCACCTTTCGCAAAAAGGCTGAAAGCTTCTGCTCTTCACCTCCAACTTTCGTTGACTTCTCCATCCATTCCCATTTCCATTTGTTCTGGATGTTGCTTTCATTAAATGTCTCGCCACGATTGACAGTTCTAGAAGCACACGACATTTGAAAAAGAAAGTGAATGAAGCGTGTTCAAAACAGAAGAAGCGGCTTAGTCTAACGCACAAAATTTCAATCACAGTTCTGCAATGTCTCCGTTGATGTTCACAGACTTAGCGCATAGACTAAAAGAGAAACTCAGAGACTGGCATACGCAGGCGGTGCACCTTTCTTTCATTAGGTCAACAATACGCGCGAAATGTACAGCATAAGAGGCGCCCGCTAAAGTTGTAACCTATAACAGTGAAGCAGTATTAGCGGGTGGCGCACCTTTCTGTCAATAAGACGACATGAAAACGTGGATCGGTACTGGAAAAAAAATATTCTCGGGATTTTTTCTCTCGGAATTTTGTTTCCTCTCGCAATTTTTTTTACATTCTTACTCGGAAAATCGCGGATCCGCGGAGAGTTCTGCAGCCTGACTTTAGGACCATCGGTAGTAGTCGGCGTGCCATTTTAGCAAGTCGCAGTAGACATAGTAGGACCACTGCCCATGACGAAGAAGCGGAACAGATTTCTCCTCACACTCGTCGATGCCTGTTCAATGTGGTGCGAAGCACTCCCGTTGCCAGCGATCGACCAGAGAAGATTGCAGATGCACTCATCACCATCTTTACCAGAGTCGGATTCCTTCCCGGACAGCATTAGAACGGACAACGGATCTAAGTTCACCGGCCGCCTGATGCAAGAAGTGTTCGAGTTGATACAAGTACCACCCAGCCAGCAACGGACAAGTAGAAAGACTGAATGGTAGTACCCTTCTCACCATCCTCAGGAAAGTCGCCGACGACAACCCGGAAGCGTGGGTCACCTACGTGAATGCGGCACTGTTCGCATATCGAGAAACGCCCCATGCAGCCACAGGTTACACCCCGTCAACATTGCTTTTCGGCAGACCACTAGCAGGACCGCTAGAAGCCCTACGCAGAAGTTGGACGTAAGCCAAGATAGACGACACACCCAGAGGTGCCACCAAGTACGTCGCAGACCTGCAGGAAACACTCAAAGCCACGTGGAAGAAAGCTGGTGAAGCACTGAAGAAGGCCAGAGCCAGTCAGGCTAAGTACTACAACCGCCACGCGAAGGACCGAGAACTGCAAGTCGGCGATCAAGTGCTACTATTACGCCCAAGTGGAACCAACAAGCTGGACGTCGCTTGGAGAGGACCGTACCAGGTGACTGCCAAAAAATCCAAGACAGTCTACCAAGTAGAGGTAAACGGGAGAGCCCGATACCACCACATCAATCTCCTCAAGAAGTACATCGACCGACCCCCGACCCCAAGCACTCACAACTGGATGGCCATCGCCATTGCGGAGGAAGTTAAGCCTCGGAGCAGTACTGCTACAGCGCGACCCCAATAACCCAGAGACTCTATTCCCTGTCGCCTACACCAGCAGAAAACTGAGACCCGCCGAGACACACTATGCCACGTCGGAGAAAGAATGTCTTGGACTAGTCTGGGCCATACAGAAGTTCCAACTATACCTGTATTGGACCCACTTCACAGTCCAGGTGGACCATCAACCACTATCGTTACTGGCAGCCTCCAAATCCTTGAACTAGCGCCTGATGCGATGGGCACTCACCCTTCAGGCATACTCTTTCCAAATCAAGTATGTTCCCGGCAAAGAGAACCACGGAGCCTAAGTCGTCATCTCGTGGAGGACACATCAGCTGGCGCCAACCCAACACAACTAAGGGCCACAGCACCAGAATTTGTCCCCGTCCAGTAAAACCATATCAATAGTGTCCATAGCTACATGGCATAGCATTGCAGCTCAGGTAGAGCAACCTAACTAGTTTGTAAATAGGACCCTAAGATAGTGCAGTGTTAAACTAGGCTCTGTAGTAGAAAAAGGTCGAATCCGCCTACCCCCCGGTAGAGGGCGACGCTTGTGGTTTTAGTTTCCCTGGCCTGCAGCTGAACACAGAGATAGAGAGTCATTCGCTGTTCAACTTGCCTAGAGGAAAGAGCTCGGCTCTAATAGATCTCTCCATTGAAGATTAAAAGCAGGAACTGGTGAAATTCTATTCAACCTAGTAAGCCACAGCCTGACATTGTCAAAAATGTAAATAAACTATCTTGTGCTTCATCGCGATGTATTGATATTATTGTGGAATTATGGTTGTGAAGTTTGCCATGTTTAGATTTGTGATTGTCAGTCAAACTTTGCGTGACCACGTGGCTAACACGACCGGTTGCAACGCCATGACGTAGTCCCTACGGACCCACTGTTGTTTAGCCTATATGTATTCTTGCAGACCAGTGGCTGTACCGGAGATTGTGTATAATATTAATTAATTCTCTATGTGTGTATTTACCCATGATTTATATTTATATATGTATAGGAATTAGAGTGGAGATTCCAGTGGGCCATGGGCTTAGCAGAATATTCGTCGCTTATATATATATATATATTTGTACAAATGCGTGTTCGGGCGAATTTGTGACGCCCTATTGTATGGAAATTCGGAACTTAGATGCTTTGGCCCACAGTTTCTTCTCTTGCATTGATATTCCCTGTGATATGTGTGATAAACGAAGATAGATAAAAAAAAAAAAAGAACACCTCACAGGGAGCTAATGTCTACCGAAAAATCAACGACATCCCAAAAGGCTTGCGCACAGCAAAGGAGAACTGGATAGAAGATCAATGCCAGGAAATAGAGAACAGTCTGAACAAGAACAACAGCAAGAAGGCCTACCAGACTGTGAAGCAGCTGACAAGTGTTAAACAGCCCAAAGTGTCCACGATCCAAAGCAAGTCTGGCATATGCCTTACAGAAGAACAAGAAGTCTTGGACAGATGGACAGAGTACTGCTCTGACCTTTACAACCATACACCAAATGGAGACCAAACAGTTCTAGAATGTCCCGAGAACAGAGAAGAAGAAATCCTCCAAATTCTCCGGGAAGAAGTTGAGGCAGCAGTGCAATCGCTGAAGAAAAGGAAGTCAGCTGGAGTGGATAACATACCCGCGGAACTGCTACAAGCAGGAGGAGAAGCGATGATTGATGCACTCACCATTATCTGTAACAAGATCTAGCAGGGTGGGGACCCAGTCGCTTGTCAAAAATGGTAACCTTCAGGAGTGTGAAAATTACCACACCATCAGCCTCATCAGCCATCCCAGCAAGGTCCTTCTCAGGCCATTAAGGAATAAGCCTATTCAAGTCTTCTGCCACGGTAATAGCTGCTGTTGGAAAGGCTTCGCCAGAGAAAAATCGCTTTGGACTGAAGGTATATTTGAACAGATCATACAAAACGGAAACTGCTAAAACAATTTGGACACTAAAGTCCGTCTTTATACAAAGTTTGAAGTCAACTGATTCAGCATTTTAAAAGATACATTCTTTATAGTTGCATACCCACATAGTCCAAAAGTTACCCAATAATAACTATGGATAATGCATCTACCCTGTGGATCTAGGCTGTCACAGGGCAGTCTATGGTGGAAACGGGGCAGTCTGTGGTGGAAGAGCAGCAAGGTTTGGGGGTGTGTAATCGCAAGTTGCGATGTGTTTGATTGCGGTAGCCGAGAGCGTGCGAAGCGTGCATAGCATTGCGCAGTGGTTAGGGCATTAGGAAAAGTACTCACTTCTTGGCAGAACGGTTTTGAGGGAGCTACAGGAGAGACGTATTGTCTAATGCTCTCTGTTTTCTGTGGTGTAGGGTTAGACGGTTATCAACGAATTATGTTAACCAGTCTGGGAAAATACTAGTTAAAAAGGTTGCTGGTGTCTATGATGGTAATACTCAAAGTGGAGTACAGTTATAGAAAACCAAGGTTTGTGGTAGTGTAGTAGTTAGCGTGAGGTAGTGTCCGCTGGAGAAACTACGCACTACAGATTTACCCTACACGGAGTTACTTGTAGGAGTTGGTGGAAAGGGGCCACGGGTAGCAACTACATTCGAACCGGCTGGGTGAGTGCAGGAGGTTTACTTTCCTTACGTTCCGAGAACCTAGTGCTGGCTATGGGGTGTGGGTACGAGAGGTGTGTGTGAGGAAGGAAGAGAGGGTGAGAGTGGCTGCACTGTGGAAAGGCAGAGGGAAGGAAGTGTGCGGGTACAGGAGAATGAAGGTGAGGATGAGAGTGGTTGCTGTTGTTGTTGTGGTTGTCTGATGTGAATAATGCGATGTTGGTTACATGTATTCATTTGCAGCTATGCTCATGTTTCATTACATGCATTATTTCATTGTGTAATTATGAGATGTTACATTGGGAATGAGACAATAGCAAAGGGAAGTAAGCGCGGAGAGAGTCAAGGGGGGAAGCGGACAGCGGTTGTGTCCCCTCGAGCATCGAAAGGAAGTTGAGAGAGAGGGGGGGGGGGGAGAGTGTGTGCAGAGGGGGGGGACAGAGATGAGCAAACAGGATATTAACAATGCAACAAGCGTGTTACAGGTTCGACGTCGTTCGACGTTGTGCGACCGCATGCGATCAAGTGGATCGACCATCCTCATCGCCATCTTTGTTGTCTGTGGTGTCATCATATTGTCCTCACCACCTCACCGTCATCAACATCGTCATCTACCTTCAACCCCACCACTTCCGTTGGTGATTGGTGTAGTGGATGATCGGAGCTTGGCCTAGACGTCGCGTGGAAGCTGTCTGGAGGAGTACCGCTGAGCGACGTCGACGGCGGCAGGACTGCCGTGACTGCTGTGTCACCGTCATCGTCATCATCATCGCCGTCAGTGGCGGGTCTAAGCGGCGACGCCACCACGTATCGTCATCATCAGCACAGGCGACGACTACAGCCACAAGCAGGGGAGGATTACCATCAACGGGACTTCGTGCACCGTCACGCTGCAAGGAGGCATCGAAGACTTCATCCATCCAGGTGGGCTCTTTCCATGTTGTCCTCCTCCTATGCACTTGACCCCCCTCTTGTATTAGTACGTGCGAACGGACGTTGGCTACGCACGAGTCGTTGCGCGGACTAGGTTGGCTAGCAACCTTCGATCATCAATGACGAGTCATTTCATTGTACCATTGATTGTTCATCATCATTATTTTCTTTTTATGTGTAAATGTTGTATGTGCATGAGTGTGTGGCTTGAATGAATAAATAGTTTGAAAGTTGTATATCTACTTGTTGTGTTTTCATCACTTCACGGCTGTTGGAAATCGTCATCCTGTCTGGGCTGTCTGCGTGTGAAAGTTGTTTGTTTGTGGCGTCTGCTTGGACGGGGTCGTGGCGGTGACATAGGCGAATATCAAAGCTTTTGTAGCAAGCTCAGTCAGGATGACAGTAAACCAGATTCAGACTAAACATAAAAAAGCAAGAAATGAGTCACCGGATTCTTTTGTCTGAAAAATAAATACACACACTATTTGGATGGATGGAATGGAACAATACAGAGGACTGCTAGTATTCAAAATCTACAATAATGAGAAACAAATGTGTACATAATAATCAAGGAATGTTTATTTTGACAACGCAAGACAAAATGACCCAAATCAAAGTTTCAAGCTATAAGTACGTCGGGGAGATCGAGCGTTGTTTGTTTTGCTCATTCTTATCCCTGGCACAAAACAGGTGTGTGTCGGCCTTCCAGCCCTTTCATCAGACTGTCCAACCCTCTGGAACAAGCTGCCTTTCTCATTGCGGCAAAAGGGAACCTCCTTCAAATCTGCTTTTAAAACTCGCTTTTTTCTGCAAAGCTGATGACCTCATCCGCCAACAGCTCTGCCTATATGCCTAACTGCTTACGTTCTTCTACCTCCTCCACATCAATATCACATTTTTATTTGTCTTTTATTTTTTTTTATATTATTATCATTAAATCTTTTTAAAATATAATTATTATCTATGCCTACATGGATGTGTGTGTGCCTGCTTTGAGTTATTCTTTATTAAGATAATAATAATAATAATAATAATAATAATAATAATAATAATAATAATAATAATAATAATAATAATAATAATAACGGATTTTTATATAGCGGGTACTCCAGCCTATGACCAGACTCACCACGCTTTACATAGTCATTACATATAATACATGCACACGATAAAACATCGCTTTTGCTACAATACATCAAAAGACGGAACAGTAAACTATTTACAACTGTAACCTGTGGAAAAATGCACTCTTTCTCACTCTTTCTCCCTCTCTCCGCATTAGTGGTACCAGCATGTGTGGACCAAAGGTAGCCCAGTGCAAATAGGCCTCTCTCTCTCTTTCTCCCTTTCTTTCTCTCTCTCCCCATCTCTCTTTCTGGCATGACTGGCCTTGACAGCTGATAAGCAGATTTCCCGCCCTTTGAAAAGTCTTTGTGTGGTCAGACTGATGTAGTAATTTTAGTTGTAGATTGATAATGATTTGGCCATTAAATGCAATGTTGATACTATTAGGTAGGGTTCTTGTATGGATTATTTGTGATGTAAGAGAAAAGTTAAAGTTAGAAGAAGGATGTGAATTTTATGTTAAGGACTATACTTTTGTGGAGGTTTTCTGGTAAGCGAGGCGGCCTCCTTTTATAAGTGGTAGTGCCAGAGTTTTCCTTCCTTTTTCCCTCTCTGGAAATTCCCCCACACCTAACACATGCGGTTCCAGAAACACCCACCATAATGTAGAAAACCGGCTCAGTGAATTGCAGTTATGAGTTTTTCTCTTCTTGGGGAAAAACCTCTCCCCTGTTATGAGGTATGTAAACTGTAAATTGTGTGTCATTTTTGATGATTGTTATAATACCAAAACAGTATGAGAATTTTTATTGAGTTGTTTTTGTGTAAGTTGAACAGTTAGAAGCACTAGTTAAGGGTTTAAGATGATGGTGCTTAAATTGCTTTGTTTAGTTTGATTTAGTCTTATTTGCCTCTGTTCTTGTATTCTGTTGTTTATAAAACAAAATGAAGAAATATTTATCTTTCCTCTGTTTGTTCCCTGTTCTCAATTGGAAATTATTGTGGTAGGTTGAGACGACGTGGTCGGTCAGTCATTGAATTTAGGTACCGGACTATAGTAATGGTCCCAGTATGTAGTTAAGAGATTGTGGATTGTTTCTATTCTTTATTTTTGACACATGTCTTGTTGTATATTTGGGTGGATGTTTTCTGTTTTATTTAGCTGAGGTCTTAGAATGATATTGTTAGTGGTTGGTCTTGCAATGGAGTTGTTCATACTAGTATGTGCAAATTGCAGGATGCTGAACCATAATGGTATGTCTAGATGTGACTACGACACCACCATGGGTATCTAAGGGTCCGTCACCCTGAGGTTGGTGTTTTGTGCTTTTGTATTTTGATTGCCTTAATTTTATTTCATGATACGATGATTGTTTTAATTTTGTTTCATGATGTGATGTGTGTATGTATTACTGAATCCAGCGATAAGCGTTGGGTTGCTTATTTCCACATGAGATTGTTTGTTTTTTCTGGGGCCACCGAATTATGCTGGAACCATTTCTTATGTCATGCCATTATGAATTCAGCACAACCTCTGTATTCATGATTGATGTTTATGCCCTAAATGGATGTTTGGTGTGATTATGCTAATGCTTGAATCCAGCCTCGTTGCTGTATTCATGCATATAGTCTTTTTGCATTATTATAAATGTCTGAATTCAGTATTTGCTGAATTCCTATTCTTTTTTTTGTATGATAAATACTTGAACTCAGAATGACTGCTGTGTTCTGATCACTGGTATATGATCGGTGCTAATTCAAGTAACAAATTTCTGGTCAAGATTGGTTTTCTTTTCTTGACATTATTATGTAATGTATGTTTACTTGTTTTGTATGTATTTATCTTATGAGTCATTGTTTTGCTTCAGGTTGCTTGCTGAGGTTTGCTGGTTTGTTTTGCTTGAGGTTGTTGCTTGTAAATAAAGTTGGGCCAAGAAATGGAAAAAGATGGTTCCTTGCTTCTTCCTTCTTCTCCTCCTCCTTCCTCTGCGGACCCCTTCTGCCGCACCATCTCTCCCTATCCCACCACACAACTATGTACACAAAATGGGTCACCACTTTATAAGTAGCATTATTATTATTATTATTATTATTATTATTATATTATTATTATTATTATTATTATTATTATTATTATTATTATTATTATTATTATTATTATTATTATCGTCTTTGTCTAAATTGGCATTTGTTTGGGCAATGTGCATATTTCATTTATTTCTCCTTATTGTACATTTAAATATCCTACATGGAAATGAAATTACCCAGAGTAGTGGTGGCCTTTACCAAGGTTAATGATGCAGAATAAAATAACTGGTCAACCACGCTTTACTGCTGTACCAAAGGAATCCATCAATGACAGCCATACTTACAAGATCCATACAGACTTGTGATCCCCCTGAATTCTTCCTGAATGTGCAGTTGTAGGAGTTGCCTTTGCAGCAAATATTGACCAGTGGTTCCCACAGCCTGAAAATAAATAAACAAATAAATAAATAAATAAATAAATAAATAAATAAATAAATAAATAAATAAATGCTAAGAATGGAGATAACTGATAAATAAATAAACACATCAATAATACAAGTTGGGAATGTGTCATTCAGTAAATATTATTATTTTTAAAAATCATATATCCACAAGTGTGGGCTTTTTGTTCGTAATTAATATCCCCAACAAAACTAATGCACAAAATATAAAGTTGTGCAAACATGATACGTTCACAACAGCTTCATGTCAAACCAGCAAGCTGTTGAAGCCTTTCACACTAGAAAGGTTTGAATAAACATCAAAATTCAACGTCCACAATCACCACTGGAGATTCACCAGATGAAGGACAACCGTCTGAGGGAAGAGAGGGTAATAAACCTAAATCAACCCTGAACCACCAGAGCAATCATTCTTTTAATCTTGATATTCGGTGTCTGTCTGGAAGGATCGTGGTTGGCCTGTTAACCTGCATGCTGATTGATGGTCTATGGGAACTGTTTGTTTTTTTTATTTCATTTAACGTCTATACACCGAAGTGATTTTAGACTACAAAATAAAAGGAAGGTGTACCCCTTGGGGTCATGAGCAATCTTGCCACTGTAGATTGTTCTAACCTATAAAGGGAAAAGTGAAAGCCCCAGTTGAAAACCTGTCTTGACTTTGTAGGCATGACCAATTCACTGCGGCAACAGTACCCCCGTTGGGGTGCCGGGGGTTTCAGTATGAATAGTATCCCCACTTTCTGGAAATTTAGTGCTTTAAATTCCCACTGTCGCTTTCTTCCTCATTTACTCTTTCCCATTCCTGCTCTGTCCTATCACTCTGCTATACTATCTTCTTCTTCGCTGGATCAATGACCTACCTTTTTCTTGAAAACTCTTCCTGGACAAGACTCCTTGTTTGTGTATGAGTGTTACACTCCGTTTGATGTTGGTGTTTTCTTTAGTAGTGGATTCAGCCCCAATGCTGAAGTACTGATGAGTGTAGCTCAGATTCGTTTATCCACGCAACCCGTTCAAACAGCATACAAGTCACCAAGTCGACGTATGAAGTTTTCCAATTTTATTCAGCACACATCAACAACTGCATACAATGCTCAATCGCCTTTCCACTCTCAAATTTACTTTCCAACTCACTATCAACAACAACTCTCCAAACAGTGCGGCGCATAAAATATATAGCCTCTCTCTTTCTTCCCGAACAATTTCGAACACGGTAGACTAGAATGACGCACTACAGCCAATCAAATAAAGATCGTCATCACTGACTTACGTCATACATCTCTCTACACATACCCGGAACGTTCCTTCAAACTTCGACAATTATCCCGAAACTTCGATCGATAGTAAACAAGCGGATCCAGAGAATTCTCTAACAATATCGACTAACGAAAATTATCAACGTTATACAAAGCCTCCCCTAACAACAATGCAAACTCAAATCAAAGGTAAATAAACTCCATTATTGAATACTTTGCAAAACGAAACGATTAGATCTATCGTGCGCGTTTCAGACATACTTTCAACGTAACATAACCCCCCACTCAAGAAGAAATTTACCCAATTTCTTTCAACAACGTTGAAACGTAATGCACAAGCAAAGTACAGAACTAAAACTTATTTCAGACTTTCTGAATACTGTCAGTGTTCACAGTTCATTCACACAGAGTCAAAGTTTCTCATCTGCAAGTCTGTCTGGATATTGTCAATGTTCAGTTTATATACACAGTCAATGTTTTTCCATCCGCAAGGAAACGACGCCCTCGTCAGTTGCGGTTGTCATCGGCCCAGGGTCAAAGACGATGATCACGTGGGCTTTCCTGGAGTCAGTGCATCCTCCGTTGTCTCCTTCTTCCGTCGGATGTCCGACGCAGTCGACGTTGTCAGCTCCCAGAATGCACTTGCTGGGTCTCACGATCAGGTTGGCTTCTGTTAGACGGTGAAACAGCTCCCTCAAGGTCTGCAGATGCTCTTCCCAGGTGTGGGTGTGGACTAGCAGGTCGTCCCAGTAACAAACGACATTGTCCATCCCTTTGAGCATCTTCTTCATCCTCTCTTCAGGGTAGCTCCGCTGTTGACCATGCCAAAGGGCATCCTTAGGCACTCGTACGTCCCATCAGGAGTTATAAAAGCAGTCTTTGGTATGTCCTGTTGACGCACGGGGACTTGCCAATAACCCTTGCTGAGGTCAATCTTTGAGAAGATTCTACTCCCCGATAATTGGCGGAAGAGGTCTGCTGCGGTAGGCATCGGCTCAGGGTCGAAGACGGTGATCTTATTAACCTTCCTGTAGTCGATGCATACTCTGTTGCTCCCGTCCTTCTTCTTCACGACCACGACAGGGGACGCGTAGGGGGAACTGGACTCCCTGATGATGCCCATCTTCAGCATCTCATCGATGTCTTTCTTCAAGGATTCGCGGGCCTTGAAAGGGATCGGGAAGGGTTTTGGATCGAACGGGAATATTTGAAGTGAGGTGGACTTCATGTTCGACCAAAGTCGTAGAGCCTGGGACATCGCTGAAAGTATGGGGAAACTCGCCCATAAGGTCCTTGAGCTCCAACTTTTGACCTTCCGTCAAGCTCGGTCCTAGCTTAACATCATCGATGCCTTCTTTGCTGTGGAAGTCTCCCAGTTCCAACAGTTCCTCGCTGTCAAAGCTGTTGTCGATCTCAGCAGCTGTTGCTGCATGCACAGTCTCTGATGGCCTTTCCACGTACAGCTTAAGGAGGTTGGCGTGGTATATCTTGGAATGCTGGCCGACCTTCACCTATAGTCGTTGATCCCCACCACGGTCTCCACTTCGTACGGTCCTTTCCACTGCATCAGCAACTTATTATGATCGGTAGGTAGCAGCACCAGCACTTTGTTGGCAGGTTTGAACTTCCTGTTTACAGCCCTACGATCGTAGTAGTGCTTTCCACAGTCCTGGGACTTCTTCAGGTTTTCTCTGGCTATCTCGAGAGTCTGCTCCAGCTTCTCTCGTAGCTCAAACACGTACTGGTAACTGTTCTTCACCTCTGGGGTGTCCACTTCTTTCGTCCACAGTTCTTTCAGGATGTGCATCGGCCCTCGGATAGTTCTTCCGTACAGCAGCTCGAACGGAGAAACCCCGGTGGACTCCTGCGGTACTTCTCTGTAGGCGAAAAGTAAGGCGTTGATATAGCGATGCCATTGTCTGGGCTGCTCGCTGCACAGTTTCTTCAGGGTGGACTTCAGCGTAGCATTGAACTTTTCGACAAGCCCGTTGCACATTGGATGGTAGGGTGTCGTAGTTAAATGCCGGATGCTCAGCAGTCTGTTGACCTCCTTCATGCAGTCAGAGACGAACTGCGTCCCGAGGTCTGTCAGAATTTCTTCAGGCACTCCAAGTCTGCTGAACATGTCCACCAGTGCCTCTGCTACAGTTTCAGTGTCAATCTTCTTCAGTGGCACTGCTTCTGGGTACCGAGTCGCATAGTCCACTAAAGTCAGTACCCCACCGATGACCTTCTTCACTCGGAGGTCTTATTTCGCCGATTAAGTCTAAGGCCACCCTCTTGAAAGGTCGGTCGATCAGAGGCATCCTCTGCATAGGCACTTTCGGGACCCTTCCTCGAGGTATGGTCTTCTGGCAAATGTCACATGATCGGCAGAAACGGCTGACGTCCGCATGAAGTCCTGGCCAGTAGAACACCGCCTGGATTCTATCCGACGTCTTCTTGATACCCAGGTGACCTCCCATGATTGAGTCATGCGCTACTTCCATCACCTGGCGCCTTAGGGTAACGGTACCAAGACTTGACGTAGTGGTTTCCCTCCGTTGACCCTCGGGTGCTGGAAGAATCTTGGCCTTCACCTCAAAATAGACCGTGCCACTGCCTTTGGTCACGTGGTCTTGGCGGTTCCTGTACTTGTTTAAAGAACTATCAGCTTCCTGGAGCTGGATCAGCTTATCTCTGTCCACGATGGCAGCTTTAGAGTTGTCGGCGACCTTCAGTGGCGTAGACGTCTTGTCTCTCTTGGCCTGGGCCCTGGTAGTAACAGCACCGACGATCTCTGGTCGGCAGGGCTGAGCCGGAGTAACCACATTGTCCCGTAGCAGCTCTGTAAGGTCTCCATCGGGAAACGGCAATGGATCCTCCTCCACAACTTCGACGTGTTGGGTTGAGGCAGGACTCCACTCTGGATCGGGGTCGTCGGGTCGTCTCGCGCCATCGATGTTCCCGATCATCAAATCATACAGCGGCTTCTTCAGGCAAACCGCTTCGACTTCGCCTATGTAGAAAGGGGTGCTGACATGAATCTTTGCAACTGGCGCTTTCACACATTTGCTGTCGGCCATGAGTGTCCATTTTGAATCGCCAGTGAACTGTTCTTTAGCGATTAGGTCTTCTTTGACGATGACCCCACTGCAGCCAGAGTCTCTTAGAACAGTCACTTCATGATTTCCGACGCGTCCCTTTGAAACAGGCATGTTCTGGACGGTCACAGCTGCGCTGGCGACGACGGGGATGGATTTTCCGTTGGCAAGGAGAAGTTGGCCATCGGTCATGCACTCTTGCACGTCCGCAGGAGTAGCTGTGCGCTCGGTCTCACTCGGAAGAATGACGCTCCCGCCGCACACTTGATGGTCAGATCTACTGTTTGCCGTTGATTGGAGAAACGTCTCTGTCGGTTGCCCACCGCTGCATTGTCCGTACTGCCCCGCTGTCCGCTACTTTTGTTTTGAGGACAGTTAGCCGCTCTGTGGTCTGTAGCGTTGCAGGTGAAACAGCCTCTTGAATGCCCTTCCCTGGGAGAGGCGTGGAGTCCGTCTGTTTCTGGTTCGTCTGGCTCCCCTGGATCTGGTTCACATGGTTTCCAGTCTTCTGAAAATGTTTCGTCGCGCTGGGTGGCCCCAGGGTCCTCTCATAAGCGATTAGATATCTTTCAGCATCCTCAGCAACGTCTTTTAGCGTCTCCAACTTTTATATTTCCAAGTGGATCGCGAGGTCCTTTGGGCAGGCGTTGAGTAATTGCTCCCTGACGATCAGATCATGGAGACTCTCGTAAGTCTTCCCTTTGCCTGATAATTCCACCCACTTGTGTAAGTATGACGACAGGCGCTCCACAAATTGCTTTGGTGTCTCGTCTGACAAAGGCCGGCATTCACGAAAGCGTTTACGGTAGCCCTTCTCTGTAAAGTTGTAGCACTGCAATAGGCCTCTTTCAAGACGTCGTAGTCTTTAGCGTCATCGTCCGACAATCTGGTGTAGACGTCGAGTGCTTGCCCCGTCAGAAGTGCACTTAGTCGAATCGCCCAGTCTTGAGGTTGCCAGTTAGAGCTTTGGCAAACCTTTCAAATCTCGCCAAATAACTGTCGATCTGGTCCTTCCCGTCGACAAACGCTGGCAATTTTGGAGCTTTGTTGTCACTGATAACTTGTGGCGCATGCTGATTGTTTTGGATACGCGCCAACTCTAGCTGGTATTGACGCTCAGCTTCTCTTTCTTGCCGCTGCTCTTCTCTTTCTTCACGGCGACGTTGCTCCTCTATTTCTCTTTCTTCACGACGTCGTTGCTCTTCTTTTTCTTGCCGCCGCTCTTCTAATTCTAGACGCTTCTGTTCTAACTCTATTTCTCTTTCTTCACGCCATATTCTCTCTTGAGACTTGACGTACTCCGTCAGCTGTTTTCCTTTTAGATTTAGTTCAACCCCTTTCTGCCAGAAGTCAGCCATCTTGATGCTTTTCTGGAAGGTTATTTTCTGGAAAGTTCTTTTCTGGAAAGTTCTTTTTCTAGAAAGTTCTTGACTGTGCTGCACCCTTCTAGACTGTTCTAGAACAGCACGCTTTCTGCAGTAGCGCTGATGCTTGTCACTAGTCGCCTTCGCTGACGCAGGCCCCGCTGTCCTCGTCGTATGCGACGCTGCACCACGCTGGTGTTGATGTATACGCTCCTGTGCTGAAGTAGACGCGACGTCCGCTCGTCGCTCTCTCTAATACTGGCGATGTAGCTCCGAGACTGTCCCTCGACGTAGTCTTGCGGACAGCCACGTAGTCCCGATCTGTTGTTCGCTCACGAAGCAACTCTTCAGCGACTACACGCCCTTGCAGTCAACCCGAACCTATCGGTGATGTAGTCCCAGTATGTTGGCCCCTCTCGACGCAACTCGTTGGCGGCTACCCTCGATGACTGCCTCTCGTAACGTTGACTCGCTTGTTGTAGCAGTTGAACCCTTGGCTATGGCGTGAATCGCGGCTTGACCCCCAAAATGTTACACTCCGTTTGATGTTGGTGTTTTCTTTAGTAGTGGATTCAGCCCCAATGCTGAAGTACTGATGAGTGTAGCTCAGATTCGTTTATCCACGCAACCCGTCAAACAGCATACAAGTCACCAAGTCGACGTATGAAGTTTTCCACTTTTATTCAGCACACATCAACAACTGCATACAATCGCTCAATCGCCTTTCCACTCTCAAATTTACTTTCCAACTCACTATCAACAACAACTCTCCAAACAGTGCGGCGCATAAAATATATAGCCTCTCTCTTTCTTCCCGAACAATTTCGAACACGGTAGACTAGAATGACGCACTACAGCCAATCAAATAAAAGATCTTCATCACTGACTTACATCATACATCTCTCTACACATACCCGGAACGTTCCTTCAAACTTCGACAATTATCCCGAAACTTCGATCGATAGTAAACAAGCGGATCCAGAGAATTCTCTAACAATATCGACTAACGAAAATTATCAACGTTATACAAAGCCTCTCCTAACAACAATGCAAACTCAAATCAAAGGTAAATAAACTCCATTATTGAATACTTTGCAAAACGAAACGATTAGATCTATCGTGCGCGTTTCAGACATACTTTCAACGTAACAATGAGGTCTGTTGGATCAACTTGGGAGTGTTGGACGCTTTCTGCCGGGTGGTCACTAGGGCTTCCTATGATGTTATTATTTAGCAATATAGGCATTTTATATGTATGTTTTGTTGATAATTTATAATGATGTTTGTATTCTATTTTGTTTTTGTAACCGGGGGTTCGAGTAGTTGGGGTAAAGCCTCAGCCGTCCCCTGCGTGGGATGTCTTTATTGTAAAGTGACTGGCCGGTGGAGAGCATTCAATTTTCCCACTAGGGTTGTTTCAGCAGATCATTTATGCGGATCGGGGGTTGTCCGGTCCTGATTTGGCTCGGAAGAGTCCGCTGGACCTAAAGCAACAATCAATCAATCAATCAAAAGGAAGGTGGGGGGAAAAGGATATTTGCTACATGGATGGGGAAAGCAGATAACATTTAAACAAAATAGTACAGTAACATAACATGAAATAAAATTAAATAAAAAATAAGTATTCAAACAATATTTTAAAATTACAAAAAAAAATTAAATTACAATGGAACTTGTCAAATTTGTGAAATGTTCATGTACAGAAAGTCAATTTTGTCATATACTAAGTAATCAGAATAAACTTTTGCAATATTTATTTTAAAAAATGGCCTACAGCACTATAAATTATAGATTTAGCGATGGTTATCCAATATTCACTATTTTTATTTTGAACATTATGAATGTTCTGTGGAATATATTTTGCTATTACACTGCAGTCATGAATGATATGATTTATAGTTACATTTTCATTGCAAATGCAAACAATATCCTTGCAATATTTTGTCCTCCGAGAATTTAAAGCAAGACGACGTGCTAAAGAGGTTATTGTTCGAGGATACTGTGAATTATCACTATATATTATTTTTAAAGGAAAAATATTTTTTATTTTATTTTCGATTATACTATAAATTTATTTTGGAGATAAGGGGATGTCAATATGGCTAAAGTTGTGTTGATTTTTCGCCCCTTCTATTGCTTTCCTGTCTGCCCAATCAATATTATTTAAACCACAATGAGATGGTATCCAACAAAAATGAATATTTGTGCCATTGATAATTAAACAATGTATAAAATAATTTATTATATATATAATACCACCTCTGCTTTTATTAATAGAGTCCAAATATATATATTCTAGCAAATTGTTCCTAATGTGTGTTGTTAATTTCACTAAATTGAGTACTGTTGATCTGCCTTTTTAAAACCAGCCTGATTATCTGGAATTACTTTATTTTTGTCACAATAGTATGATAATCTGTTCATTATAATTTTTTCCATAATGTTACCAGCATGCAATTTTAATGCAATAGGGCGTTATTGAACATTCGTGTCGACTTTCCCCTGTTTTAAAAAGTGGAATAATTATTGATGTTTTCCAAATATCAGGCAACACATTATCTTCCCAACATTTATCGATAATATTGAGAAAATTGTGTATTTATTTTAAAGGCGTGTGTTTTAGCAAAATGTATGATAACCCATCTGGACCAACTGCAGATTTTTTAGTACCAAGATAATTTATTTATCTGAATTAGGTTCTTTATAATGTTAAGATTTTTCTTCGTTTTTCTTTTTTCAAACTCATCTTTTATTAGACTACTAGTATTGCTTGCATTTGCAAAAAGTTTTCCAAATTCTTCAGATTTTTTTCTCCTTTGGAGAAGAAAATAGTTTGTTAGTTATTTTTATGGGACATTTAGGAAAGCTGAAAGCCATTTTTCATTTCTTTAACTTTTTTCCAAACATTATTGACATTAGAAGCATTTGATATTTATTTTTTACAAAAATCTTCCCAATATTGTTTCTTTGCTGATGCTATAATTTTATTACAATTAATTTTTGCACATTTCATGTGCCTATGTGCGGAACAGATCTACATTTTAACCAGTTCTTAAATGTATTCTTTTTTCACCTTAACTGCATCTGCACATGCTTGATTCCACCAAATATTACCACTGTATTTTTTATATGAGAACAGTGTACGGATTGTTGTAAAATATCATTGTTCTACTGTGGTGGCTAGGTAGAAACGCCTTTATTCTGACATACACTTGAACCTCTACGTACTTTCTTTTGATGGACCCCGTTATTTTGACGTCAAAACAGTGTTCCGTTAGGGTTAGGCTGTGTTAGGGTTAGGTTAAGGGTTAGGGTTTGGGTTAGGGATAGCTTCAAAAAATGGACAAATTTGTAAAAAAAAAGTCAAAGTAACGTATGTAGAGTTTCACGAAAGTCATCACAACGGCGTTTCTACATGGTTATGTGTGTGTGTGTGTGTGTGTGTGTGTAGGTGTGCGTGTGTGTGTGTGTTAGAAAGTGTTTCAGTGTGTGTATGTGGGTACATGTGTGTAGATTTGTGTGTGGGAACTGTAGTTGTGTGTTACGTTGGAGACTCGTGCGGTGGTAGGCTTACGTGTGGAACGCGTGTGATAGTAGGCTTGCGTGTGTGACGCGCGCCATAGATCAGATCGTTTTATTTTGCTAAGCATGCAGTAACAGAGTGTATTTATCTTTAATTTGATTTTGCGTTGTTATTAGAAGAAGCTTTGTATAACGTTGATAATTTTAGTTGTTCGATATTATTTGAGAGTTTTCTAGAGTTGGATGTTTACTATCGATCGAAGTGTATGGATAATTCTAGTGGTAACTATAGAAGCTTCCATCCCAAATAAGGTGGTATGACGTGAGACAGTGATGACATTATCAACGAGAGTCTGTCCTCTGGTGTTGTTCCGTCTGTGCTCAAAGCGGCTGTCATCAAACCCCTCCTTAAAAAGCCAAGTTTAGACAAAAATAATCTAAAGAACTATAGACCTGTTTCAAACCTCTCCTTCCTGTCCAAAGTCATAGAAAAAATTGTTCTCAAACAACTGTTTGCCTACCTAAATGATAACTGTGACGACACGAGTTTCAGCATTAACAGAGAGAGCTATATTTTGTGCGAAGTTGCACTTCTCTACTGTGTTGTGTACATAGATAGCTTGACCGTTTTCTTTATTGCGTACGAATGATGCAGTGGCTGGAAGTCCACGTGCTTAACGTAGGGGGAGGGATATGTTGAATTAGCAGAGAGGGGTACTGAACGAGAACTCGACTGGTTTACCTGTGGCCTGGGTTGCGTTTTGCGTTTAGTAAGGCAGAGTTGATTTGGTGCTTTTTGCGAGAGGTCAGCTTTAGTCGGAAAAGTAACTTTGTGACTGTGTGTCAGACGAGTGTTAGGTTTTCCTTTCCGAAAGGGTGTTGTAATCGTATGTTCGAACCACCCAAGGTCTTACGCCCTTGTCGGGGTAAGAATGCCTAAAGACTGTAAAGGAGGATTGTAATTGCCATTTATTGGAGATAAATGTAGGATTCTTTCCTAAGGTTGTGTAGTCCTCTATTGGGCACCTGCCGAAGCTCAAGGTCTTTTAAAGAATTGAGATGTCCTTGTTGTGAGAATACTAGCAAATAGCCAGAAACGAAATTAACTCTCAGGACTAACCAGTGTGTGTACTGTGTTGTGTTGTATTGTGTTGGGGGAGGTGTGTCACAGGCCGAGACCTAAACGGTGAGTAAAACCCTGTAATTCATTTTCCCAGTGGCAAGCGCTCCGAGACTGCGTACGTGAATGAATGTTAGTGAATGAGGGAAAAGGGGATGTATTTTGATGAATAATGATTTATTGATTTTGTATGATTTTCATATGTTTTTCTTATTATATACATGAATGGGAAATGTCGTTGCTGTTGTTGCTAAAGTGGGTCAAAGTGGACTTGGTGAACATTGAACATCTTTGAACATTCCATGTAAAACTTGAGATTACAAGCTTTCTGAATTTACCAGATGCGTTTTTATATCCTTTATAGTTTCTGAAATATTCAATGTCAAAATGTGCCCAAGACTTTTGGAACACCCTGTATAGTCTTAACAATCTGCCTACAAAACTCAAATATTACATTCACATAATACACCTTCCGCCGTCCGCCATCTTGACCTGGTTATACATGATAACAATAATAATAATAATAATAACACAGGATGCCATACATAGATCTCAATAATATAATGCAACTCCTAATACCCATAATTCATGTCTCTTCATAAGCACAGTCATTTATATAAATATACATAATCATTACGACCACACTTCAATCACACAGTCCTAATTCATTCCATCCTCATCTTCATCCTCATCACCCCTCTCAACTGTTATAATACATCATGATTATCTCCCTTCATCCATACTATCTTATCGTACTATAATATAAACATGCTCTCCTCATCCATCACTTTCTTCACCTCTCTCCAGCTAGTACAATTATCTCTCTCCCCTTACATCACATCCCCCTCTCTCTCTCTCTCTCTCTCTAACATGCATTCTTCATCGTCACCTTTGACCCACTTTAGCAACAACAGCAACGACATTTCCCATTCATGTATATAATAAGAAAAACATGAAAATCATACAAAATCAATAAATCATTATTCATCAAAATACATCCCCTTTTCCCCCTCATTCACTAACATTCATTCACGTACGCAGTCTCGGAGCGCTCGCCACTGGGAAAATGAATTACAGGGTTTTACTCACCGTTTAGGTCTCGGCCTGTGACACACCTCCCCAACACAATACAACACAACACAGTACACACACTGGTTAGTCCTGAGAGTTAATTTCGTTTCTGGCTATTTGCTAGTTATTCTCACAACAAGGACATCTCAATTCTTTAAAAGACCTTGAGCCTTCGGCAGGTGCCCAATAGAGGACTACACAACCTTAGGAAAGAATCCTACATTTATCTCCAATAAATGGCAATTACATCCTCCTTTACAGTCTTTAGGCATTCTTACCCCGACAAGGGCGTAAGACCTTGGGTGGTTCGAACATACGATTACAACACCCTTTCGGAAAGGAAAACCTAACACTCGTCTGACACACAGTCACAAGGTTACTTTTCCGACTAAAGCTGACCTCTCGCAAAAGCACCAAATCAACTCTGCCTTACTAAACGCAACCCAGGCCACAGGTAAACCAGTCGAGTTCTCGTTCAGTACCCCTCTCTGCTAATTCAACATATCCCTCCCCCTACGTTAAGCACGTGGACTTCCAGCCACTGCATCATTCGTACGCAATAAAGAAAACGGTCAAGCTATCTATGTACACAACACAGTAAAGAAGTGCAACTTCGCACAAAATATAGCTCTCTCTGTTAATTGCTGAAACTCGTGTCGTCACAGTTATCATTTAGGTAGGCAAACAGTTGTTTGAGAACAATTTTTTCTATGACTTTGGACAGGAAGGAGAGGTTTGAAACAGGTCTATAGTTCTTTAGATTATTTTTGTCTAAACTTGGCTTTTTAAGGAGGGGTTTTGATGACAGCCGCTTTGAGCACAGACGGAACAACACCAGAGGACAGACTCTCGTTGATAATGTCATCACTGTCTCACGTCATACCACCTTATTTGGGATGGAAGCTTCTATAGTTACCACTAGAATTATCCATACACTTCGATCGATAGTAAACATCCAACTCTAGAAAACTCTCAAATAATATCGAACAACTAAAATTATCAACGTTATACAAAGCTTCTTCTAATAACAACGCAAAATCAAATTAAAGATAAATACACTCTGTTACTGCATGCTTAGCAAAAATAAAACGATTGATCTATGGCGCGCGTCACACACGCAAGCCTACTATCACACGCGTTCCACACGTAAGCCTACCACCGCACGAGTCTCCAACGTAACACACAACTACAGCTTCCCACACACAAATCTACACACATGTACCCCACATACACACACTGAAACACTTTCTATCACACACACACACGCACACCTACACACACACACACACACACACACATAACCATGTAGAAACGCCGTTGTGATGACTTTCGTGAAACTCTACATACGTTACTTTGACTTTTTTTTACAAATTTGTCCATTTTTTGAAGCTATCCCTAACCCAAACCCTAACCCTTAACCTAACCTAACACAGCCCTAACCCTAACGGAACACTGTTTTGACGTCAAAATAACGGGGTCCATCAAAAGAAAGTACGTAGAGGTTCAAGTGTATGTCAGAATAAAGGCGTTTCTACCTAGCCACCCACAGTAGAACAATGATATTTTACAACAATCCGTACACTGTTCTCATATAAAAAATACAGTGGTAATATTTGGTGGAATCAAGCATGTGCAGATGCAGTTAAGTGAAAAAGAATACATTGAAGAACTGGTTAAAATGTAGGTCTGCTTCCGCACACAGGCACATTAAATGTGCAAAAATTAATTGTAATAAAATATAGCATCAGCAAAGAAACAATATGGGAAGATTTTTGTAAAAATAAATATCAAATACATGTAATGTCAATAATGTTTGGAAAAAAGTTAAAGAAATGAAAAATGGCTTTCAGCTTCCTAATGTCCCATAAAAATAACTAACAAACTATTTTCTTCTCCAAAGGAGAAATCTGAAGAATTTGGAAAACTTTTTGCAAATGCAAGCAATACTAGTAGTCTAATTAAAGATGAGTTTGAAAAAAGAAAACATGAAGAAAAATCTGAACATTATAAAGAACCTAATTCAGATAATTCTTTATTTATGAATTCTAGGATATCAATAACAGAGGTTACAGATGCTTTAAATTATTTTGGCACTAAAAAATCTGCAGTTGGTCCAGATGGGTTATCATACATTTTGCTAAAACACATGCCTTTAAAATGGATACAACATTTTCTCACTATTATCAATAAATGTTGGGAAGATAATGTGTTGCCTGATATTTGGAAAACATCAATAATTATTCCACTTTTAAAACAGGGAAAAATCGACACGAATGTTCAAGTTATCGCCCATTGCATTAAAATTGCATGCTGGTAAAATTATGGAAAAAATTATAATGAATAGATTATCATACTATTGTGAAAAAAATAAAGTAATTCCAGAAAATCAGGCTGGTTTTAAAAAGGCAGATCAACAGTACTCAATTTAGTGAAATTAACAACACACATTAGGAACAATTTGCTAGAATATATATATTTGGACTCTATTAATAAAAGCAGAGGTGGTATTATATATATAATAAATTATTTTATACATTGTTTAATTATCAATGGCACAAATATTCATTTTTGTTGGATACCATCTCATTGTGGTTTAAATAATATTGATTGGGCAGACAGGAAAGCAATAGAAGGGGCGAAAAATCAACACAACGTTAGCCATATTGACATCCCCTTATCAACAAAAGAAATTTATAGTATAATCGAAAATAAAATAAAAAATAATTTTCCTTTAAAAATAATATATAGTGATAATTCACAGTATCCTCGAACAATAACCTCTTTAGCACATCGTCTTGCTTTAAATTCTTGGAGGACAAAATATTGCAAGGATATTGTTTGCATTTGCAATGAAAATTTAACTATAAATCATATCATTCATGACTGCAGTGTAATAACACAATATATTCCACAGAACATTCATAATGTTCAAAATAAAAATAGTAAATATTGGATAACCATCGCTAAATCTATAATTTATAGTCCTGTAGGACATTTTTTTAAAAATTGCAAGTTTATTCTGATTACTTCGTATATGACAATCAAAATTGACTTTTCTGTACATGAACATTTCACAAGTTTGACATGTTCCATAGTAATTTTAATTTTTTTTTTTGTAATTTTAAAATATTGTTTGAATACTTAATTTTTATTTAATTTTATTTCATGTTATGTTACTGTACTATTTTGTTTAAATGTTATTTCCTTTCCCCCATCCATGTAGCAAATATCCTTTTCCCCACCTTCCTTT